>CM063748.1:4585404-5158676 GCA_032441825.1 Chaetogeoica ovagalla | reverse complement strand
GAAAAACCGACGATGATCAAGATCGGGTTTTTGCTCCGGAAACGGTTGATAGAGTTCGTGAAAAACAAAAATCGTTCGATATTCGAACGATTTTTTGTATTCTTTGTTTGTGAAATCAGAAATCTCCGTGTTGGAAGGTACATGTTTTTAAGGAATTATGTCGTCATTTATAGGTGAACGAAACGAGAAAAAAGTTATGCGGACGGATGGACTACGATCATGTTATGATCGACACAACCGATTAAAATAATCAATCGATTATTATACATTATAACCACGTTTACTGTGCAGCGTACTAGCGTCTGACGATAATATTAGCCGTTTTCAAAACGAACATACGCCACGAGTTCGTCCGATGACAACGACGGAAAACCTTTCCGGTTTCCTCTCCTCTTCCTCCTCGTCGTCCATTTGTGGAGGACTACGGCTGTAGTAACGAGATTCGCCGACGGATTTGCAAACGTACAGGAAACTATGTTCGGATATTATAGTTTAATACGGACCATTGTGTGTTCCGTTTATATATATATATATCATACGTGATAATGTTTACGTCGACTGTATTATAGGCACAAGCTTTTGCAAAATTATCGCGTCCAAGTACAAACTGTAGATAACAATGATTTTATTATGTATATATATATAATGTCTAGCACATAATCCGGTATATAACGTATAATCCTCTTTCTAAATGACTTTGTGAGCTCTGAAAATTATCGACAAGTATAATTATTATTATAATAATGTCGTACGAAGCAAAATATAACGCATATCGCACACTCTCAGCTTAGAAAAAAACGATTCTCGTATAATAACAATAATAATAATAATAATAATAATAATAATAATAATAATAATAATAATAATAATAATAATAATAATAATAATAATAATAATAATAATAATAATAATAATTATAATAATAATAATAATAATAATAATAATAATAATAATAATTATAATAATAATAATAATAATAATAATAATTCGTTTGCTGTTACGTTACTACCTGGTATAATATATTGAATTTAAGAGAAACGTCATCTTAGTCGTATTATTTTTTTATTTATTTTTACAACGATACCTAATGTTAGAAAGGATAAGTATTATCCTAAAAGTTAAGTAATATTCAGGTTTATTCGAAATTTCCGTACGTTACGCGTAACGTAAACCTTTGGATAGACGACACTCTTGTTCGCCGAAATCTAATATCTATCAAGTTTCGAATGTATTCGGAACAATTATTATACACAATCGTAATGGCGTTTGTCACGTAGCGAATGTGGGAAAATATATTTTTCTTTCTGTCGTACAATAATATTTAGAAAGTAAAAAATTTGAATTATTTGTAAGAATATTTATTCGCAGTAGCGGATCTAAGCGGAGAGGGACGGCGTCATGAACTCCTTCGTTCCACAGAAACCGAATTTAGATTCTTCAGGTTTATTTTGTAACTAACAAGCGTACGATGTACGATGCACTTTTTTCTCGTAGATTTTTATTTTTATGCGCCTAAATCATCAATAACATTCGATATTTATTACAATATCGCGTGAATATTAAATATGTACTAACAAGATAAAGTATTACATTAGTCACACCGAGAAAATAATCAGCCGGGCTAGTGCGCGGAAGAATATTTCCGTAAAAAAAAAAAAACACATAATACTCTTCTAGAGCCAACGGTAACAGATTTAAAAGAACGACTTTTTCCGGACGTGTACCAGAATTATTTCAAGTTGGACGGTTTGTTTACCAAAACGTTATTCTTAATCAGAAGTCGACTTAGTTTAGCCGTACGTAAAACTGTTACAATTTTGTATAATCAGGTCGTAAGTAATTTTCTTTTATATCGGTACTAACAGAATTCCAGCTATGGATTACAAAACGGAGAACGTAAATTAAAAAGTAGTGATAAAGTACCGGAGTTCTTATTTCAGATAACAATGTGACACGGATTTATTTCCAAATATTCGTAATACTTGTTGCTACGATGGGCGATAATTTTCCATTTTCAGACGCAACACGCGAACTTTGTATAAATGTGTTGAACGAAGATTATAATTAGCATATCCGTCATTTGTAATTAAATTCCGTGTATTCCGTAATATATGTAAGGCCCAGATGTCGATGACTTTTCCGTAATTTTTTTTTTTGTTTTTTTTTTTGTAAAAAGTCTTAGGCGATGTTAAAAATATGATTTAATATTACACGAGTTTAATTGACTAAATTCATTTTGTATTTCTTATATAATTTTTTTTTTATTTTGTAGGGGAATTTTTTCGACGTTTTAAGGTCATTCTTTACGACTATTTTTCAATAATCGACAGAAAAATTAGGAGTTTATTTACCCATAATTTTTGTTTTTCGTATAATACTAATAATTGTAATAGATAAAATAATTAAAAAAAAAAACGTATATAATTTAAACTATTGTAGAGGTTTTTTTTAACGTTTTTAGATTATAAATTAAAATATTAATGGACATCATTGTAGATTTTTAGGACATAAACATCCGGGCTTTATACGAGTTACAAGCATATTATATCCATCGATATATCGATGTCGATGAGACATTTACGAGATTTAGAAAAACAAGACAAAACAAATTTCAGTATTACTATTTGTTAATAATATTTTTATTTATTTGTTAGTTTTTTAATTCGCCAATATTACGTTTTTTTTAGTCTAATCTAGACCATGCGTTTCTCATTCCTTGGATCCCTTTCGCTTGTTCCGTCACGGCACGCGTGATCACAAAACGAATTTATACACGCACGTCGCGTATAACAAATCGAATGATGTAATAATAATAATAATTAACTTTTAATCCACACCGATAATTTTAATAATAATAATAATAATAATAATAATAATAATAATAATAATAATAATAATAATAATATATTATATACTTATGTGAAGCCGAGCGGGGTTTATCGTTAGCACGGCCGTCGCGCGAACCGAATTAAATCGCGTATATCAATATACGATTTTTCTCGGGGAAATAATTATTACTAGATATTATAAAATTAATAAAACAATAACTAAAATGGAAAATACCGTATATCCCGTCGCGCGCGCGTTTCGTAATAATTAATAATATATTTAAATCGTAGGGATCGCGCGCGA
Organism: Chaetogeoica ovagalla; assembly: GCA_032441825.1. Lineage (NCBI taxonomy): Eukaryota > Metazoa > Arthropoda > Insecta > Hemiptera > Aphididae > Chaetogeoica > Chaetogeoica ovagalla. The sequence goes on along the minus strand of CM063748.1, from coordinate 5,155,544 downwards.
TTTGCAGAATCCGCGCACGCCGCCGCCGCTTTACGTCCTATATAATAATAGTATTACGCACGCGCAATGTAATTATAATAATAATAATAATAATAATAATAATAATAATAATAATAATAATAATAATAATAATAATATCCGTATACAATACACGGGCGATTACGACTTTTGTCGACTCGCGTTTGTATATATGAACGCGTATACCATAACGTTAATGTATACTATATGTTATGGATAGATAATATCGATGGAAACTGATTTTTACGAATAAAAAACGCAACAATAATATCGTGTGAGGGGGAGGATTTATTAAACGCGAAATATTGATTATCAAAAGCGCGTGGGAAAACTAGGCGGCGTTATTGTCATATTTATTTCAACGGGAAATCGTCGCAGCCGTCTGCGATTCCGTTAGGTCTGAATCACTCGTGTACATGTGCGGTATTTAAATAATAATTGTGTGCTTTTCAGAATAGCCTGTTCGGCGATATGAAAACGGCGAGAACGAAAAATCGGTCCATTCGGTCGTTTAAAACAAGAAGAACACGAATTCACACGCATACGGACAAATGACTTGTAGTGGACTTGGATGCTGCTGGACGTCGTTAGGTACACTTGGTAGTGAACACTCGTAAACGGGCGTTGACACGTGTCACGATCAGACAAAAAAGCCTTATCACTCGGCCAGAAATACACGCCGAGAACCGAAGAAAAATAAAACTCGATAACAATACGGTGATGATTTTTCTAAGTATTGTTTTTTCAAATGTCATCACGTTCCGTGGAATAAACGAATAAGAGGAAAAGAATATAAAGACCTAACCGCATCGGCGGTGACGACAGATTATATGTCATGATTGATTTTCTAAGACCGTGGTGGAAACTGCAAATCGACTCGTCGTCATTGTATAGCGTCATCGATAGAGCGTCCGAGTGTCGCTCACAACAATAATAATTATACCGTCGATGCGTGCGGAACATATATAATAATCCATTGCGCTTTCAGTCGTACGCGACATACAGATGATGCGTAGGGTCAAACCGAGTTCTATCTAATACGAAATGAGTGTTACGAGCATTGACATTAATATGCAGATTGAATTGCTTAGGGTTGAACATTTGCTGAGGGTTATCGAAACGCCACAAACGCGCACCGGTGCGTCTCAACAGTAATAATAATCGCGTAAAAACGAAACGATTATATCGGATTTTTGTTCGTATCTTCGTACGAATTTTATCTGTTCGTATTTTTATATTTTATTGATCAACGGTATTGTACCGTCGATTGATGTGTTAACGATACATTTTAAAATTATGAAATCAAACGATTTTTCTGTTTTCTGTTTTTTTTTTTTTTTGTATCAGTTTGAGAAAGTATATAAGTCGCCATGAATTCACTCAATATTCGCGTAATATTTAGTTATTTATAAATAAATACCGTGGCCACGTAAACAATTTCCATTTTACGCTATTCATATCAGTTGCTTTTGTAAAAGGGGAAAAAAAATTTTAAACTCTGAATTGTTGCTTGAGCTGTTTCGCACGAACGCCGTCCAAAATGAAAACGTCTTTGTCAAACATTTTTCGCTTTATTGCGAATATTAAATCTCACGACGAGTAATATCTCACTATCGAACGGGCAGTTTTTCTCATTTACGTCAAATAACGATATTGATTAATTAACAATTATTTAAGTATTTTGTACGGATTGTTTTCTTTTTTAAATTAAAAAAAAAAGAAAATCAAATTCACTATTGTTCGTGAATGGACGGTGTGTCTATGATTTCAAAATGGTTAACGACTCCCGTGTTAAATACACGTTTTTGTTTAAACTCGTGAAAAAAACACTAATTTCTAGAAAATTAAAATGTTCGCGAATGCGTAAATGTTGTTTATTTAAAAAAAAAAAATTACAATGCTTTTCGCAATCGGTTTACGGATTAAAAAAAAAAATAAAGTAAAATCTTGTCCTTACCCATCGTGGAAATGTATTATTTATACAATTATACTTGTAAGTTGTAGTAATCTCTTAGCCATGTACACAATAACGGTTTCATAGAAAGAAAAAAGAATTCGTCGTTTTCCTCTATTATTACGTTCAGTATGTCCACGGATTCGAATCGAATTCTAATTACGATAATAGTGTGTTTTCAAAACGGAGTAAAACCGTCGCCAGTCCCCCGCGGAGATCTGATACACGCAATAGCTTTTGTTCAATTCAATATTTTTGAAAGTTTTGTTTTTTTCATATAATTGCGAAATACTTTTGTTGTGTTGTGAAATATTTAAGTAACATAATGAAATATATAAATACGAGTATTGAAATATTTTTGTATAAATAATATTAAATACGCTTTTAAATATTTTAATTCTCTAGCGTTTAATAATATATTTTAAATACAATTTTTCAGTGTTTCAATCGTAGTTCAATACAGTAACTGTATATAAATTATTAACAACTCCTATATTATTTCAGTAATAATAATTATTATAATTTGTATAAACTGCTATCAACAGACAACCGGTATATATATAAATATATTACATCATTTGAATTTTGCTATTGCACAAGTATAAATATTTGCTTCACTAATCAGTTATGATCAACAATACCACGATGAATATTCGTTGGGAAAAAATCAAATTTTTAGAATTAATCGACGACAACTTTTATTTTAATATTTGAAAGAATTTGGAATACTTTTAAAACTTATTTGTAACATAAGATACTTTTGTTTGAAAAGAATTAAATATATATATATACATATTACGTATATTTTTTTGAAATATTTTTTGATAGTACATTCTAAACGGTATTACTGAAAATTCTTATTTTTAGAGAAATAATTTAATGTATATACAAAATACGGCTTATGCGCTATACAACAAACATATTTTTAATTTAATTACAATCACAAGGCAATCCAAATAAAAAATGAACAATATTATTCTTGTTTTTCTTTTATGTTGATGTACATCAAACTTTTAATAAGGTTATATCGATAATTTCTATAAAAAATTTTAAAGTTTGTTTGAATTCAAATATTTTTAAATAAAATGATATTATTCAATAGTAGCTTTTTATAATAACAAAAAAAAAAAATTGAGATTTTTAAAAAATTAAAAAAAATTGTACACAGAAATCAATGACTTATCTTTAAAAGAAAAAAATGTTGAATATTAAAAATAAAAGAAAAAAAGAAAGTTTCATAAAATGGCTATTCGGGTAAGTATAGAAAAAATTATTAATTTTATTTCTATAATCAAATATTTGAAATATATTAAATAGAACAAAAGTTATTGCGTTTGTTAGATCCCCGTGACACAGTGTATACATATATAATATATGAGTGGTAAAAGTATAAATATTTCATTTTTTGAAAATTTTTCTCCTAGAAAATGTTTTTTCCATCGTACGTATATGGTTTTATAACGCACGTTATATTAAAATTCGTTCGATGTTTTTTTTTAATCCTTTTACACGAAAATAATCATTTCGTTTCGAAATTTATAATAGAAACGATTTTACCTTAAGCACATTGAAATAAACGAATGCATATTTTAACGGTTTTTCATCGTTGAAAAAAAACCAATTTAAATTACATCTTTTTGACTATATTTACTACCTATAAATGTCACGTTTTACACATTTATTTACAATGAAAAATTTCAATTAAATACTTGAAAATTTTTTTTTAAACTATTAAATTTCAATTACGTATTAATATAATATTGTCTTTGTTATTGCAATTTTGTTTATTTATTGTAACTACGCTTTTTTCTTTGGGTTTTGGGTAATGAAAGTTCTTCAACGATGTCTTCCTATATATATATATATATCATAATGTATACGCAATTTAACTATTAACAGAAAGAACGGCCAAATCCAAATTTTTACACTATAGCAGGGCTTCTCTCGTCAAATATATAAAAGCACGTTGTTTATAATAGAAATTTGAATAAGCTTAGGTATATATTATAAATTTATATTCTATTTTCGTATTTTGAATACAACAAAACACCGGAACTTTGTGCTTAACAGTAGTTATCGTAATATTTATACAAATGTTTTATGGAACAGTAAAATATGTTAAGCGTAACTATTTATGATGATTATAATGAGAAACTTTTAAAAAAAACTGGCTTAAATTAACGATTTTCCGGAATGCGAAATAATAAATATTTCGGTAGTTTCAATAGATCGTCTCTGCAATTGTAATTACTTTGTTGAAAATTAAAAAAATGATAATAAAAAAATCCCTCTACAAGTAAATATTCCATTGAATTTTTTATTTTGTAAAATATTATACAAAAAAATATGTTTCATCATCACGAACAAATAAAATAATAATAATCGTAAAGTTGTTTTTCTCCGTTCACCACTTGGAAATGTTTTTAATTTATGATTTTGGCCCGTGAGTTGGAATAATAAAAGCAAAAAAAAAAAAAAAAAACCCGTTGATTTCCACTGGGGACTGGTATAGGACAATCTCGTAGTAAATATATGATATAATAATTTGATATATTTCGCTATTATATTTATAATAAAATATTAAAAAAAATATTTATATTAATTAAAAATTACACGTATCTTCAAGAAAAAAAAAATGACAAAATCGAATTTATTTCGGCTGAAAATACTATCATTTCCCCAGACACTTTATCGCATCAGAATTAATATTCGTTTCTTAACTATTCTCGTGTATTCAATACAATTCATGTATACATGTTAACGTAAATTGTCCGTAATATTTTGAATTTTTTTTTGTTCATACGTTTTATATTTATCGATTTCGTTTATATATATACAAAATACACATTATTTATATGGCCGAATTAATGTTTTTTTCTTACGTCAGAGTCCACCTCTGTTCTTGCACAATTTACATGATAATTTAACAATTAAAGAACATAAAATGGTTAAATAATTGAAATATCGAATACTGTAATAATTTGGAGGATGGGGCAAGTTTAAGAGTTAGTGTTACGTTAGTGCATTTATGCCTACGAGGTAACGAAAGATTTACCGAATTTTGCAATAAATTTTATTCGATAAATTATTGAAAATAAAAAAAAGTTAATTATGTGTATATATTTTAAAGCTTTTTTGATTTAATGAAAAAAAATGTTCCGAAAATCTTATTTTGAACTTTATTGCGACATTCGTACATAGAAATTTTAACGCATAATTAGATTAATAAAAAATATTTAGGAAATTACATATTTCAGCTAATATTCTTCGAATATTTTTTTATAAATAAATTCGTTTTAATTTAATTGGTTTTTGTCATTTACTTTTTCGCTTGATTCCTAACTACGACCCATTGACGAAACGATTGACGTATCTACGATTAAATATAGTTAAAGGTTGCGCTATAGCATTGACTTCAAAGTATTTAAAGATAAAAATAAGAATCCACTTCGTTGCATAGCCAATTTTATAGAGAGCTACGCCTCCTTAGTTACGCCGGTGGTATGGACCAGTAATAAACAAACAAATTGAATACAGCAACTTCTATTTATTTCTTTATTTTTCATAATATTCTTTTTGATTGATTGAATATTTACATATACCTAAATATATATAAATAAACATTTTATAAATACTTATTTTGTAATCAATGAATGATGTTGGAATCGACGAGCTGGATGTGAACGGACACAACGAAGATTATACGAGTATTATTATATACAATTGTGTACTTACAGAAACCGAGTTTATTTATATTATTCATATATAAATATGGTATATAATATAATATATTGTAGTACTAAGACGGCAACTTATAAAAATTCGTTTTTTTTTTGTTTTTTTTAAGAAATACATATTCGCGTGAGTATACCTATTAGGCCACAACATCGGTTTATTATAAGTGTATTTTATAAGCTTCTTCTGTTCTACAAAAACGCGTTGTATGATCACGTTTGAAAACTAGGTGTACACAAACGTGTCGGTTAAACGAATATCATTTCTAAAACGTCTTATTGTCACGCGATCGAACGATAAATGATAAAATACTATCGTTTTTACACCGATTATTCGCAGATATTACGCGATGTTTTTGTTTTCACTCCCCGAGTAGTTGTTTCGTCCGTATTGTGAGACACAAATTATTTAATTCTCGAGGAATTTCTACATCAATGGTAACCGAATATACGATTAATAGCTATTATTTATTGAGGGGTTTTTTTTTGAATGATAGCAGACTAATAATATTTTTGAACGTTTTAATGCAAAGGTTACCAAACGTTTTATTGGCGCGACCCACTTCTGACTTAAATTTTCAAATTAATTTTTTTCTCAATGTCACGAAATATGGGATCATTAGAATATAAACAATATATAGTTCAATAGAAATAATTTATACATATAATAATAATAATAATGATGTATAAAGTATGATTTTATTCAGTAAACGAACGTAAAAAACGCGGATTGAAAATTCAACTTCACAAGATTACGCGGTGAATTGGACGACGGGAAGCAGCGTTTATAGCTTTAGCAGAAAGTGTTCGGCTTTTTGTCGCAAAAAAATTATCTTCGGTAATTGATATCGGAATAAACATCAAATCGAAAATGACACCGAATCGTCAGTGAAATGCGGAATTAATTTAATTGGACTATTATATTGGAGGTGAACGTATAGCCAAAATCGTAACATAAATATTATACGAACGAAGAATATTGCGCTCATTTCAATATGAAATTCCCATATTTCAAATTCCTACGAGTCCAATCAACTCCTGACCAGTGATATTGCAAATCGGATTTTTCGAATTCGTAAAACACAAACGCAAGACCGCGAAACGAAATTTTAAAAATAGGGCTGATTCCGCGTGATTCATATTGATTTTCATCGTGCGCATGCACTTCAAACGTTAATTAAACGGAACACGCTGTATATACTTAGCCTTGTGAGAAAAAAAAAGAAAAATAGAAAAAGCGTTTGTGGGACTTTGGCGCCGTAATAACGTATATGTATATATATAACTGCATGTACGAGCGCTTGTCGCGTAGCTTTCCGTTAATTAGAAACGATAAATTACGCGTCTAAGTCCGCTGGTAGAAATATAGAACGGAATATTGCGACGAATAGCGTTGTGCACACGTTAACGTATTATGCAAAATCCTCGAAAGCTCCCGAACAGTACTATATACTATATATATATATATATACGTGTGAAAATTATGTTGTACAAACGAAAAAAGTCGTAAAATTCGATTAAAAAAAAATAAAAAAAAAAAATCCCCTACACGTAATATTATATACGTACTGCGTGTTGTACAACGTTCTCGACTCGTATCCACGAATATAGTACTTATATTCTCGTCAAAAACGTTTTTCGCCGACAAGTCTAATGCGGTGTTATATGCGTACACGGACTTTTGAGTGATCAAAAACAAAAATATAGGAATACGCTTTTACTATATTAATACAATGTAAAGAAAATTCCGTATAAATATTCGAGTGATTACAATTTTTTAGCGTCAAAAAAAAAAAAAAAAACTTGCGCACTGTCATGTACATTCAATTATTATAGGACTGTCAGTATGAAATTCAACGCGCGGCTTCTCTCCTCGTCGTACTCTTTGATTGTTGATGAATAAATCGAGTAATTATTTATAATCACACACGTAGATTGTTATTTTCTTCTCTTTATAATAATCGAAAAAATTCTCACAAATCGTGAATCGATTTCATAAAATCGCGCGGTGCGTTAAAAACCGTTTTGAATCTTTTCGAAAAAAAAAAAAACGAAAATTGCTTCTCGTCTTCTTTTGACGACGTGACGAAAATCGAGATAAACAACAGTCGTCACTGCGTCGTTGTAAAAATTTTAACTCAAAATCGTTAATAAAGCGAACGGTTTGAACGAATATATACTTACACATACGTGCATAAATCAGAAATGCGTGGGTGTAATTCGTTCTTTTTTTTTGCGAATTTTCGAAGCGGAGAATAAACTCGAAAAGGCAAAAAAAAAAAAAACGTTTATCGTTTTATGGCTATACGCACGATTACGGGTAGAATTAAAACAAAAAAACGAAACTAACCGTTTTTATTTTGGCAATTTAAAGTTTTAAGAACACACACACACGTAATATTATTATTATTATAAACGTTTATTTGGCACCGAATTGACGGCCGGCGGGGCGTTTGGATTTTTGAGCGCCAGTCCGATTTCGCGCGGTTTGCGTTATTGACAAAATCGCTGTTCATTAGTTTTCATACCGCATAAGTGTGCGCAATGGCGACTAAAATGTATAATTACACGTTTTTGAGTCATTCCAATCGTTGAACCGGGAAGACATAATAAACTGCATTGCGACGTTTTAACATTTGTTGTTCCACACGTTTGGAATAATCGGCCGTCGGCGAATAAAAAAAAATATATATTCGCTAATCTAAACGCATTTGTAACGATAAAACAAATCGGCAAACGATCGTTGTAGGATTTTAATGCACGAATGTTGTGTACCGTATGTACGTTATAACAGGGAATCATTTGCGGAACTTTTAGTAAAAAAAAAAAAAAAACAAATAAACAAATAGTTTTCACGTGCGTCATGTTCCCGACGCCGGTAAACGTTTTCGAAACAAACAGATATTTCTCCGCCACGTGAATTTCGTTCGGAAATCGATTGAATTTATAGAAATCAGAATGAAGAACAAACGATATTATTATAACGTCTACTACAGTGTTACTACTACGTTACAGGTATTGTCGTTACACGTGTAGAGTGATATTTAATGTTTACGATTAAATTAGAAATAAAGGAAAAAGAATGACATTGGTACGGCACCGGTAAACGTTAGCGAGTGCCGTTTTAAATTACACAATAATTCATTTTTTTTTAAGAAAATATTTTCCACTCCCGTACTGTTTCATTAAAATATTATATTATGGCTTCCGGCTATCTTTAACTTATTTTATTGTTTAATGTTATTTAAACGGAGAAAAAAAATCGTAACATTTTACGCATTACTCGAGTAAAGTTTTTACTTTTTTCTTTTATTATAGTAAACTATTCGTTTGTTCGTTAAAAATATTAAAAAAGAAAAAAAAAATATAAAACTAGTAGTATTACGTAAGATCTTGTGTAAAACTAAAAATTATTTCCGTTAACATTATAGGCATTAATAGGAAAAACTACGCGAATATTACAAATGCCTTCGGGAATTATTGATTAAATTAAAAATTAAAAAAAGGAAAAAAAAATTTTTAAATATTTTAATACTCTTAGAAAATGTTATATTAGTATAATAAAAAGAAAAACAGGCCTCGAGTATTTAATGTTTAAGAATGTATAACAACTAGTTTTCACCGTAAGTCATCATCAAGTTACAATAAATAATAAAAAAAAAGAAAAAAAGTATATAAAATAAAATATGCAATTAACAAAAAAAAAAAAAAAAAAATACGTAGAATATATTATAAATAATAAGAAATAACAATAAAAAAAATCCTTTTTTTTATATTATTCATTGTAACCTGATGATGACTTATGGTCGACAAAACTAGTTGATATATCCTTAAATATCAATCACACTCTAGGCATGTTTTCTTTTTATATAATATACCCATACTAATTTATTATATATATTTTTGTTTTTTATAATATTATATATTATTTAATTATTGATTTTCGGTTGCTTTATTTTGGAGTTTTGCGACAAAATTAACCGCCGGCTTTTATCATTGGTACAATTACGGGGGGTTTGAAACTTATTCCCCCTTTCTCATATCATACAATATAAATCGCCGAAAATTTGTTTGACGTTCACGGCTCATCTAAAACAAATCTTTTTTCATAAAACAATTTTTGTTTTACCCATTAATTGTTTTAACTTGAGCATTTTCACCTTCTCGTTTGTAAATCTTACCTCGGTTAACCCATGCGCATATACCTCCCCGCAGTATGAACGATATACATATTTCCACCAATATATAACAATGTACTTAACTACACGTATATTAAAATAATAAATAATGATTGACATTGGCGGACAGTAAAACTCATTGCATATATATATATATATATGATTTTATCTTTTGATATAATCAACGGTATTAAAAAAATTAATACAATATTAATATATTACATGTAAACGAATGATATATTATTATAAATTAATGTAGTTTTCTTATTTTGACCTTTAACATAAAATTAACATTAATTTAAACAAATATATATGTATATGCGTATATAAGATTAAAATAATTAACGTGATTTATTAACTTCTTTTTTTTAAATTTCGCATTAAATAAAGAAATAATACTGCTATTTGAAAACGTCTGATATCGACAAGTCTGTTAATATTACTGAACATTTAGCGCCCCGGGGGCGATTGTCCCCCTGCGCCATCTCTGATCACAAATCAAATACACCACTGTTGATTTTAACTAGAAAATTTTCGGCTGATAAATATTTTCGAACGCGCGGGTTTTTCGACAGTTATTACTACGAGAAAATTCCAAACTTACGTTCTATACACGCGTACGCTTCAAAATCGTTTTTCATTTTAGACGGCCATGTTGCGTACATTATTATTATTATTATTATTATTATTAATAATAATAATAAATGTAACGGAACGGTCAGGTAAAGTTGATCTAATGTAACTTAACATCACGTACGTGTTTTTTTTTTTATTAAGTTTCGAATGATATTTTTTCTTTCTGTTTTTTTTTTTTACTAAACAATATGTTCAACACGGTGGTGTCGTTTTATATCCGAACTGTCGGCATACGTTTGAAATATTATCGACACCGCGATAAACATCAAAGTGGAGGTCCACGGACTATATTACGATATCAGTAAGGGATTTTTCGCACGGATAAAATTGCACCGCCAAATTCACTGCAAAACTATAAGCAATATGACGAAAACAGAGTTTCGCGGGCCGACTGTTTGGACGTTTCGACGTTTTTCCTACAATACCGCTACGTATCCCTTTCGGTCACGTCAAACCGAATCTTTTAACGTTAAATAACGAAAACGTCGAATGATAAATTACAATAAATTTAAAACGACAACGCGCGGTGGTCATCGGGCAGGTGGACATTATTCCTATCCGCTAAGCCCGGATACGGAATCACACCGCGCTTAACGCGATGAAACTATAATACGTAATTTTACAGCGCTAGAAAAAAATTAATTTTAACATATATAAAAAGTCGAAGGAGGGTTGAACCCTTAACCTCTCTAGCTACGTTCCTGAACATCACATTATCATTATTATATACACACTGGAGATTATGACGAATCTGGTGACGATGGCGGGCCGGAGACTTATAGTTAGTGTCGTTATTATCTAAAATAATAATCATAATATTATACGACCCCGTGTTGAACGTTCGCGGTCGAGTGGCTTTCGATATAAGCTTTGACGCGGATCATATAAATGGAACATCGGGTTGAAACGATTAACAACCGCTCCCGAAGTCCCGTTTACGTGCTCCCATAGGAGTGCTCGTTGCGACGGGAATGGCCGATAGTTATATCGTTTGTTGCGGCCGATGTTCTTCATCGATATCGCACCGAATCGTTTAGACCGTTTCAGTGGTATTCAAACGTTTTCATCCTACGGCTCTTTTATGCCTTCATACCGATTTGACGGTTTCCAAATTATTAACGGCAAAAAAAATATAATGTCTATATGGACCAGTAGGTCAATTTATTTATTTATCGTATACAAAATGTGTAATTATTAAATAATAATAAAAGTAAAACTGAAATCAAATGTGTTTTATGTTTTGAATAATAATAATAGTAATAATAATAAAATAAAGACAAAAAATCAATGAAATTTGTGAAAATTTCATTATCGTCATATATATATATTAATTTTGTTCTCCTGTTTTCTCTTGACCAACTTTATACACGACGACCCTGGGAGCCGTAACGGACAATTTGAATACTTCAGGTTCAGACGGTCTGATATTAATGCCTACGTCGTTTTGCAACAGTGCGTTTACGAATAATCGAAAAAAATCTATATATATAATATATATATATATGTATGTATTGACTGAAGAAGAGGGAGAAAAGCGGGTTATGATTAAAATAAATAATATATATATAAAAAAAATAAATAAACGTTTTCAATTTAAAAATGTAAATTAAACACTATCTGTCTTGTACTCCGCCGCGGTTTTGTATGCGATTATTTTTGTTAGTATTACCGTGAATTGAGATGGATTATATAATATGTTCTATTACGGCATATTTTATACTTTTGTAGTACGCGGTCCCTGATAGAGAACTTTTTTAAACCACTAAAACCTTTATGAATTTTCTTTCTAATTATATATATATATATTTTGTCTATAAAACATCGTATTAACCAATATTTTAATTTTTTTTTTTTAATGCTATAAAACACATAAGTAGGTATATGAAAACATAAACATTTAATATATATATATACATATATTTTTTTTTTATTATACTCAAAATTTAACTTTTTTTAATGCGAACAATAATGTCGCATTCTAGGCATCCGGTTTTTCTTTTTAATACATCGAGCAAGATATAAATAGGGAAGTGATAAAAAATAACGTTTAAATGGCGGCTCTTCTTTTCGTGCCGAATTCTGAGAAGGCCACTTGAACGAGTAGTCTACGAGCCGTCTAATAACCATAAACGAACAAAGATAGATTTTTTTTATAGGGATTTTCGAGCCTGTAATGGGTATCGAGTAATATGATTCGTTCAAAAACATTTTTAGGGTCTATCTGTCACCGAGGCCGATTCGTTACTGAAACTACTATATAATAATATGTTTAGGTGCGACGTCTGAAATGTTTACCCGTCACCAGTGTCAATTAGGTCAATTGGTTATACGAAACGTGGAAATAAGGAGAGCCGTAGTTATTTTTTTTTAAAAATTTTTTTTTCCTGCTCCTTCAATTTGTTTGGTAATCTGACCGATCGAGTAAGGTCGAAAACAATTTTTAAGGTGTGTTCTTTCATCCTATCGATCGAGTGTGTAACAATACCGATCGATTCAGAAATCCTGCGCGTTCGACGCGAATCCGTGTCATACGTTACGCGTGTAATCCGATAAATTTATCGAAGACGCGTAGATTGAAATATTTAAATAGCTTTTTTAGAACCGAACGAACGCGCACAATTTATTGGCGGTTTTCGTGGCTTTGTACGTATCGGTGTATTGGGAACCGTTTTCAAAAAAATTTCGTCGTGCGTGTTCATTGTACAACTCGAGTATTTCTTAGATCACGAGTGGAAATTTATAAAATCGGTATTGTCACGTCCAAGCATGTGACATGCCGGACGAATCGCAGTATCGACGATTTTATACCACAGGTCTCCAAACTTTTATAGGACCGACTGACTGTTAACAATTATCGAATTTTTTTTTGTTTTTGGTATACAATTTGGATAATTAGAATATTAACAATATACTGCAATAAAACTATTTATTGTAATACTGTTGTATAAGGAATGATTTATTTAATAAATAAACGTAAAATTGACAATATCCAATTGCACAAGATTATAATTATGAAGAATTGGACGGGACGTAGCGTTTGTAATTTTAGCAGAAAAATTTTGTATTTATTTAATATATAAAATGTATGTCATTATCGAGACACGGAGAACGAAAATGCATAAAACAAAACAAAAATGTTATATATATATATATTAAAATTGCGTGATTTTTACATCTGTTATCGTATCGTAAGTGCGATTGGTGCTTAGATCTTCAGTTTTAATACAACTGAAAATCTTTTTGTTATTAAAAAAATATATATATATATTTTTCTTTACTTTACGTTCTATTCAAAGGCTGAACGTTGTAATATTATATTGTTGTTACTGAATGAACCGTTAATAGCGTATAATAAACGTTTCGAGTACTTACAATCAACTTCTAACTAAATCCGCTACTTTGAGTAGTATAATTCAAAACGTTATTATCTCTACTAGGTACTGGAAATCTAATGAGCGAAGAAAACGTTTTATAGTTCTGGGGACAATGTTTGCAGAAGTTTGTACGGTGCAATTATAATAAATAACGATTGACTTTAATGTTGAACTACACGAGTGACAATTACAAATTTTCAAACATAAAATGCGTTTGATTATTTTTGAATTCAATAATATTTTTGATTGTATAAAAATCTATACGCGAACTCCGCGTATCACGTGTCCACCGTTTTCGTTGTAACACATACTGAATTGAGTTCAATATTTACACACTACGGCGTAATGCGTGTACTCACATTTGACCAGATCCCGGGTGCCGGTGCGCAGCATCAACGGTTGTCCGTTCTCGCGTCTCCACGTGATCTTCGGCTCGGGGTTGCCGGTAGCGTGACACGACAGTGTCGCATTGTCGTTCTCCATCAGCGTCAGGTCGGCGCTCGATTCATCGGTGATGATGTCCGGTGGCACTAAAACCGCAAGAAAGTGAAAAAAAATATTTCATTGTGAGATTGTTGATATTTTAATTCAAAAACCGTTTGAAACGTTCAACTCGATTACTGTTAAACGTACGAATTAATTATAACAAGAGATGGCCCGTTGCGAAACCGGTGCGGCGGAGTGTTATTTTGTCGCGATGTTATGTCCCGTCGAATAGCGTTTTGTTCGTCAAAGAATAGCTAAAAGTTCGAAATTGTTTCTCCAAGTATAAAGAGAAAATTAAGTCACGTTAACTTCGTCGACGAACGGTCTACCTTTCCCCGTTTCACCGTCGTCAACAGTGTAAAATAATATCACGCGGTTAACTGTACACGCAACAATACCATATCGATAACATATAATAAATTGTTTGTGCGCGTGTATTCGCGGGCCAAAAGAAAAGAAGACTTACTTTCGAATAAAAAAAAAAAAGCTCTGAATAAAAGCCGAAGTTTTTTTTTAATATTCTTATATTATTCGTGTCGTCGTTGGATTTACGTAATGAGTTCACACAAAGGCGGCGTTTTCTTTTTTTTTCGAAAATAACTCTGTACAAATATAAACGTGCAGTTTTTCATTTATTTGAGGAGGACTGAATGCAAGCACTGCCTTTCTTCGTCTTACACTCGCACACGAAACATAGCAAAATAGATGTTTCCCATTTCCATTTTACCGATCGATCTAGCGGTGCGATAAGAAATTTGAAAACGGATTTGAATTTGTCGTGAAGTCTACTCGTGAATGACTTTCTCGCATGTCTAATATTCGTTTCATAAGACTCTCCAAAATTAAATTAAAAATAAAATTCAAATACTCAATTTCGAAGATCTAAAGATAAAAGAAAAATGAAAAAAGTGGGAGAGTTATTTAAATTAATTATCTACTTTCCAAATAATAAATTATGCCTATTGAAAATTGTTCGTGTTTGGCATAAGGAGTGGTCGACCAGATAACTAAAGTTAAATTTATGAAACGCTTTTTTAACAATTGCTATAAATGCACTCATAATAATACATAGGTATTAAGGCGGGGCAAATTTAATGATGAAATTAAATGTGATATAAAACTGACGGTTTGTTTAAAATTTACACAAATTTAACAGTTAATTAACTCGTATGACTTGTTTAAAGTTAAAATTTTATTTTGATTAGCTATACTCGTATTAACTCAAACTTAATTCAAATGTGAATATTTCACTGCGATTCGCATATTTTGAATTTCGTACATAAAATATTTAATTACCGTATTCCAAATTACGACGAATTCTCAAAAAAAAAAAAAAAAAAAAAAATATAGAAAAGAATGAATTACACGAAATGAGAAAATGACCCTCTTAAAAGAAAAAAAACAATCGTTATTAATACAGTGTATTATGTGCACTTCAAATACATTTCTGGCATAATATGCAAATCCATTGAAACCCGAGCCTTAATTATAATATTATTTTTTTTTTTTTTGCTTTACTTCACGCGAGTAGACTTGAAATCTATAATATTCCAGAAGTTCTATATTCGGATACACTATGCAAATTATGTCAAGTGATCTTAACACTTTATTGTGCATAAGCTACACGCGTTCGCCTTCAAATTTGAATATAAATAAGTATATAACAATATGGTACTTCTTCGTAAAATTTCAATCCTGAATTAATATGTCATTTTTTTTTCACAGTTTACGACAACGCTTTTTATTAAACTTCAAAATTTGTGGTAAAAACGATGTTGACTAAAAGTACAGGGCGGTAAAATATTCATACAAATTTGTTTCAAATATTGAAAATTGGTAGGAGACTTATTTTATACACGTGAAAGATGTTTTTCCCGCGGGTGTCAGACGGTTTACGATTTTCTTGTTGGCATACGCATACATACGTTGTACGTAGCTGTAGGAAAATTCCGAAATGAAGTACTATTTTGAATATTTTTCGCACTTAAAACATATGTTATTTATAAATTTATCTCGACACATATTAGGGAGGGGGGCAAACAACGACTTCACAGTCGTTTTGACAACACTGCAGTGAACAATTATTGAGATTCGCCGCGTATTACAACGCAATATTTCGTGTAGTGAATTTAATCGAAACGATGTTATTATTATTTTTTTTGTTTTCAATAATTTTACTTAGAAAATTGTAATTATATGTATAAACATATTGATTTAAGAAATACAAGTCTACTCTCTAAAAAAAAAAAAAAAAATTTTCGCTTACGATTACGGTGCAGACGTCGTCGTCGTACGGTCTTAATAATAATAATAATATATGTTAATTTTGGTTTTAAACTGATTACGTGTTTCGGTTTCGGGACACGCAAGGATTATTATAAATATAATATATTGTTTACGTTTCGCATTGATCACGCGCGTAAGTCCGGAAAGTGGCACCTCGTTACAATAACCGTTGAATTGTTTAATTAAAACAATTAATATTATCATTTCGAACATCAAAATTTCACAATTCGATCGTTCACTGAAATTATTTACCATAGGCTCTGGTCATTCGTATAGTTTTCATATTCCTATTTCGTCATTTCGTATTGCTATACGAACGTTTGTTTTCCTATGAATATAAGTAATATTATCGTAATACGTTTGCGGTCTTATTGGGAGGTGTTTTGGCATTCTATATTTGAGAAACACACAAATGTTTAATGATTATACTACACACTGTAAACCCAAAATCACCAAAATAATACAGTTTTATTGCGTATACGTCTTAATTTTTCGACAACTGTACCACGTCATTTTCAGTGCGAATCGACTATTAGTAATCCGTTAGACAGAAGAGACAATAGGAGAGAGAGAGAGAACGAGGGAGATGGTGATGAAGTGAGTTTCTTGGACTTTACTTTGCTTTGCTAAAAGTGTGGTTCTCTGGACCAAGTATAGCTTAGTTTAACAGAGTGCTGGATATTCAAAGGACTTAGAAAGAGTAGAATGATAAAAAAAAATTATTATTTTTTAAATAATATAATTTAAAAGTTTAATTTAAAAGTTTTTTTCAAATCATACTTTGAAACGACGAAAATAGCACCACGACTTCGGTAATTCTAAGTGCAAACAATTAAACTTTATTCTATATCGATGATTTCGTTATAACATCGGAGCGGATGTAAAAACGCGCGAGTCATTTATTAAATATTAATCCTAAGTTTATGTAAAAAATGTGTTGGTAAGCGATTCGTGTGGAACAAGTGAATTCGAGATACAATCCGTGTGCAATTTCGACTCGTGAACAGTTATGTTTGAGTTACATAAGGCGCAAAATCTTTGGAATACACGTTTATAAAAATTTTAATTCAATTCGGTAAATCGATATTTTTAAGAACGTCCGTGTTGTTTCGAGTGAAACAATTTGATAAAATTGGTCAAGACGTGGCTGAAAACGGATAATTCTCACGGAGATTATGTCGATACGGTTCAGTGTGATTTCTTTTTTGTCGCGCGCACTTATAACTGAATTAGTATAGCTAAATTATTGAGGATTATTCAACAAAACTAATTTAGCGTTGTTTTAATCAACTTAAAAGGCATCTCTCCTCGTTGGCTTATGCGTGTATCTTTCGATTACAAGCTCTCTTTCGGAAGAAAGCTGCAACGGTCTGTTGTTTATTGGACCTTAGGAATTTCGTTCTTGATACGAATTATTGTAACACGGAAAAATACATTATAATAATACTCGAAATATCTTTACCCGGTAGTAAATACACATACCGAATCAATGTGAACTGTAGATAACACTATGTGAAACATATTGTAATGCTGCAGTATATATTAATATTACGCGTATATTATGCGCTTAAAATCGAAAGATTTGGTATAATATACGATTCTGAGGTGGATCGATTTTAAAAATAATTGAAATATTTACGAATTTTTTTCCTCACACAAAGTTTTAAACAAAAAATAATAAGTAACAAATGAAGCATTTTCAAAAAGTGCGACTAGAAAATCTATCTCGAAATTTGTTTGGGATACTCATACCACGGTTATGACTAGAAACACAAAACAACGTGTTCTCAGAGCAATATTAAAATAAAAATTTTACGTTTAAATAATGCACACGGATTTTATCAATCTACTTTGTATAGAATTTTAAGTCGGTTTTACGCGCGACACAAACGTAAAATAATAATACTCGACACCTTAGCAGTCGTGTTTTCAGGGTTTCGTTAAGAAAGAAAAACAAGAAAAATATTATATCGTACAGGGTCGAAGCATTCCTGTTTCAACCTTAAAATATTATTCATTACAAAACAGCGATAACGTCTTCAGCAGTCCATTACACAACGACTGCTGCTGGTCTGTTCGACCGTATTACAAAACGTTTCTGGATAGTAGAGAAAAACATCTTTCCTATGACTCGCATTATCCGTAATTATAATAATAATTTATACGCGATATTAAAAAATAAATAAATAAATAAATAAATAATTTTACGCGTACGACGCGTGTCACTGAATTATGTTGTTACGTGTATAAATTACGAGAACGTATTACGTTATAATATACGGCGTACATTCGAGTTTTGACAAGCGGGAATAACTGCAGGAATTGAAAAAAATCGCTCTTTCTTACCCCTCCCCCACCCATCTTATGTTTCTTCTTGTTGCAGGAGAAATAATATTATGCAGTAATAAACGGCCGTAAAAGTCAGATATCGCATACATTAGGCGACACCGTATTGCGTAAAGAGTCCCAATTATTTCACGTTATACTTGTCGTCGTCGTCAGGATAAAAATAAAACGATTTTCGTCGGCTGTACACTGGCACAGTAAAGGTTTTCTCGCCCAACACACTCGCTGTAGTATACACTACGCTATATTTATATAAATATACTTACGCGTAATAACACGATGTAGTATATGATATTTTATATATATATATATATATATATATATATATATATATACGTGTACGCACGAATTCATATTGGAGTATGTCGACGGGGGAAATGAAAAAGAGAAAAAAACTTTTTTTTATAACTATTTTTTTTTTTAAATTTTATCCGAACTCCTTATGTGCTCTCGTTCCGAAGCAATTTTGTTATTCCGTACACTTATTACGCTAAATAATATAATAATAATAATAATAATAATAATAAAAGAACGTTGATTGCCGCGGTAGTTGAAATTTTCCGTCATCACCTCTGAGCTTTACTCTAATTATTATTGTTTTTTTTCCTCTTTTGAATATAATTAAAACGTTTTTATTTATAAATATTATATAAATTCGTATTGTTCTTTTCCAGGGGCTGACGACAATGGCTTTCAATAACAACCGTCGTTGTATTTACCGGCACGTAAAAAAAAAACCACCAGCGTAAAGGAATTGACGCGCACGTTGAAAGCAAAAAACCGTTGAAAATACTTTACAACTAACGTAAAAAAAAGTGTTATATATACGTGTATATGTGTGAAAAGATCGACGAAATCGATATTTGGTAATAAAATATTTTTGCCACTGCAGTGTCTCCGATAATGTTTTTATTCCCGGCGAACATTCAATTCAATATATTTTATTCGCAATTTTTAATAATCCAATACGATACAAGTGTATAAGATATTTGTCGTTATTTTACCCGTAGGAGGTACGCGAATTAATTTTCGCGGGTTTTACAGTCGGAGCATATATTGAATAAATACAAATTGTGATATTTATTAATAAAATCTGTTGTTTATCATTATATTTTTTCTTTTTTTCGCCAAATGTCATGTTTCTATACGGTCGGAGCGGCGGTGACAGAAACGAACAAAAAAATAAACTACTGTGCCGTGAATCGCGTGAATATTATTATTTCCGAAACGAGCGAAAGAGAGAAAGAGACACGGAAAAAAGTTATTCGATGGCCGGACGTTTCGAAAGAGAAAACAATGACGGCTACACAAACGACAGTACGTTTTGGCGTTCAGAAAGTTTCTCGAACAAGTCGTGTTTTAGAAATCACTTTGACTGTCAACGGGCGATTCGCCGCCGATATAAGAACGAACGGGGAAAATCGGTTTGTGTTCGAACATTTCTCCGACAACAACTTCGAATTCTCGAGAAAATGCACCTCGGCGGTCCTGCTTCACCCGCTCAATCGCTGCTGTTTCCTTCACTATACGTATTAAATTATTACATACACTTGACACGCCGAATTTCATTTGGGCGATTTTATAACCGTCCGTGTATGGTGTCGAATTCGAGTGTATAAAATTCACACCTGTAACACGATAACCTGATAAAAGCACATGTTGAATAATTTGGAAATGTATAATATGTCCTCAGTGTCTCGATACCGTTACAGACACCTAATAAATATTCGTTGTTTTATTAGCTTTAAATCGCATTAAATTTTGATAATATGCAGTGACTATAGATTTTTTACCCAATATTTCAATAGTCATACGCTAAAATTAGATTAAAATATTAGGAAATCATAAAAAAAACCATCGATTCAAATGAAGTCGGAGTGTCTGAATAAGTAAATTAGTCATTTAAAATAAGTCATTTCATCAACATAACCATTTAAATATTCAGCTTATGTAAAATTACAAATCGAATGGAATTCAAAATGTTAAGTTAATGCGACTCGATTTGGCAATGACGAAATTAATATTGGAATTGTCGAGTTTAAAAAAAAAAATTAAATAATAATAATCATAGTTTAGTCACGAGTCTGTTTTGTAGTTTCCGTGAATTACCCAGAAAAATAGTTAATTTATATTGAGAGTGAATTTTGTTTTACTTTTTCATAAAATGTTCAACCCTATACAACGGGCGTGTGTATGAAATAATATTGTACAATTATGAAATACGTTGATATACGTTAATTTAATTTCTATTTCAAATATTTTGTTAAAAAATAATTATTATTATTATAAACGAAAGTAGATGCTTTTTATCGTATTCATTTTAACTTATTATTACGGAAACTAACCAGGGAAATTAACGCGATTGAAATGGTGTTGGGTAACACAAGAGTATGCTTACTAGAATACGCCTATAATATAACCCTATTATTAACGTGTGTTCCGATTATTGTCTTCAATGATTCGTATAATGACGTTGTCTCCTTTTTAATTCGTAATAATAATAATATATATAAATAAAACAATGATGTTTAGATGTATTTATCAATTGTGAGATAATGTATGGACGCGCAAGAAAAAATTAATATTTTGATGGAAGAGCGCAATTATTGTCACAAGACGTTTGCTGCACTTTTATTATACGAGTATCTCCGAGCGATGGGAAATATTCAAAAGCTACAACAAGTTCATAGCCATATGTAATTGGATAAACTCAAACGAACTCAAAAGTTTACGGTTCACGCGCGATTTTAATATGTAAATAATAATAATAATTAAATACGATGACGCGATTTTAGATTCCGAGCAAAGTGAAGAAGCTATAATTAGTTTTAGAATGATGTTCATTTCCGTTTATTCGTTTTAGGAAATTGTCGCTTTGAGACTCATAAAATATTTTTTTATTTTAGATTTTCCGGCAACACGCCATCAATTTAATCTAATTTTTGTAATTTTGGCATCGCGATCTAAAACGATGTCTTTAATATATATTTAAATTAATTATGCGTTGAGTGGGCGTTTTTGATATATATATATTCTCGATGAAAGAAGGCTCTATTATATCGGGCGAATAATAATAATAATAATAAAAACATATTCTTTTCCGCCAAAAAATATTTTACGCGACTTATTATTACTTTTTTATCGATTTCAACAGAAATAATAATTATATTTAATATCGCCCGGCCAATTATTGCGATATTTAAAAATCAACGCGAACGGAAGGACTAAAAAGTGTATATTTAACAGTAAAAAACAAAAAAAAAAAAAATCAATAACCCTGTTATTATGTGGAATACGTTCGAAGTGTGTATCGACGCAACGTTATTATTATTTTTATTATTAGAATCACATCGGTTTAAACGATTCAAATGTTATTTACGTTAAATATAGTTATGCTGTGTCGTAATTGGCATGTAAATATACTCGAGTGAATAATTATTATACGACATTGTACATATCCTGTTGCGTGTCACACGAAACGTTTCGATTTTAGTGCAATGTGAAGTTAATCATTATCGAGAAATCGACTTAATTAATTAAAGTACGATTTTTTATAATATGTAGCAAACTTTTTCAAAAGGCTACCGTATTCGAGACGTTGGGTTAAAATTTCTTTTTAAGAATTCGTTTACGTTTCTTTACGTAATATATAATAACACGCGAAGACAGTGTGAACATATAACGAGTGTGTAGGATGTATACAGATTAAATCCAGTTGGTAATTTTTTTTTTTTGTGTTTTATTTATTTATTTTGAAAATTACCACGGACGGACACGCGTATACCGTGGTGTTAATGCACATGGCTTTACATTTGTATAATGTGAATAGTAATAATCCGCGATAAAATTAAAAAAAATAAATATTTTGTAAAATAAGGAAACGAAAGAGTCGAAAACTTATTACGACAATTTATTAGTATGTTATGAATACCAACGCGTGCATTTTTCGTTTTTCCCTGTAAGAGACACGGCCGGCCGCCGAGTGTTGTGTACAACAGCGGTGTCAGTAAATTGCATAGACGGAACGCTGTGTTAAAAGAAATAAAAAGCGTGCGGATTTTCGTACCGACGAGGTGGTACACGCCACGACGAGTTCCAGTGCACAGACAGACGATGTAATTCCACGATACGCGAAATGATTCAAATAATTCAAAATATAATATCAACGCGTTTCTTTTACTTTTTCAAAAATTCTCGAGATGGAGGGGTCGGTTAGGTGATATTTCGTTTTCATACCGAGTATTCGAAGAAATAATGAATATAAATATTGCGTGAATAATGAAATAATACGCATTCCGGTCGCGGAGTAATCAACGCGATTCCGCCGTGTTTTGTTGTTTAGTATCAGGTGGAAACGCGCGTTTCATTCGAACGGTGTACACGAATACAGTATACATTTACACGTAATAATATTAAATAAAAATTTGTGCATTTTTCAGCAGACCGCGTTTTCAATCGTATATTTTTAATTCTACAAATAAATATTTCACGAGAAATGATTTCAATCCGATATCCGTGTATTGCGTGTATTTTATTATTATTATTTTAGCTACATAAATAAAAAATAAATAGCGGAACCGCTTTTTTTTTTTTTTTTTTAAATTAAACGTTGATTTTATTCCTCGAATATTTTGAGATACGGTTTTATTTCGTTTCGCATTTATCATAAATAATAGCGTTCATGTATACAAAAATAAATAAATAAATAAATAAAAATAATAATAATCCTGGAAAAAAACCCGAAATTACAAAAACGAATAATTTTATTCAAAATTATTCCCCTAGGACCGCAGACGAATATTTGTCGATCGGCGAAACGATAAAAATCGTCTATTTAATGTCATGTAATAGAATCACAACGTATATTGGATCGTATTAAGCTACGAACAATCTGTTTTGTTTATTTAATCACGTTTTTTTTTGTATGTTCGTTACAACATCATGAGATGTAGTACAAACATTAAGTCAGATTCAGGTTAAATCGGGAGTTTAAATACTATAAAGACATCAAATAAAAGTTTTTTTTTTTTTTTAAATGCAATTTATTGAATAGAATTTTCGACTCGTTATAAAATATACAGTGTTATAAAATATTAATTATTGCAGGTACACGAGCGACCTATTGGGATTTCGTTTAAAAATGGTAAATTAATTTTTGTTTTACACTCTACAGTAAATGTTTTACACGAATCGTCCTAGATATTATCTATGATATTATATGATATTGATCGTTCGCAGTATTTTAGTGGTTATAAAAATGAAATATTATTTAATAAATATATGCCGGTATAATCAAGCGTTGGACAGACAGATTTGCCAATAAACTGACAATGAAGGAATATTGCAAAAATTAGTGATTATTTAGATGATTTTACAAGATAAAAGTTAATTTTTACTATAAAGAGTAATATATTTTAAAAAACGGTTTCCCGGAGTATATATGACGGGTAATGTCTACGCATATTTTTAAATAATTCAATTACATTTAAAACAATTATTTAATATAATTATATATAAATAAAAGGAGTCGGGTTATTTTTGAATTCTTTTCGCAAACCAACAATATAATTTATATATATATATATTTTGTATTTTATTTCTTAATTGTCTAGTGCAGGTTTTAATTTGAAATGAAAACAGCTGATGTTCAACGTTTTTTTTTTTTTTTTTTTAATTATTTTTATGTTCTACGATACAATCGCACTGATAGATTGGTTGCGAGTTGCGCGAGTAGATGGACTCGTTGGACCGAAAATCTAACCATGTAGCTCACTGCATCTATTGTAACGTTACCAGATCTGACAAGACAAATATAATAATACTATTGTTCTATTCATTATTATCTTTTGGTTTTTTTTTATTTCATAATAATCACTAGGAATCTGCGCTAAATTTTTTTTTGTTAAAATTAAAAATTGTTTTGTTAAAAAATCTAAAGTGTTAATTTTATGAATCGAGTTAAAAAAAAAATGGTCAGTAGTAGAAAATGTTGATAAAGATGAATCGATTGTTTTCTATACGTATTTCTGATTTTGGAATTTTATGTAAACGTCAATACAATAGTGTCCGTTTTATTTCTTTTGGTTGGCATACTGAATAACGTATTAATTCATTTGCAAACTGATTTAAATAATGTTTAAAAAAATGTGCCTAAATATCAACGCGGTAATTATATATATATATATATATATTATAAAAATGGTATTTATGAAACGGCTATATTGATTGAAAAAGAAAAAAAAAGTTACGGTGCTGTAGAATTAATGCCCGAATGAATTATTTAAAAACAATAAAATTTATAATTATAAACTGGGCGACGTTTTAAGTCATACAATAAATATTTTTTATACGATTAGCAGTATGTTTGCGCATGAATTTTCTAAACTCTTAAAGATACAAAAACGTTCCGTATCTAAAACGAATATCGTACGAATACGGTAAACGAAAATTTTGCTGTTTTTATCTTGATGTTTTCGAGTTGTTTTTTAATAATGCACAACAGGAAACTACCGAGAAAACAGTATATGTATCAGTCGTTCGGACCCTATTTGCGTGTCTATTATTTCTATAACGATTATTAGAAAAAAAAAAAACACTTACTTCACTCGACAATTCTCCGCGAGACTTTTTATTCTTATTTATTTTCCATCGGGAAAACACCGTCAAGACAGTCTGTAGTACTCGCGCGTGTGATTTCGGCCTACGGTCTCGCTCATTCGGCACGCGATGCGTATCTTTACGCACGCTATAGATTTTATGTACCGATTACTATAATCGATTATCGAATAAAATATTTCCGTGGCATAAAGTAGTCGACGGGAGAATATTATATAAATATATTATATTATAAACACATACACGATATTTAGACTTTATGCGTAAAATGCGGGGTCGGTCGGTCGGCCGTGATAAGAAAAGATAATATTGCAATGACGGCGATATGATGCCAGTATATATACCGGCCAGGTCGGGTTGAAACGTACTCTCCTGTGGTGTGTGGTTGCTCAGTCACGTTTTCCCCGTTAAATCCAGTTTATGGCACGTCGCGTACTTATTACGCCTAACTTCTTAATGTGTGTGTGTGTGTGTCACACACTAAAGAAAGGATTACTTCGTGTATAATATTATACGGTTTACAGCGAATTGTTATCGAATGTCTTAGTGGAGTTTTTTTACGAGTATCCTCTCGTGTCTTTGCCGTATACTACGCGTTAACTTCACTGTTTTTACAAAATGTATTTCGAGGAAGAAAAAAAATAGGTGCGCCTATTACCGGGTAAATTTTTTTTTGTTTTATTAGTAATAAAAACCGTACACGTTAGAAGTTCAAAAGCTATGTCGAAAAAGTCCAGTTACACATATAATACGTCGTTGAATCACTCTATACGGTTCAGAAACTCAGGGCCTCTCAGGAAAACGGAAGAAATAATGGGTTAATGGTTTTGGGAAGCGTAATTCTGAGAAAAATCGTCGGACCGTGTAAAGACGCTCGAACTGAGGATATACCCCACGGTGTATATTTCAACGCTTTAGCGTTACAAAAGAAAATTCAGAGTGAAATGGGCAGGGCAAGAGAAAACAGGGAAGAAAATCGAAGGAACGTAATTGAAAATAACGCGAAGGAGGGAATGCGATCGTTATGAGAAGACCTCGCTTAAGTCGGGAGGACTGTATTATTAGAAATGTAGAAGTGTGACTGAATTCGGAGTATAACGGAGACAGGCGATAGAGAACAGCGATGTTAATGGAGAAATACATATATGATAAAACGATTCGTCACACTAGAAATCTGTACAGAACACTGTTTCAATAGTAGTAAGGGGAACGGAGTAACACGAAAATGATATAAATCGACATAAATTATCAACAGCTCGATTTCCGATTTTACGTTTTTTATTTACAATACGTTGTTTGTTATTTGTACAATACTTTTGTAAAATAAATCGTTTGCCTTTATATTCGGCAATTAAAATGCATTGAATTAATCGTAAAATATACGTAATAAAGTCGTAAAGAAATATTTCAACGTTTATCTCCTCCTTCTCCTCATTATTCTCATTTTTATCATTTTAATCACGAAAATTAATTGCTACATTGCCCGGTAACTTTTCATTAATTCTGTCAAACAATAGATGAATACTCGTTTAGGCTGAGTATAGGTATTTCGTTTTTAACGTTTACGTAAAATTGCATCGTATGGAAAATAATTACAAATATTATAACTACGACATTTCTCACGCTTCTCTCGGATAAAAGTATTGATGAAATAATTCCCTTTTTCTTAACATCGCTCATAATACGAATACGTACGATTTATTGTTACGGCTTAGCTTATATATGTTTTGTTTCGTCGACTCGATGCGCTCAACTAACAAAGATTATGGCGTGTGGTGAAAAATTTAAAGTCGTAAAATCGAAACTGTTATATTAACGTAAAGTTGTTGTGTAGAGTTCGAAAGGATGAGAGCTTTTATGTATACTACGACGAACATTAATCATTTTCTAAAAATTTATTTCGATGTTGTAATGACGCCAGAACACGATTAATGTTTAGAATATGTTATTGGAAACTGTCAATTATTTTGCAATTATATTATAAAAAAAAATTTTAAATAATAAAAATTATTACTCTTTGTAACCGGATAACCGTTGTTCTAATATTATCATAGTGATTTCAGTTTATCATTGGAATTGTGTACACTTGTAATAAAAAAAAGTACATAGAAATTCTGTAAAATTGAAAGAAAAAACAAAACGACGCGCAGATTAATTTTTTTTTAACGACAAGACTCGAGTTATAATTTCATCGGTAGCGGCCTACTCAAAAACAATAGTCCCAAACACCAACGTGCGAAATACGACTGTGTTAATTATTTAATTTTTCTTTTTTTTTAATTAAATTTTTTTTGTGTTTATATTTTATATGATACTTAAAAGTTCATTCCGTCCGTGGTAAAAACAAACAAAATATAATACGTATAACGAAACGCATTGTTTAAAAATCATTACATTTTAATATTATACAACTTTCATTCGAGTTATTGTTCATTCCTTGAAGAGTTTCTTATATTGTTTTGAAATGTATCTAAAAGATTTTTTTTTTTTTTTGGGTGTTTGGATTTATACTCGTATAAAAATAAAATCCGTCCGATTACACTAAAAAAATTTATTTATTTTTTTTCTTTTCTAGAACATGAATTAATAAATAGGCGATTAGTATTTTATTTCTACCGGTTGAAATCCCCTCGAAACGCATACAAATCTCCATATTGTTTGATGATACAGAAACTGGAAAAACGACTGGAAATATTTTTAGCTACTATTATTGTACACGCATTGTTTGTTGAACGAGTTGAATGGAGTTTGTACTGAAAATGATCAATGCCCACATAATTTTCAAACAATATATTCGGTAGTTTAATAATATCCCTTCTCATTACGCGTCATTATAATATATAACACAATACGCGGTGTTTAAAAATAAATCCCGAGAGACTTTTTACTAAATATTTACGGCGAAAGACTACTAACTGCCATAATATCCTTAATACAGGAACTATTCGAGCTTATACGACTTACGACGTGAAGTCTCTGCAGTGTGGTGTTCTGGAAAACCGTTGTCGGGATCGATCGAAGGGGGAATATTCTCGGTCGACTCGACAGAAAGAGCTGATAAATACAGTACGTAGAACACTCAGTTTATTATTATTATTTTTATTATTAAAATAATAAATTAAATCTGCTGTAATTCTACTTGCGAGGTGGTTTATGATGGGTTAAGAGTTATCACACGAACGAGCGAAGCCGAGGCTGCGGTCACTCGTCGTATATTATTATTATTATTATTATTATTATTATTAATATACGCGTACTATACGTGTATATTAATAATAGTACGAGTGAAAATCCCCTCAAGTTTAAAATAAATTAACTTTCAGTCCGCGGGGGAAAAACAATTATTATTTTACTTCGTAAAAGATAAAAAGCCGTTTTCGTGAATTCTGACGTTTTTAATAACGTTTCCCGCGTACGTGGCAATAAAAATGTAACAATTATACACAAAAAACGCGCGTACTATTATGGAACATTTATTTATATTTTTTTGGAATTATATATTGGAATTTATATAGGACGACGGTATCGGGTAGCTAGTTTAAACGTTTAACGATTATCGTATATTACAATATTACATTATTATTATTATTATTATTTTTATTATTATTAAATTCGACAATATACAACAATATCGCGATGTTGATAATCGGTAATCGGTCGATGAAATCGTACGATGCAATCGTTCGTTTGTGACGGCACAAAGAGAGCTTCGTCCGATGAACGTCGAATAATCGCATAACCGGTCAGGTCATATTTAAACAATAATGCTCGTTAAAATCATTCGCGTTTATCGTACTATTAGACTACAGTTCCAGAATGATTGAGCGGCTTTTCTTTTTTTTTTTTTTAGAATTGTTTCATCATATATATATATATGTATATGAATTTGTATTGAATTTTGTTTTTCCGGTATAAATCAATCATCGGTTATTTATTGCACTACCACGGGAGTAGTAAAAATATTAACCAATAATGATTTGTCTACGAATTATTCGTTTGGTAATATTGGAAATATCCGTCTCCGCGCATACGTTTAATGTCCAATTTATGGACATATATAATATTATATATTTATCAATTTCTTTCTTTTAATGAAATTATGATTTTTGATAGTTGTATTATGAAAATTACTGTGGTGTTTGAGATATACGAGACATTATATTTTTGGCGAAAGCGAATTTTCAATACATTTTTGCGCGTCCCTCAACTAATTTTTTCCGGAATTTTCAAACATACGGGACAGACGGCGGCGTAGGGAATAATTTCGGTGAAACGAAATAGACAGTTGGTCCGCATATGGAGAAACCGTGAAAGATTTAAACACGTTTTACTGTTAAAAGTTATTGAAGAGAAGAAATTACTAGGGCATTAATGTACTAATATCGTGGCCATACTTACTGTACGCGTTTCAGAAACGCTTAGAGGAAATACTTTTGAAAACTTTTAAAATTAATTTACGCTTTATAAAAATTTAGTGTACTATTGAGAATTTACAACGTTAAAAGTATAAATTTTTATTGCATTTCTTTTTTAATGATATAAGGTTTGCTATTAGGTCGCTACGTGTTTTTTTCTTTTTTTTTTTGGTCTGTAAAGAATATGATATATTATAATATTTTGTAGTCATGACCTGTCTTATGCGTTTCCCAGAGCGGATCGCTTTGTATCAGCTCTATTTAAATATGAACAGAATTTCTCGAAAAAAGCATCGCATTATTTTTTCTCACTTTAGTATTATGTGCGTATTGTAATTTTTAGGAATCGTTTCCACTGTTCGAAATACAAATTTTGATTTTATCGATTTATATAATACAACGGGGTTTGTTTTTCTTAATATTTTTTTCGTGTCACGCAGATAATATTTCCGATATGTTATTATCGTGATTAATAATATAAAATACAGTCATTCGGTTCTTTTATATATATATATGTACGAGTATTTTGTATGATTACAATGTGGCGAAAACTTTAGGTCCGTAGCGTATTATTACTATTCCTCGGATTTTCATAATCATAATCATTTTGGCTATGTTTTTGCTCCCGGGTCAGTTGATGTTTTCGACATTTTCCAACTTTTTTAATAATATGTTTTTTTTACATTGTTTTTTTAACGTATTCCGCGCGTTATTATGTCCACGATAATTTGCTGATGCTTTAACATGTATGCGTGTAATAATATCTTATAATTAAGGTTCGGATTTATAAAAACCTTAAAAATACGCATTATAGAATATGCGTTTATGCTCTTATACATTGTACAAATATACCATTAGGAATATGCAGCAAAAAAAAAAAAAATAAATAAAAGTAAAAAGTGATTCGATTTTCAAAAATTATTTCTTTTATTTTTATTACTTAAAAATGTTTACATAGTAAAACTATGTATAATTCATTTCCTACGGTATTTTCGACATGTTTTTAATCGGAAAGTCGATATCAAGAATAATGTAAATGAAAATTATGCAATAAAACGAAAAGCAAAATGGGTAATAACGAACGGGTATCGTTGAAATGATAAAATACAATGTAAATATTGTTTAGAAGAAATAAACATCTGACCGAAATATTAACAATATACGTTTAAAAATCATCTGTATGCAATGAAATATGAGGTACATGTCAAAAAATAAAAATGGCGTAATACGCAAAATTCTGTGAAATAAAACTTTTGTATTTTAAATCAATTGACTATTACTCAGATTTGTAGTTCGTTTAACAACTTATTGGTTCGTTTAAAAAAAAAAAATACGCTTCTTTTCAATCAATGGATTTTCTAGACTAAAGAAAGAAAAAAGTTGATTGTTTTCAGTATTTATTCAATACTGACGACAATGTGGATTTGAATATTGGTTTAAGAAAATAATCGGAATGGTCGAACATAATACAGCATGTGCGGTGTGCGCTGGCCAGTCTCTGAAAAACGTATTTAAAACTATTTAAAATCGACCGTTGACCAAGAGAAATTTGCGTCGAAATCGAAAACAGAAAACGATATTGTCAATGGACACAAATTATGATAATGTTTCGGAATCGTTTCGCTAAAAATGCGGGATAATTAATACGTTGAAATCTAACTAATTGTGCGAACTATTTATTTAAAATAATCCGCACGATATTTTAATGTGAAACGGATAATAATATTATCCTGTTATACGTATTAAATATAAATTTAATCGACGAATAGCTGTGCTTTTTACTCCTAAAAATTAAAGCTCCGCGCGCGTTCTCGCACAGAACTCCGGCCGTTTCCCGAGTTTATTAGCCAACAGGTTCGTAGGATCCGAGAAATAATTTGTCCGATTTTAGAACGCACCCTTCGTATTAAACGTTAAAACAAGCGAATCCTCCTCGGTCACTTGCACGCGACACGATGCCAAATCGTATCTACTGTCACTGTACACAAGTCTCTCTAACCATATGTTTTCGTGTCGGAAACGATTTTTTTTTCTTTCTCTCGGCATTCGTTGGATGGCATCGGTGTGCGGAGAATTATGGACGTCGATATACCGGGAAACGCGTTCGCGCGCCGCCGTGGCGTGTGCAATTTGTATTTTTTTCGCGCCCGTCCAACGACGTCCGTCCGCCGTAATTGCGCGTCGTTTTTACGTCCGGAGGAAAAAAAATTCAATTCCAAGTGAGAGCATACATATTATATAGAACGATATATATATATATATGCAAAACCGTAACCTAACCTTACATGCCACAGTACATCATATTCAATGTTGTATCTCGTTCTCTTTTTTCCCAATACATACATATATACAAGTATAAGTTTATATTTATTGCTAAAAAAAAAATAAATAAATGAATACGATATTACTAAGATAGACAAATTTCTCATTTTTCTACGATAAAACATACGTACGCCTTTTAAACATAGTCGATGTTCCATTAGTTTCGTATTATGCGTTTTGAAATATTGTAAATAATGCTTCATTAAATATTTTCATGTTCGTTTTGGTACCATAATAATAATAATAATAGTAATAATGACTATATTTATATTCATATACGGAGCGTTTGACGAAATAAGAATGTCGACTCTAACGCAACCGATGGTCGAAAATTTTACCTACTCTTTGAATGTGCGGAAAATTTGACATTTAACTTATACGTATAAATACTGAGACAGTTTTTCCGAAAATTATTAAATTATTATTAGTATTATTAGTATTATTCACAGCATGGCTGTCTCCGTGTGTAACAATTCATATTACAACGCGCCTTCGAGCGTTCGAGCTCTACGGTTAATTACTATGTATTAACTGTGGATTAGTTCCAATGATTTTCGGTCATCCGTCGCGCTACAGTCGAGTCTCCAAAATTTATGGTGCAGACAACGTAACGTTAATGTCGGTCAATCGCGGATTGTTTTGGAACAATTCAAAAATAACTGGACAATTCGATCCAATTCAAATATTATTCTCATTTCCACACACAGCCTGAACAAGTACATATATATTTTTACGAATTTTGTATTATCGTATTGTTCGGTTTAAGTAATCCATTATAGCTATATATTCCTAGGAAATTTATCCGTTTAAATTGCATTTTACACGGCGAACATAGACACGATTTTAATGTTTTGAATACAATTTTGTAGATAAATAAATTCAAGACGATAAAAATATTTTATAATATTATAAAATTATAATGATATTTTTATGACGATCAGAGACTATTTTCTTGTAGTCGTCGTAGCCGTCGTTTACGCGGATAAACGATCCGATATAATAGTAAGGTACGGCCGATTATTTCGTATATTTAAAGAAAAAAAACGATTTCTACACTTTTCGCTCTACGCTCTTCGTCACTAGGTACCACTATCGGCCTGTTAACCCGTTTTTTTTTTTTTTAAGACACTCGAATATTGTGCACCGCGGCAACGCTAGTAAATAAAACTCGGTGAAATTTTCTCGGATAATACACGGAAATCATTGACTCGGTTTTGGCAAACCGAAGCGCGCCCGTCGCGCTTATGTGTACACGCGCCACCGTCCGCATTATCGAGGTGGACTTCCAGAGTTTGGCCGACGGCCAAAGACATTTTTCGGAAAGAGGACAGTCGTTTTTACACGGCGTTTAAAACAATATTTATCGCGCAAGACGACTGCCGTAATACGTTTTGTCAACCGTCTCACGAAAAGCAAAAAAAAAAAAAAGAAAACAGGAAAAAAAATAGAATAAAATTCGACTAAGATCGTACGCGCAGATATGAGACTTAGTCACGTGGTGATGGTTATGGACAGTTGTTACGTAAACTCAGTGCACATACCAGTGCAATAGTAACAAAAACGTGTATCCATCCGCAATCGTTTGCAGTAATAAAATATTTGATTTGTGTTCGTGATTTGAAACTGTTTCATATTAAAGTAGAGATCATCTTATGGTTTTGAAATACGCATGAAAACGTACAATTTTTTTACTATTATGTAATAATTAATAAAAAAAAGTATGCCTAGCATATTTATGAAAAAATCAATTTAGATGGATCATAATTTTTATTCTTATTGGATGATACATACAAGTGTTTTCGTTATTTCATATTTTGGTCAATGTTTTCTCGACGGATTTGTGCGCTTATAACGCAAAACAAAACAAATTATAAAAAAAATTGATTATTGCACTGATATCGATATTATATATCTGATATAATACTATTACACGTATATTATTTGCCGTTTTCCATGTCGACCGATATACTGATTCGACCGCTTTTAAAAATAATTTGTTTAAATTGAGCGGATTGGTTAACGATATGTACTTCAAGAGTTTTATACAGACTGCAGAAATTCGCCAATATTAGGTGCCCAAAACATTAGGAACGTATTTGTTTTTTTTTTTTTTTAAATAGTTTTATTGTCATTTTCGTTTATGTATAAAAAAAAAAAAAAATGAAAATGAAAATGTTTACGAAAATTTACGACGGTTCGAAAATATGTCAATAGAATTGCTTCTTATAATATATTAAAAATGTTCACGATACGTAAAAATATCTCGTCCTGTCCTTCCAAAGGAGTCCGTAGAGTATTATTATTATTATTATTATATGTTTATCTAAATTGCACATATATAAACGTCACGGTTGACGACGACGACGGTCGATATCATCAAATCTAATATTAATACTAGGTATACTAAAATACCCTAAATTTTGTATGCATATATATATTTTAAATACTGGTCAACTTCAAAGGAACGGAATTAGAAACGAAAAAGCAAAGTCGTATATACACTTAAATACACAATACGAAACAAACAATATAATAACGCTGCAAGTCCTTATTCGTACTTTTTCATCGAACACCACAATTCGTGTATATGATACGGATCTGGGAATAATAAATATTCAATCGTACACAACCTATACGCGCTTATTTTAAAGAAAAATTGTATTATTTTTTTACCGGCAATTGCGACTCGTCAGACGTAATTATTATTCATAAAATTGACCCGGAAACAATGCGCACAACAATATAATACGTGTGTCGAGAGCCACTTCCTATCGGAAAACGAGAGTGAAGTGAGTGGGCTTTACATACAATTTTAAAATTCTGAACGAAGCGGTAGTGAACATATCGGTTTTAAAATGGCGTATTTTTTATTTTTTTTACATTGATCTATGCGTCACTCCCGTTTAATTAATCCGTGTAGTCATATTGTGTTTTGTTTTAAAACATATTACGTACGTTAATGGTGACGTTTTTCGATTTTGTATAGTAATTTACGAGAGGGGAGAAAAAAAAATACCAAAACTACAAAAATACGAAGTAAAATAATTCGTGTACTCTTCTGAATCAAACATGGTTCTTTATATATATATATTTAAAAAATTCATTCAAAACGTGTTTTTTTTTTTAAAAGATTTTTAATCTATAATTAATAAATATAAACTTTATTAAATCATACGGTAATTGAAAAAAAAGTTTACATAAACTCAAATTATTATAATCTAAAGTTTGAAAATTTCGTTTAAACATGATATTATTGTTATAACATCATTTAAAATTTATTTATTTATGATTATGAAATCCAAGAAATTAATTTTACTCCGCACTCGGTATACAGAAAGATTGAAAAAAAAGGAAAATATTTATATTAAATTATTATACCGACGTTTCGATTAATGGCGGCGTCTCGCGTATTACGTTAGACGATTTTAAAAAGATCCGCGTGACCGAACGAATGAATTGCCGGGGAAATTCAAAATATTATTGTAATTTTAATATAAATTTTTGGTGTTTATTTCGATGGACGTTGACAATAATCGATAGCGAGCAGTTGTTCAACCGTATAAATCTCTTTGTGGTCATTTAACCCGCTAAACGAGTATTCCACATATATTCAAGACCTGTGGCTATATCGTTTTCTTGCTCCCGGATACGGTAAATAAGTCCCGTTTTATCGGAAATCTTCCTCGTTCGACGTAGATATTCCAGAAAAACGAATGTATATTTATACACGCGTGTAAATGGACAAATCCGTTTTTCCTTCGCGACATTTTTGCACTTTTCTTGGTAGTATTCGGGATGACAATGCTTTCCCGTATAGTATAATATTAAATTCTTCAAACAAAATGTGTTTACTGCTTAATAAAAATAGTTATTATATTAATTATACGAGTGGAAATGGCTTTGAACGGTTTTAGGAAAACCAATATCTTCATAGAGTTAAAAAAAAAAAAATGGAAATTAATGAAATTACAAGTAATATTTGCATATTCTTATGAAACTTGTAATGAACTTGTATAGGGATTAAAAAGAAAAAAGAAAAAATATGGAGACTTTTAATTAGGCATTAAATTAGGGCTAAATTATGATAAATAAAATTCCGAATAAAAAGAAGACGCAAAAGTCTCTTAAATATTTATACATATCTCGTTTTCCAGAATTCAATTATTTTTATTCGTTAGAAATAGGGAAATTTATATACAAAAAAATTTTATATATTTTACACAATAATAACGTATTCAGTTGATTAACACTATTAATTAACTCTCTATTACTGTACATAATACATTTGTATAATGTATATTTGTGCTATTACTACACGATATATAAATAAACATTATAGGTATTTGTGGAAATTAATTGAAGAAACGTTAAGCTTGTAATTAAATAAAAAAATAGTTTTGAATTATAAACTATGAAAATATTTCGATTACGTTATATAATACAAATTGGTACACAAAGTGCACGTAATATGGAATAAAAATAAAAAAGAAGCCTTCTGAGTTTCTTATAGACCTATGAGTTGTTTAAACCATTGCGATAATTTAAACAAATATATATTTCTCGTGTGCAGATTAATAAAAATTTGATAAATTATATTCAATGATCATTATAGTGCGCACGTAAAATCATAAATCAACTGTTATCGTTTGGTTTTTTTTTAAATTTTTATATAAAGAATAAAAGA
Organism: Chaetogeoica ovagalla; assembly: GCA_032441825.1. Lineage (NCBI taxonomy): Eukaryota > Metazoa > Arthropoda > Insecta > Hemiptera > Aphididae > Chaetogeoica > Chaetogeoica ovagalla. The sequence goes on along the minus strand of CM063748.1, from coordinate 5,118,496 downwards.
TATAACAGAACATTGTTTTTTTTACCGTACTCATTTTTAATGGTTCAAACTCAGAACACGTAGAAAAATAATTTTAAAATAATTATTAAATATATAAGGTAACTTTTTTAATAATAATTTAGGTTCAGTTATGCGAGATAATGGAGAAATCGAAGGGGGTGTTGCAAGTAGTATAATGTGTGGCTGAATGAAGTGGAAACTCACGGCAAGTGTGTTGTGCGATAAAAGAGAAAAATGAAAATATTATAAAGCTGTATGTAGGTCTGCGGAGATGCATGGAATTGAGTGTTGGGTATTCAATAAAAAAAACGAGAAGATGGAAAGAAAATAGATGTAGTCGAAATGAGAATGTTAAGATAGGTCGAATGTGTTGTAAAAAGAATTCGAAGCAGAAGTAGGAAAAAAAGTTGTTAATAGTCATCAATATGTTGATATAGAGGTTTGTGGGGTAGACAAATAGATGGTCATTATGGATAGGGAGATGTACGGAAGGCGAAAAATAACTTAATAGTTTGAGAGAGACACACACCAGTTTGAGGTTTTGAAACCACCTAGTCACCACATAATTAATTTTCATTTAACTCGAATTCAAACGGATATCTAAAAGAAGTGTAGAGTTGGAAATGCGTTTAGGAATTTAGGATAAGTTATATAACTTTATATAATAAGTAATTATAAGTACAATGTCTTGTACTGTTTTAAGAATTATCAAATCTGTACTTGTGACACACACACGCACACATAGCCGTTTTGATGAAAAGAAAAAAAAAAAAGGAAAAATATGGAAAAAAGGGTAGCGTAATATTGTGGATATCGCTTAAGTGAATTACTCGATTAAGTTTTGTTATTACAACTATACATTTAAAAGAAACGCGATAAATCAATGCATTCGACAAGACGCGATTCTGAGCGTAATATCGTTTAATATAATAATAATATATAGTGTGTATAAAATAAATAATTTACGATTAATAATCGTACAGTACACAATTTTAATATAATTTTTTACAATAAACCTAGTTGGGTAAAAGTTCTCGAAAATTGTTTTCGTTCATATAATATGCAGTAGAGAGTTACATGTTTGGTAAAAATTTCAAGACTCCAGAACAATTATAGTTTTGAACAAACGTAATTTTTCACAAAAAAAAAAAAAAAAAAAAAATCAAATACACTTTGTGGTCGAAAAACTTAAAATGTCTATAAAAGAAAATTGCGACAAAAGATTTTCAAGAATTTTCGAGTATAATTAAAGTGACGTACGTTCCGCGTGGCATTGCGTTGAATTTTAAAACGCGGTTAAAACCAAAAAAATTACCGCTTTTATGAATACAAAATATCTCAGAATCTATTAACGTTACGATGAGTATAAAATCGAAAAATAAATTTCACTTTCTCACACCTCTCTCTCGCTCTCTCTCTTCACACGAACGTTGCCCGTATACGATGTGAATGTTTCACGTTCTCGCAACCGCGTTAGTTTAAAAAAAATTACGAAGCCATAACGAGCGCGTCGGACGGGATCGCGTTTTTAAACGTAATTTCTTCGGCAGTTTTCGCACGTAATTATTTTTTCCCCCCTATCGGGCGATTTCACGCGTTCGCCGTCGTCCCGTAAAGCTCTAAAATATATTCGTCGACGAACATCGCCTTTCATTCGGATTTCGCGAGTCGCCCATAAAAGCGCAGACACGAGCGTGATTGTTGTACGGTGACACGACGTGAAACGCCCTCGGTTTCCAATGAACGCACGATTGACGCACGGACGTCCGTCGAACGGTTCGAGCGGAATATTCGGCGGCGCAGTGATCTCACGAAAATTTTTAATTCACGAAAATTCGAAAACCCGCTAATCGAAACTCTTAAGAAGAGGGCGCGAAAAGAACACCCCCTGACCGAAGTCAGGTGAATACAACGGTTTGGTGGTTGTTTTTTTCTTTGCCGGCGATCGGCGCGGTTACGGCGGGCGACACACAGGTGCGCTCGGAACATTTTTTTTTTTTTGGTTCGGAGAAAAAATGTAATTTTAAATTTCCGTTTCGTATAAATCCGTGATGTAAAACTAGAAACAATTACCGTATCGTTGTATGAATGAGAACGCGGTGGTCCGTACTGGTTCGTCTCGTTCTTCGGAAAACCGTCGTCGATACATTTGTGGGAGACAGACAAAAAATTATCGATTAATCGATTAGTTTCGTCGTTGGATTTCTCGGTTTTGCGGCATGCGCGTGTAGCTTGTAATGGGTTTTATTATTATTATTTTTTTTTTTTTGCTTTCGTCCCGTTCACTTTGTTAAGAATTGTAATGGATTGTATAGATTCTTTTAAATAAGATATTAATATTTAAAGTAGACACTGTATCGATAAAAATGATTATGTTTAAATCAACGTATACACGCGTTATTTTCATACGTTTTTTTTTTGTAAATATTACATTTACCAATAATTGTATTCGAAAATTCCGCGTCGCTGACTTGTTTTCAATCGAGAAAAAAAACTTTCTTTTTTTTTCCCGGTAAAATATTTTATCTCATGAAAATCCTGATGAAATATACGCTGTTTCGTATAACTAAAAATATTATTTGTCAATTCAAAAACAAATTGGCGTACGCGTCTATTAGTAAACGTATCGATCCGAATTTATTATTGAAATCACTTTTCGGGCAAATAATATACACCGTAACCGAACGATATTGTGGTAGAGGAGAATATTAAAACAGTCGTCGGCTTGACGTTGTAAATTATTTATAATTTAGAATAAAATTATATATTTATTCTGAATCATTGATCACCAAGGACGTAGCAGTTATGTATAATATATTTTTTTTAAAAAAAAAAACCTGTCGTCCTCGGCAATTTGTTCTCTTGCGATTATAGTGATTGATCCGAAAACGACGACAGTTTATTTTAGAACAACTGAAAATTCGAACGAAAATTACACTTAAACGATTGTTTAAGTATAAGGATTATAATACGTTAGACGGTAACGAAAAAAAAATTAATACAGTACGAGAACTTTTATAACTTTGTCGTCCGTCGTTGTCTCGAAATACGAAAGCACGAATCACAGGTGTTTTGTTTGCAAAATTAGTGTTACTGACACGAGGAGTTTTGTAGACGGAGAAACGACATGTCGGCAATTCAAAAAGATTAAAATATTTTTTGCGTATTACGAGCGGTTAGAGTGATATTTAGTCTTGTGTGTGTGTGTGTGGGGAAATGATTGATAGTGGTCGTGTCAGTGGAGTATTCACGGGAGAAGGACCGGTTAAACTATGACCAACAAGTCAATTTACAATATCATCGTGCGTTGTTCGATTTTTGTTGAAACGTTTAACTTTCGTCGTCGACATTCGACATGCGTAGTGAACAACACGCCAACACGCATTGTTCCAATTTTCCATTTAAAGAAAATGCGGTTACGTTCGAGATGTTGGAGTAATTTGAAAAAAATAAAAAAAAATAGAGTATAGTGTGGGAGATTTGAAACTCTACTCGAGGCATTCATTGTTGTATTTGTAGTTGATTTTCTTTAAAGGAAACGTTTGATTTAAAATCGATTATTGTTTTTTTTTTTTTTTTTTTAACAGGGAACGGTTTAAATTTACGAGAACAATACGCAATGAAACCCGAAGAAGTTTACATTGAATTCTCCGAGAGAAAAAAATACGAATTTTTATTTTATACGTACGTTTCCAAAACTCGGATAATTTAATACAATTTGGTATATATACTCTATATAGGTACATAATGGTTTATTAAATTTATTACTAAAAAAATAGAAAAAATAAATAAATAGTTTTATTCGAATCATTACACGAATTATTTTATAATTGGATTTTCATGTTTTACACTCTAAACCCGTTGCTCCCACGCTAGAAAGGAATTGAAAGTACGCCACTAAGTGGTATTTCCTTATTGCTGTCGGCGCGTTATTAATTCATTGATCGTATATTTAATCGATTATTTATTATTATTCTTAGCGAACAAACGTTTTTACATTTTATAATAACACTTTTTTTTGTTACATTTTCTCGAAAACTTATAGCAAAAAAAAAAGGAAAAAAATACGCGTAGACCGTATGACACATATACGGTTATGGTTATTTTGTATAACGGATTTTATGTACACACTGACCATGATAAGCAGTCCGTCATCAGGACAATATTGTACGTAAAACGTTATATAATATTATTCTTCGGGCACGTCAAAGGTCTTGGCCGTAATGATAAATACGGCACTCTAACGTTGTGATGCTGCGTGTACCACGCCGTTCCGAAGTATTCACCACAGGTCTGTTTGATAAATACATAACCGCAAATCCGGTGACGCGAAATATCAGTCTTCGGTTACGAATAAAATAATTTTTCTTGCTGAATCTCCTTTTATATTGTAATGATATCGACGTTCGATCGAAATTTTTATAATATGTTACGAGAGTATTGATTTCTTTTTTGGGGTGGCGGGAATCACATAAAAGATTTTTGGACAATTTTCTGCGTTGCGGAATTCCAATTAAAGGGGACGCACGGCAGAGAGCGAATATTGTTCAGTGATTTTTTTTTATAAGTTATTATTATTTTTTTTTAAGTTAGTTTTATTCATTATTGTCATTTGATCGAGTTTTTAATGCAATCGGCATAATATTTCGTTATGAATAATTAATGAAAATTAAAACTTCAAAAGAATATTAATTAATATCATAAATACACATTCGGTTATTACAATTATCAGTCCGCAGATACTGTAATTATTCTTGTAAAGGCATTGAATTATGAGTTTAAGGATTAAAAAGTATCCAATTATAGGCTTAACAATTTGTGTGATGCGATTGTCGTTTTTATTATTATTATTATTGAAATTTTAAATAAAATCAAGAATTTGCGCTTTGCAATTCGTATTAAAAAATGCGTTCGTTAGGAAACAGATTTAGATAGAAAATGATAAATAAAAGTTTAACATTTTTTTCTCTCTTCCAAATTTCCTGCCTAGCGTAATATATTCTCATAAATATGTATAGAGAATATTTTCAAATTTAAAACACATACATAAAGACGTCGTTTAAATTTTAAATTGTTTTTATTTGTATTATTTTTTGTAATATTCAGAGTAAATTTAGTACGTACATTTTAATATATACTATCTAAACAATTAAATTGAAATAAAATAAATACACTATACAAAATACATGTTTAATTTGTCTGGGATTTTTTTTTTTTTGTAACTGCTATGGATAAATTTTTTTTTACAGGCTAAGCCTAGAAACACCTCTAAGATTGATTCAGAACAGTAAATTTATTTTTCAGATATAAATGATGGGGGAGACCATCGTTAAATACAGAAATAGTATTTAAATTCATAGCCCAAACTTGAAAAATACACTTCTTAAGGCAATCGAATTTTTTTTTTTTAACCTGAATTTATACGTTTATAGATTTAAAATAGTGTAATGATAAAAAAAAATTGAATTTAAATTTTTGCCAATTATTTAGAACGACGAAAGACGATTATATAAACAAATCGATTCGTTAAATTTTATATTATTTTTGTTTTGCCATTTTGGACGACCAATACCCTAGACGGCCTAGACCATAGACATATAGATATATATACAGATAATTTCGTGCGTCTGATTTTATAATGCAATTTTGTATTCGTGCGTATCGTGTGGTTAAAGTGTGTACACCGTCGAAAATCATCTAAAAATATATATTCGTCTTGATGTGACGGTACAACAGTGAAACTCGCTAATTCCGTTCCTATTTATTATTCCAATCAATTTCTATAAATATAAACATTTTTATTTTTTTATTTATACCTATATGTCCACCGTCAAACAATACACGTTAGAAGTTCATTTATGTTTGGTTTAAATTCAAATGTAATGCCGGTCGGAATGTGCGTCATAAAATTCGACGAATTTTATCATTTCAGTTTTGAAAAGGTACCGAATAATTATTTGATCCGTAGACGGTCACTATTTTTTTTCGTGACCGGGTCCAGTCGACGACCGAGTGTGAACCAGATGGATCAGAAATAGATTGTATAGAAAAAAAGCTCACGAAATAACGTTTTGAGGAAAAACTATAAAATGTGAATTTTCAAAGCCACCAAGTACTGCGTACTGCACGGCGTGCGGGAAATATGGTTTGAGAAATGAAAAATTACCGAAATTTCATGGGAATTTTACGAGATTATCACGCAGGACGACAGCGATGTCGTCCAGAGGATGTTTCTAGACAAAATAAGAACTCCCCCTTTTCCTCTCCTAACACACGACGGAGAAGAGTGGAAACGGACTATGGAAATCAATCGTTTAGACATTTAACACATATTGTGGTTAGGTGTGAGAAAAAAAAAATAATAAAAAATATCTGATGCGGTGGTCATTATTGTATAAAATATCAGTTTAACAGAACATTTGGTCCGGTCCACTTCGGTAAAAATTTTTGTTCATTTTTTTCCATTTAACAGCCGATGGTTGAACGCGACCCCGCGGCCTGGTTTAGGTTTCGGTCCCGGTTTAGGTCACGTGCTACTTCTGGTTCGGTGCGATGCGTTAAATCACAGACGCGGACATGTCGAACGAGGCGGGATTTTCGCGAACTGCTCATTTTCGTATCAATGGCCGTGTTTCAGTATTAGCGCTTGACTTGCACGTTAAGATTGTCCGGAGAACGTCCCGCGGTGTATGAATTTGGGTCCGGCGAACGCTGCTGCAGCATCCATCCCCGTTGAGTGTTACAATAACGATATGACGTATTGTTATGGTAACAGCCGAGGCGAAGTGAAATTATACCGCCCGAAGGCGAGCGATACGCGCAGTATAGACGAAGACGTGTCTGTCAAACTTTAGATCCGCGCTCGTTTATAGACCGCGAAAGTTTTACGACGTGTCGTAGTAGTACAGCTGAGAGAGACGAGCTGCAGGAACGAATTACGGTGTACGTATGTGTGTGTGTGTATAAAGTTGTTTCGCCACGTTACAATGGCCGTGAAGAGGAGAGAGAGAGAGAGAGAGAGAAGGTGCCGAAGATAATGGACCAGAACTAAGCCGCCTAAACGACGGGCTCCATTAACAAATTAACCTTTACTTTGTTTGCCAACAACACGCACCGCGTCCCGTTGAATGTGTAATATACAGACAGTATACACGTTTATCGTGTCGGGGGCCGCGTAATGTTATTATCATTATTATAATTATTAGAGTTAAGGAACGTGGTGTGAGGACGGACAGCGCCGTGTCTCGGAGTACACTATGACGAAGGCAGATGAAAATTAGTGCCGAGACGCGGTGAACCCGTCGGAGAATAGCGTCGTGCGCATAGTAACGTTTTTTGTTCCGCGAGCGAAGTGACGATGCGCTTGCGAAGCAATTCCGCGCGCCGCAAACCGCGGTGTAATAATAATAATAATAATAATAATAATAATATGACTTCGCGTAATTAACCGTTTTTATAGTCCTGCAGCGTACGCGCGATTACTGGCAGTTACCACTAGCCATCTATCGCGTTGGAATTTCAAGAAAATTCGTGTGCCGCACAACGACAAACACGTTATATTTCGTAACGCGGTTTTAATATTGTATTCAGTGCCGCACACGGGCAAAAGTCCCGGGAGAAGGGCGTCGAGCTAGGCTTTCGGGCGGGCGGCCAGTGACGTCTAATTTCAATGTTTTTTTTTCAATACATTTTTTTTTTTTTTGCAAACCACAACGCTGTCTGAAATTCTCGATACAATAGAAAATAAAACAATTCGTTTGTATATAAGTATCCAATAACTCATCGTGTTTTAGTTGTGGTAAAAAGAAGAACAATAATGATAATTCAGTAGCCACTGAGGGCCAATCGATTAAAAAACAAAAAAAAAAAACGGGTCAAATTACTATAATATTTAATTTCGAATACGCAATTGTTTTACGTAATAATAACGAATATTAAGTGTAGCGCAGTGAATAAACGCATTAATTTGTGATGAAAGTTAAGATTTTTTTGTTTTACTATACGACATTACATGTTGAAAACGACTATTTTGTGTAATAGTTATTTTTCTTGTAAAAAAAAAAAAAAAAAATCGTAAATTATGTATTATCGTATTTGTTGAATATAATTATCGTTATAAATCTATCCCGCGTTCAATTACAACTTATTCGTGTTATTTTATCGCGTCTTTGTCCAGTAACAGAATGATTCAAAACACGTCTTAGCCGCGATAAATGTTCTTAAACGCATTGTATTATATAATATACGTTGTTAACAGTGGAATACAAGCTTTATACTAGCCCGAAAACGGTACAATGTTGTATTAATTATTGCTTTTGCTTTGCTTCGGGTAAAGTACTCCGGATCAATTATTGCTTCTAATAGAGGACTGGATGGATTCGAGGGATTTAGTAAGTGTAGATCGATTTAATTAATGTTTAAATGTGATTTAAAAGTTTAAAGACCGAATTTTGTTTAGATGATTTTTTAAAGTTGGGCGCTTTGAAATGTTTTGAATTCGACGGAAATGTGATGTAGAAATTGAGTTTTTCAATTTATTTGATGTGTCCCGGATAAATTCTTTAACTATTGGCATGCTGGTGGACCTTCTGATGTAGTATTAATTAATGTAAATGGGCGATTATTTATGCTTAAGACAGAGTAGAGTACGCGATAAACGTTGAAATTGAATAATTATCATCCCGTAACACTTGTTGACGTTACGCACCATTTGCACAGTTACAATTACAAGATTTTTCGCGATTAACGCTTAAACGTTTTGAAGGCAATTCGGGTGTGTTCTAGTTGAATTTATTAATCATAAAATAATATAAGGCGTACGCGAGATGATTATATTTTTCTTTCAAAAATTTACCGGCGAAAAACACGCTACCGGCGAATTAAAAAGCCACTCGATATTGCGCGATCGTGGCGGTTTTGATGATTAAAAAAAAACCCCCCCCGTTTTTATTTAAATAATAAAATTAAATGCGTCAAGAAATGAATAACTTGTTTTTTCACTGCGGACTTTAGTGTATATTGTTTGAACCGTTTATTTCTTTTCGTTTAAAACGACACAGAAATAATATTTTATAATTTTATTATAATCGTATTTTACGCGCCCATCCACTCATTTTTAAGTGAATATTATTTATTTATTTTTATCGCGTTTTATTTAAAATAATTTCAACGGCTTCGTTCGTATTTCGATTAGTGTTTTTTTTTTTTTGATTGCTTATTTCGCAAACACTTCGAGTAAAGACACACACACACACACACACATACATACGAGCGTAAATGTATAAAAGAGATACTGATTAGACAGACTCGGTTAGGAAAACTAATTTCTTCTTGTTGTAACCAAAGAAAAAACTACTGAAATAAAATGAAGAAAATCTCGCATGTTTATGGAACACATGTGTGTACATAGGAAGCAGTAGAGCTTCGATAGTCCGGACGAATTCAGACCGCGAGTGTCGTCCCTGATTATTAGAGGTTTTTTAAGAGTTATTATTCAAATGACTGAGAAAATTCGTTAAATTCGACAAATTAAGTACGGGATTTGACTATTTACTTGTTAGCAAAAAAATTATCTTTTTTTTTTTAGTAATACATTCGATTTTCAATGCAAACCACGTTTTATTATTTATTTTAGCAAATTACTAGATTTTTATTATTCGTAAAAAAGAAGAATACACTGACAATAGGAACTTTATTTATATTGCAAGATATTTTAATTTTTTTAATTTTATTTTTGTAATACAATTCAAATATTATTATGCAATATTTAACGTATTCCATTCAACAGTAAAAACTTATCTAAATATTTATGTAAATTAATAATAACTCCAATTAGATTTATAATTTTAAAATAATTTTTTTCATGTTTTTCATGACGGGAATGATCATACGAATTACGTACTAAATATTTAGAGACAAAAAAATTTACAAAATCCAATTGGTGAGGATAGGGTGGGATGCTGTGGAAAAATGTACATGTATCAATGTGTGTTTATCGTGACAAATTCGAATTTGTACAGTGTAATTTCGTAGTGTCTACTTGAGCTGGAAATCAGATATAATATATAAATTAATATTTATAATAATAATAATTAGTTACATAATATAACTAATATTAGTTATAATAATAATAATATGTATTCCTAAAAGACGACGTAATTTTCATTTCGAGAAGTTTCGTCGTCGTTGTGAAACCGGTGAGACGGTGGCAGGGGAGTTCCGGAACTATTATATAGAAGAAGAAAAGACGCTTTTTCCTCGTGTATGGATCGAATCGGACCAACCTTCTGTCGGAAGGGCATAAAGACAACAAAACTACAGTATAACTTTGGAAGAACGTTTGTAAACTGTTATACCATTGGATTGTATAAGTACACATTGTCGTCGTCGTCAACCGGGTAAATATGTACGCGAATAACTATGCAACTGAAAGGTTTCCCCGAGGCTGGTCGACACATGGCGTTATAAATCTTATACTGACTATTAATCGTCTGCGCTGGGTATTTGCTATTACAACAGAACTGTATCTACCCTACGTTGGATTACGATTTATAATAATTTCATAAGCGAAACTATACGGACAAGGTTAGTCAGGCCGTGGTCTCATCTAATATCGACTGAAACTGTGCATCGGACGCAGCTTGCTTCCTCATAACTTCTTCCTCTTGTTTTTTTAATCATTACTTTTATCGTCCCTTACACCACGAGGAGGAAGCAACCTGTAACCTCAATCGTATGTGATTTATCTGTCATCCTCTTCTTTTTGACAGACACCGTCTTTAATCTCCCGCTTATCCTCTCTAGGTCTCCTTTCTCCACGTCTATATCTCATTCTTAACTCTCGTTCTCCTATTGTTATTTACCTTGTCATTAACTTCATACTGGCTTCCTAATTTAGATTTTCGTATATATTTGTATTCGTAAACTCTCTTTTTTTTCGCGTTTTTATAAAAATATTTTTCTCTATAAAATAATTGCTTTTTTATCGACAAAAGCAAAAAATAAATAAATACATAAATATTCCTATAATATTCTGTTTATATATATATATATATATATATATATATATATATATATATATACCATTTAATCATCACATATTAATATAAACTTATTTATTGTTGTTTATATTTATTTTTGATGTAATATTAAATACTTAACTTGTAAAAAAAAAAATTGAGTTTCATTTAAGAAAAAAGCAAATTACAGTATAGAGTTGTAATTAGAATTTTTTTTATATTTATCATTTGACTTGTCCTTATAAAATTGTCTAGTTTCGCTTATGAATAATTTATCTATTAACAACACACACGTTCTCATTGTAATTATTCTTGAGAAAAGGATTATTATTATTATTATTATTTTCTTCTTCTTTTTATTTCTACACACGCAAAATCAATATTTAATACACCGAATCAGAAATACAAATTAAAAAAAAAAAGGAAGAAAATTGTAACCTAATGCGGATGCTGTCGGATAATGTTGATTCTAGTGGAGCACTTGATCTGGTATCGTTTGAGTGATATATTGTTATTTGAAATCATCGTGTGTTCGGAAAAACGATTCTGAGCGAAATTCCGGTTATTATTATTTTTATTATTATTATTTGTAGTTTTCCGATACAACATACACTATAGAAAAAGAAGAAACCAGGACAAGCAATTTTTTTTTAAATCCGGATAAAACACTATGGACTTAAATTCTCAGACCTTAAATACAAAAACGAATATACGAATAGGTACGTCGACAATTTTTTTTCTCTTAAATTTCCGGTTGGTTTCAATTACGGAGTGGGTATTTTTTTCGAAGTAATTCGAAGAATATAATACGGTTTGAAATAAAAAAAAAATATATCGGGAAGAATATGATATTTCCTATTGGCAAATGGTACTATAAATGTAATGATCGGGTAGTACACTTTTTTTTTACGGGGAAAAAAGTGTTTACGGGGGAGAAAATGTGAAAAAAAAAATGGTTTACGAGTATTTCGCGTTTCAATTCGCGCGTTAGTGCTGTATCGCTGCGAAACGGTGTAGGAAATAATATCGTCGAAATCATTTTAGAAAATATTCTCATACACAGATACATGTTTTTTTTTTTTTTTTTTGGAATTACTAGTTGTAAATATTAATTTAAAATGGAAAACGTTTTTATACGAACATTATGTAAATCACAAATTACCGAGATGGTAATTCGAATAAATTGTTTTATGAACAAACCGTGTTTTAACGGTCGGGGGAGGCGGTGAAAGTTTTATACGCACTTTTAGACGTCGTATAATTTTTCGATTCTTTTTTCCTCTACTTTTTTAAAACTCGTCTGTCTGTTTAATTTCACTGTTTTCTCGTAACAACCGCGTGTTGTCGGTAAGTTTTTTTTGATTTATTTAAAAGTTTACCTCGTCTTCGCAAAGAGAACGATTAGGTGACGTTATTATAGTTTTGGTCTATTTCTTGCGATCGGTTTCGTGCGAATCCCGTTTCCACGAACAACACGCGATAAGAATGAAGAAACATTAAAAAAATAAAGTATATAAATGGTATTTAATAACGTTATGTTTTGACATCGGTTTTCGTGAGTACCACGCCGGAGTACATATGATTTTTCTTTTTTTTTTCAACGTCAAACAAAGAACAATATTCGAGTGACGCCGCATGAAACGAAAACAAACGGGCACTTTATTCGAAAAAGTCGAATGGAAAAAGTTTGGAACAAAAATATTTACATACAGACGATTTATTATGAACGGTAAATTAAAAATTATTCACTCGGTTTCTAAGTGCAATTAACGACGGTTTTCCTTGAACCAAAAACGCATACGGTTCCGCGCTGTCGTTTTTATTTCTTTCGCACTATTTTATGTGAAAATGTGTTTGTTTCTCATCGAGACATAATATTTTCACTTACTGAATCATGTACTATTTTTCTTCTCATGCCGTTTGCGAACGTCTACGTGTTATAAACGATTTTATAACATTTAAATACGTATATAAGTAAATTGTAAATTAAAAAAAAGTAATTTTTTTTTTTTTATTCAATGGACCGACAATATAAATAATATTTATCGATTTTTTCACGTATTTATATATATATATATATATATATATATATATTATATACACGCATTAGTAATGAAATTAATTTTATCAGAATAAATTATATTATATTTTAGTTCAATGTGTTAAAAAAAAAATTTTTTTTTAAAGTATATTTAAAAAAGACTACTCGAGTAATTTAATTATAATAATAATAAAGTACTTATCAAATATTTTTCCAATAAAAACATATTCTAATAACTACACGAATACTGTAAAACCGAATTTTTATAAATCAGAAAATTTGAATTTCCGATCTAACCGGTATAAATATTCATTGTACGATCAGAGACGTTGAAGTTTGGTAAAATATAACACATGTACTTTAGTAATGTCGATAGTAATTATGTTGTTGAACTTCCTGAAGAGTCATTAGCTCCATTCACATCAATATAACGATATTGCGCGTTTCTATTAGTTCACGTTTTCAATGTCAGTTTTTCTCTTAAAGTTTAAATAGGTGACAAACGAGAAGAAGAAAAAAATCGTCGGTTTCGATTGCGCGTTCGGTGTTCGATCGTTTTTCTTTTTTACTTTTTCGTCTCGGTCGTAAAACATTTAATATAATTATTATATTGTCGGTATAACACGGAGTTTATCATGTATTTAAAATAATATCGCAACACTACGCTACAAAAATATTCCGTCAGGCCTTTCATCGGCCGTCTCCGTTTTCGATCGATTATCGCAGGGAACTGCAGAAAGTAATAAACGTTTTTTCACCACTTTTAATACGTTTCGCTGAATATTTCTATTAAAAAAAAAAAACTGTGTATGTGGTGTAATATATTGCGTATTTTCATTATCATTATTATTTTTATTAAAATTCTTCGAATAATGCGAATCGCTGGAATAGCGACTATATTATTCGCGCCGTCCGTTGTATAGTCGTCGGTTTGACGAGTTATATCGAATATAAAATATTAACAATAACGATTCATTAGGTCTGGATTATAAAATATTATCCGTCTATGAAAAGAGCGTGTACACACAACAATGTTAACGATTATTTCGCGTTACGAATCTTGTTTAAAAGAAGAATATAAAAGCTGCGATTTTCAAACACGCCGCTTTCATCATTTTCTCGAGAGATTTTCTCCGTGATATTTATGAACTTTTTTTTTTTTTTTGAAAACGTTCGGAAGACTTGCAAATCGTTTATACAAACGATGGTTTTTGTTTTTAACACATCCGCATACAACGTTACGTTTTACTAATTACTTAAATACGTACGTATATGCATGTGTGTTACGCACGGATTTATAGAAATCGTTTATACATTTTTTCGTGTAGAGTAGATTAAAAAAGAAAAAAAATCCGCGTTCCGACATACGACGCGAAAATTGAAAATCTTAGCAATTAAAAAAACTTAACACGCATTCGTAAAAAAAATATGAAAATTAATTATCGACCCGAACAAATAAATGACGACTTTTACAAGTGTGTGCGCGACCGGGAAGAATTCGATTAGGACTCGCTAACGCTGAACACGTTAGTACTATTTGACAGGCAAGTGTTTATTAAAACGTTCGTGATAGAAGAAACGCGTTAAATATTTGTAAAAAAATAAAAAACTCGTTTTTATCTTAAATTTTTATTAGAATATAAGAATACATAAAATGGTATTCTTTTTACTATCGTTTATAAACCGCGATTATTATTATTTTTTTGTAATCTCTGAATTTCTTTTTTTTTTTGCAGCCGATTTCAAAATTGTTATTGATTGAGTATACACAATTCGTATTTAAGTGTGTGTGTGTGTGTGTGTGTGTGCTTAGTTCGAATTAAATCGAAGTTTTCAACATTTATTCCCCCATTATACTGAGCGAGTTATTCAGGGGGTTATTTCAATGGAGATTATTATTATTAATAATAATAATAATAATAATAATAATAATAATAATAATAATAATAAATAATAATAATGCCAGTAATACAAACGCGTTTTACATAATGTTTATTGCGCACAAACAACCGTATATGAACGTGAACCAAATGGCATCACAATATCGACCACGTGTCGCTTTGTTTCATCACTAGTGACGATCCGTAAAAATCGTTATTTCCAAAATGTACACACAAGCGTCCAGGAAAAAAAACCACGTACGTCTCGAATCGCGAAAATAAATAAAACGAAAAATCGTTTACCGATGAAATCGTTACATGAAATCGTGAATGGTGTTCGGGAATGGTTACAAATATTTAATATTCCATAATTAATAGTTATTAAAATTCTCGGCTTGCAACGCCTATAAGTGCAGTTGAAAATCTCCCTCCACCCTCAAAAAAAAAAAAAGTATAAACGATATAAAAGTCGGTATTTGTTACCAAAAAAAAAAATAAATAAATAATAATTGCTATTTTTCCCGACATACTCGTATATGTGCGCACGACGACTGTTGTGCCCACTCAATTATATTTCGTATTCACAGAAGAGGCTCGTACGACATTTTACCGCGATAACGTAAAGTTGAAATTTGAAGAGAAGAAATCTGTGTTACGCTTGTTGCGTTTGAATGGCAAAAACCGAATTTAAAAAAGACTAAATAATAATAATAATCGGCAACGGTATGACGTCGAAAGCGTTTTATTTTTCTCCCCGGGGATATATTACATACAACGCACGTGGTATTTAAGTTTGAGGTCTGACGGATCTCGGAGAACAATACGGAAGCTGCGGTTTTGTAACAAAAATGATGTTCGGTTGATTTCGTAAACACTTTACACGCAACAAACACGTTCCAAAAAAAAAAAAAAAAAAAAAAATGTGATTTCGGGGTCAACGAGCTCGTGGTTACGTTTAGATAAACGTCCATAAAATCCAATTTGTATACAGATACGATGATGTTATAAGTGTAATTTAAGACGCGTAAATATATGCAATAAAACGGGGCAGAGAACGAATACTACTCAATTATAATTAAAACGCGACGTGTTTTATACGCTTTTCGCGCGACACTTGGTGTAAGAGAGACTGTTTTCGCATTAACACACCGGTAAATAACGTTCGGTGTTACACGACGTGTGACTCCTCGGTGTGGTATTAATTTTTGTTTCAATTCTGTCGCATCGGCCGTGTTGTCCCACAACAAACGAGGTTTACTATCGGCCTTATATAATAATAGGCCGACGAAAGAAGATATCGCAATTTAGAACAGACTCGTCGATTTCAGTATGCGCGCGCGAAAACGTGTAAAATGTTTCTCTTTTACCTTGAAAAAAAAATCAATTTCGACTCATCCTCCGTCGCCGTTATTGACAATGTTCGCGTATAAAAAAAAAAAACGGATTATTTATCGTGCTACGTCGTCCCGATCATCGTTTGTATATAATATAATAAATATCGCGCGCGGACGGTTGAATACAGTACGAGTATTATCACTCGAGGAAGAACAAAAAAAAAAAAAGAAGAAATTTATGCGTGTATAAAAAAAAAAAAAAATTATAATAATCGCGTACACGCGTGCACGTGCAAATATCATTCGCTGGAATTTTATTACGAAAATAATAAACCGTATATATTATTCTCTATAATAAAATATACGTTATAATAACGTGAATTAATCGTTATAGCATACGAACGGTGTAGTTTTAATATATTATTTGTTACTTTTTTTTTTTCATATTTTATCGCGGTCGTCGGATCCATCGATCGGTCTACGTTGATGTCGATCGCGCGGAAGGCGAAGCTGGCAAGGAGAGGACGATCACAACGGTTCCCGTTCAAATCACGCCCGTTATACCGTCGGCGAGGCTTTTTTTTTATTATTATTAATATAATCAATATAATTGTTACCGATTATTTTATTGTAAAACAGTTAGTCGCACGACGTCATATTACCGGAATCGTACAAAGTTATTCGAACAGTGCATCCAAAGTACGTAATAAGACGTATTGAATTTACGTCGTCAAACGAATCGTCGTTGATTAGGACATCGGCGCGCGTCGATGTGCAACGAAAACGACAATCAGTAAAATAATGCGAAAAAGTCCAAAAACGCGCGCGTTGATCGCTCTCACGTTTAGTATCTAAACGAATCGCGATTCATTTCGCGTCACCGTTATGATATTATTTCAGTACGCGAAAAATCCAAACAGTTCCGTATTTATTTACTATTGACGCGTCCGTTTTCCCGAGAGTTTGCTTCCTCGTTACGGCGTTTTCTGTGTACGACGTAACTCTGGGTACGTCTATACGACCGTTACGTAGCCAGATGATTTTTAAAATATCAACACAAAATCTCTGGACCGAACGATTCGAAATTTTATATTTTTTTTTTTTTTACGAAAACAAATCCGAAGAAAAAAGTCGACGGGGACGCAGAACTCCGATCAAAAAGAAATATATACCGCGTTCGAGAAAAACAAAACAAACAAAATGTCTTGTGACGTAAACGATCGTACTACATTACAATCCGTATCAACGGTTTAAGGAGGAACAAAAAATTGAATTATAACGGTGAAAAAAAAATTAAACACACCGATTTGTTATATATATATATATTAAAAACAAAGACAATCGTTTTAGAAGTGTTTAACACGAGAGTCTTACGTAAAGTATAATACGAGTAATATTGGCCAGGCCGGCGCGTTTTCATCTAACATCAATTGAAGTGATTTCGTTGAATATACCCGGCCGGAGTATTGTCTATCGATTAGATAATATCGCGAAATAAAATTTAAGAACAATTTTGAAATACAGGAATGTTAACTGTGTACAGTATTGCGTTCGGCATCACCGCGTCGAAATCACCACGTTCCTCAGAGATGTGTGGTCCATGATCTGTGATTGTTTTTTTTCCATTCTCGCGTAAATCGCCGGAGAAAAATATCCAGGAAAATCGTTGAAAATTATTTCTTTTTATAACCGCTCCGCTCAAAATCGTTTTTATCGAACTCTATGATTTATCCTTATTGCTTACAGATTTATAGCAATAACGAAACTCGAAAACCTTTATCTAAGTAATAACATTTAAGCGTTATCCACAACACGTCACCGCGGCTCGTTATTTTTTAAAATTTTATTCACTCTTGTTATCTTAACCGACACACGAGTCATATTATGCAAATAATAAATAATAATTTCGGGAAAAATTATAATATTATTGTCTTCGCGACATTTGAATTTTTTTATCTTTTGGACATTTTTAGAAATTCGAAATAATCGCCGCTGATAATTTTGTTTTGTTTTACGAAGCTTCATTTTCTATGGTGCATTGCTTTTTTTTTTTTTTTTTTTGTACAAGATTAATAAATTTACATTAGCGCAAAATTAAAAAGAAACCAACGAACGCAAAAGATTATACATTAGCCCGTCGACAAATCAGTAAATATACAGTTGAAAACTAACAAAAATATTCATATCATTCTCGCCGAGTAAAAATATAATTTCTCTTCGAGATAAAGATTCAAGTAGTATAATATATTTTTGTATTTTTCAAAATGTTGTCCATTTTAGGTTTTACTATAAAATCTCCGCGCTCTTGATTCCAATCACTTGTCAAGTTATATTTCGATTCGATTCATATTTTGTTACTCCGGTCGAACAGACACGAAACTATGCGGTAAGTAGTCTGTAATTTAGACTGTTACAAATTAAGCGTCTACAAGCGGTTCCTACTTGAACACACACGTTAAAATATCGTTTATTAATGTGTGGTGTATATATAGTAGTTACCGGAGTGTATTATAACTTATAACTTTGCGAGTTGTGTTGTTAATTTAAATTTTACACATAACAACCGCGTAATATATATATTATAGTGATTTTTGACACACAAACGAATACGTAATTAAATTCGTACGTATTCGACGAACGTTGAATGTTACGCTATTATTATAATTCGTTTTATTATTATTATTATTATTATTATTATTGTTAGTGATAGTAATATTAGTAAGCACTAATTAGAAGTAGTAGTAGTAGTAGTAGTAGTAGTAGTTGTGGTAATTGGTTTACGAATAAACGTTTATTTTGTGTAACGCGTTACAAATTGTTTGCAAGAGTTTACACGTGGACAGAGAGGAGGGGTCGTAGTGCCATTTCGTACTTATAAAAAATTAAATGGAGAAAAGATGTCCAGAAATATAATTTCTGTCAATGTCAATGCAAATCGTACGGAAACCTGCAGGGTCTGTTTTATTTATTATTTTTTTTTTACGTGGAAAACGTCGTTCGCAAAATATTTACACGCGAAAACGGTTTTAACGGAAAAAAATCTTTCGATTTTCAAATACTCCTTGGAATATTTGATTTATGTGGGAGTGGGGGGAGGGGAACGTTATATTCCATTTCGCAATTCCGAAGGAAACTTTTGATAAATATTCCAAACACAGCAGTATAATTGTAATAAACGATGCTAACTTCGTACCATACCACTCATATAGATTATTAAAATCAATAAATATCACTACGGAGAACTCAAGTCGAATAATATACGTCATAATATCGATTTCTATGGAACACATCAAGAGTTTTCAACTTTTACGCGATGATCAGATCGTACGTTATTCTTATTATTAGTTAAAAATGCTTACTGGTGTGTATATATAATAACGCGTAGTGGCACGTTGTTCTATAAAATTATGTTATCATGGAAATACAACGAAAACTATAAACATATTACGAGCACACGATGTTTGCGCGGTGAAATTTAATCGATAATTTTAACGCGCACGTTCGTCTCATTTTCCCTTATTTCGATCACTCACCCAGTACGTCCAAACAACCGATCTGTTTTTGCATTTCGATCGTATTCACTTGACACATATAACAGCCTTTATCGGTCTCTTCCACGTCTTTGATGTGTAAATACCAAGTCCTGTAATTCTCGTGAGACACGCTGAAACGACCGCTGGAGGCCACGACGCGTTCGTGAAACGTCAATATGGTTTGATCTTCCGCCTTCATCCAGCCAATCTGAAAGAAAACGCGGACGAATTCAATGTGATTTGTGCCACACGGTTATAGATTTTTCCTCGGGCATTTTCTAACGCAATTTACGATAAATAATTGATTTATAATATAATATGCGATCGGCGTGTGAGATATCGCAAGAATTTCAGCGATGCGGTTCTGTGTAGATTTACAATCGTAAAACGTTGGTCCAATTAAATTACATTCGTTCGGGTACGGTTTTTTTTCTATAATATAAAAAACCGATACAGTCGTAATGTTATAAGAACAGTTTTATCCATTGAAATTCGTCGAATTGTCGTTAAAGAAAATTTACGAACAATACTGGAAAGTGGCCTGTTCGAATAGTTTGCGAAGTGATTTTAAGCGGCAAAAAATACGTATTATTCCTATAGCAGTAAATAGTTTTCAATATTTTTTTGTTTTTTATACGAAAAAACCACCAACGTGTGCAGCAATCGCTGTAATATGTATAATGGAAATCCGTTTTTTTGTTTTTGCGCCGAGGTTTTCGAAAGACTCCGAAAAAAAAAAAAAATTTACGACCGAGACGTCAACGACCGTACGTACATTCGTAGAAATAATCGACGAGTCTCATCTCTTTACTGAAACACCGATGAAGAAATGAAATCGATTCGAAAATCACACGCGGAGCATTTAGAAATATTATTATTATTATTATTATTAATTGCTCATTAGAAGTTTACGCGAGTGGAAAATATATAATTATTGCAATTGTTTTACTCGCGTAACGTGATATTCAAACGGAACTATATACCGATTCGCGTGTGTAGATGTGTTTGATGAAATTCCTCTGGAATTCGGGGCGCGCGTTACCCGACAGTTTCGACGTCGCATGCCTGGGCCGGGCGAGGGTGAACAGAAATAATAAGAAAGACAAATCCAATTTCGATCGTATTTGTACGTTTAAACGGAAAACGAAACAATAAAAATAAACGTCGCCGTTGTTAGAGTATAAAATACGCGCGCAAAATAGCACAGTGTACGCTGCTCCCCGTACACCAAGTGGTGATCGAGTAACGTTTCGACGCGCTTGCGTCGAGAGAGAGGGATAAGTGCCAGTGTAAGCGCATATTTATACATTATTGTATATCTGCAGGGTTAAGGAGTCGTTGTTTCAACTGTGATTACAGCGCGGATAAGTGGCTTGCGCGAGTCGGGAAAAAAGAAAGAGAAAAAAGGTTATTAAAAATATACATAAAATAAAATATATACATCGAATTCGTAGAGGAGTTGAAAATTATTGTACCGAATTTTGGATAAAAAAAAGGAAATCGAATTCGAGTGAAGTTGCCGATTAAATATTTTACAATTTATTACATTCTTTTTTTGAAATATAAAAACTAAAGGCGTTGTTAGTCGACAATCCTCAATAACGGACGACGACGAACGTCTTGGCCAAAGTCCCGTCGAATGAAACGCGCATTGTGTCCCAATAAAATTACTTTTTGGAAAAAATCGTTTTATATAATTTCGTCGCCAGCCGATTGGATCGTTTCCGCTTTTTAACGAATTTCTACGACCGATTATTCTTCGGAGTTTGTGGTAAGAACGAGATTTCAGACAAAACTCGGCCCAAGTAGCAAAAACAATAACACAATATGAAACCGACAAATGATAAATCGTCGTGTTTGGCCGTTTTGTAACGTCTCTCTATTCGTATAGTCGGAGGCGTTGGAATCGCGCGGTCGTCGGTTTAGTGTATTTTTAATGAAAACAATTTTCAACGATACGCAACAACAGAAGCGCAAAAAAGAAAAAAAAAATCGCAAAAAGAAATAGCGTTAAAGAAATGTTCCGGCACGGCGTAGTGTTACTTTACGAAGGCTCGAGCTCTCCGAATGTCCGGGGGGGAAAAAAGCACCAAATGTATTAAGAAGTGAAACGAATCCGTGCAGTCACCACGCGTACGATATTGGTACGTAAATAATTTCGTTTCTTCTCCATATATACGTATATCGCACGTGATTTTGGCAAAAAAATTAAGCAAGAAGAGAAAAATTCAATTGATATAAAATGATGACACACGCGTTAAAAGCGTGTGTACCGCGCGTATCTAATTATTTACGACGTGCTACAAAGAACGCATTTAAGTTTCGTCAGTAATAAACGCACTCGTACTTTTAAGAAAAAAAAAAAAAAACAATAAATAAAAGTCGATTTTTATATTAAACCGCGGTGATGAATCGGTGTAGATGCGTTTGAAAATTTAAAAAAAAAAAATAATAATAATAACAACTGACGTTTCGCAGAGGTGTACGACGCGAAAAAAAAAAAAGCCGATATTTTACGTACCGCTTGTGAACAAAAAAAAAATAATAAAAAACTCAAACGTTACGATTTTTATATCGAAATCGTAATAAATATACTCGTAATAATAACATACAACGAACGTGGGTTTATTTACAGTACGGCTGTAGTTGAAAAACTCGTGCGCGCGTGCGTGCAAACGAGACTTGTGATTTTATCGCTTCGCGTTACCGGGACGGCGGCAATAGTTCTGCCCCCGTGCGCGTCCCCCGACGACCGGACGTGACTGTTATCGTTTCCACCCCGTCGATTTCCGAAGCGAGTGTGTGTGTGTGTGTGTGTGTGGTGCGAGTAGGTCGCGCGCTGGCCGGAAAAATTACGCCGGAAACGAAAACGGACGAGCAAATTGAATTACGTGGTCGCGTCTACGTGTATTTCGGGACCGGGTCGCGGAGGACCCGTAACGCGATTTGTCCGGTCATCGCGCGCGCGCGCGCGCCCGTACGGTCAATTGCCGTTTATCCATTGCAGCGACAGTCACAGTGGTGCCGCGGCGGCGACGTCACACCACGTTGTTATTGCCTCGCACACGTTTTAACCACTCCTCTTACGGGGATAATACCAAGTCATCTGTTCTCTCCGTATTATAGGGCGCGGTATAAATATCCCGAGTTCCTTCCGGGGTTTCGTTCCCGCCGCGGTCAATTTGTCTCTGGTTACTTTCACCCCATTCGCCTCGCCGAAATTTTCGGACAATTATTGATAAATTATTTATAAAATAATAAATAATTAATTAATTATTTATTATTGATAAATTCGCGTTTATCGCACGAGTCGCGTTCGCGATGAAAATCATTGAAAATCGTCAAAAGTGAGGAGGTTGCGATAGCATCGATAAAAAGTTCGAAAACCTCTCGTCGGCTAAGATGGTGTCTTCGTCGATGTGTGGATTGTCCGGAAAGCGAGATACGGTTTTTTTATTTATCACAGACACAGACACACACACTCGTAGTAAAACGTTTGAACGAACGGCGTGATTTACGAGTTTTCTCCGGTTTTTTTCTTTTCAGCCTTTTATTGCCGACAGTGTGTTCGAGCCGTTGTTTACGCGAAAAATGTTGCTGTCATTCGATGACGATTTCTTTTTTTTTTTTCACGTTAAAAACTTGGAAGCCGACGAAAATTCATAAAGACGTTTCTCCCGTAGACAATTTCCGTAGAATACTCTAGAAAACGAATGTGTCGATTCGACGGTATTCAAATGCCGATGTGACGGCCGAGAACGCGCCTCACGCTTTCACAATATTCCTAAAACAGAAAATATTCGTTTGCACGCCATAGTTCAGATCGTAACGTTTTTTTAACACCGTTCGATAGGCATTTTTAAAGAAAAATTCCGTTACGGTTATACGTGTGTTATCGCGTTCGAGTGTAAAATTACGCTTACCGTTGAAACGTGTCGCAGTAGCGACTGTAGAATCTGAATAAAGTTTATGACGATGACAATTTGCTGCGGTCTCTTAATGTGTGAAAAATACGTTTGCCACTTTTTTGGCGATAAACGATTCCTAATATCGTTTAATCCAGCTTATTCGTTAATATTTACGTAAAATTACGTTGTGGCAGATCCACTGCGGCTTCGAAAACGACGGCACGTCATCACAACTAATATAACCAGTGATTATTCGGATTATACACCTATTTGAAAAGGAAGAATAGTAAACAATTCGAAATGTGGTTTTTTGCAAAATTCTATCGGAAAATCGTATAACAGAAATATTATGTAATTTGTGTGAAACGGGACTGATTTTAGTCGTTTTTTTTTTTTTTGAAAACATCGTATTTAGTTATTTTTTTACGTCGTCGCTTTTCGCGCGTGCGGTGAAACAAAGTCGTCTCGGGGTAATACGCACGCGTTTTATACCGTCGCTTATATGAGAAAAGTAAACGAACGGAGCATACCGACGGCTATGGATAAGTTTTTTTTTCATCGTCCTCTGCATATTCGCGTTCTTAAATCAATTACGATCATTGATTAGACGCGTTTAACTTTTCATCGAATCGGATTGCACGACGTTTCCGTAGGTGCCGTACCGCGGGTAAAAATATAATAAACGTATGCGTGTTCACCGAAATAATTCGTACTGTTGTATAATCGCATTAAACGGTTCCGCGGCAATATTATATGTTTTATACGAGTCTACTGCAACGGGGATTCACAAATTATTCGCCGCAGCCGAAATCCGCCTTTTTACTCTTCGCGTACGGGACAACTTTTGTGTTCGATAATATTTTATTCCGAGTAACGTAACTCGAGATCGAAAATCGTTAACTTGTATAATAATAATAATAATAATAATTCGCTAAACGTTTGCAGTTAAACCCGTGAAAATCGAAAAACGGCTGAAAACCATTTCTGTAGGCGGGTCATTTTTGGACAGGAGATTTTCAGATTCGTTTTTAAAACGTTTTTTTTTTGTTTCTCCCGATTTGAACTCAAACGAAACGAAGAATATCAGAGATACAAAACGATTTTTCTTAGAAGATTTTTTTTTTTACCGGAATATAATATAAGGCTATAGTTTCGTATTAAACATTTTTTCATTAAATACAACACGATATTTCTTAAAAAAATTGACACGACTCTATAAATCGTGAAGGAGGATAATTTTTTTTTCTTACGTATCATTAGATAATTAAATAAATATAATGATGATCCGGTGTAGCGATTCTCGCGGAAACCATATTAAAACGAATTAATATTTGCTTTGCGAAAAACAAAATGAATAGAACCGTAACACTTTTTAATTCCGATTTGGTAATCGAGCGATGAAATTTAAGTTGAAAACACTTTCCCTTTCATTGCGCGGCTCCTTGATCGTTGTCGAAAAAAAGAAGTTGTCTCGTCGCTTATTATATTGCGTTTGACTCGGTGGTATTTGAAATTATTTCCATACGGGACCGTGAAAACATTCTGTTTTGATACATTTTACGCCTCCGCCTTGATGTATAATGTACGATAAAAGATATGTTACGCTTAATAATTAAAATCAACGCGCTTCAAGAGTACTTTTAAATGTATTTAAAAACAGAAACTATAACGATAACGTGAATTATAACATTATAAAACCGTAAAGCGTTCTATCGCGTTAACTTCAAAGACTTACTAATATATATATATATATTGATTTTGACGTGAGATTGTGTTTTTACAAGAGAAGAGCGTTCGCATACGAACGTTCGACTAAACGGTTTTTTTTTTTTTTTTGGGCTCTTATAACGATTTATAAATATGTATACTTTAAATAACGGCACGACTGAATCACAAGAGGTAAGTATGGTTTTTTTTTCGTATTATTAAAAGCGTTTAACCGCGTTTTACGAGTACGAAAATATATTGTATTGACGAAACGCACAAAACTAAGTGACTGTTGGGGGGGGGGGAGGCGAGGAGGGCGAGAAAGCGTAAAAAAGTTTGCGACAATATTTACAGTATTCAGTTTTTTATTTTGAAAAAAAAAAGAAGAGAACTGTTATGAAATTGCGAAGACTTTAGAAGGTTTTATTAAAAGCTTAATGTTATGGTTTAAATTAATTTTTTTTTTTTTTTTGTTCATTATGTTGTCATCTATATATATATATAGGTGGACAGTGGGAGCGGGTAAAAGATTAGTGGTATTGTTGTCGGTTGTTTTTTGTATTTTTTTTTTTTTTACAATAAACCAGTCGCAACTTTTTCAATACTCCGTGTAAAGTTTTACACACACAGTTCACATATTATTTACGAGACGGGAATATTTTCCGCCAAAAAAAAAAGAAAAAAGAAAAAACCTCATTGTGGACCGTCCGCGTCGTATATATACGCGGTAATTTGTCACGTGTTGTTTTTCATTTAACAACGACGTTATTTACTATTTCGTTTTTAAATTATTATTATTATTATTATTATTATTATTATTATTATTATTATTACTATTATTATTATACTCGGATCACGCGAATCCCGAGTATTTATATATACTCGTGTGTGTATATATATATATAGATATTTTTTTAATTTGATAAAGTATATATATTTAAACGAATTCGTTTTAATGCGTTTAAACGCACAATACGTTATAAAAGTGGTAAAATTACTTATCGTTTTACGTTAAAAAACAAACGTATTTTTATGTTTTCACGACATAATAATAATAATATAAAATAAATATAGTCTAATACACGCCCGTTGCCGCGTATTTAAAAATAATAACAACAAAAAGAAAAAAAAATCGTTCGAAAAATCCGTATTTTGTTTTGAAGTGGATAGGTTCTCAAATATGCCTACTGCCTGCGCAGTGTTATTTGCGATAAAAGCGTAAATGAAAAAAAAAAAAAAAATAAAAATTACTTATCGTCTTTTAAAATAAACAACAGCCGAGTGCCAGTCGTGCGTTTTCTAATTGTGATTTATGAATGACAATTGACGATATCGTAATAAATATTATTCTAATATTATATACTATTCTTGTTTGAAATAAAGCGTTATTTTAATAACGAAATGGGGAAAAAAAACCTCATCCGCTCTTTCTTTTTTATTTTTTTATTCGTCGTACGCGCACTACCGTGTTTTATCGATATTATAATTCGGATTTATTTCGTATTTCGGAACTTATTTTTTTTATAAGCCATATAATTGATCCGTACAAAACTTCGATATTGTTTATCGTCCGTTTTTTTTTCTCATTTTTTCATCGCGTTTCCCCATCGGATAAATCAAAAACGAATATCATTTTTTTCCCTCAAAGTCCGAATGACGAACGAGGGAAAAAAATGAACTGCATTGTCCGTACGACGTTTCACTTTTCTCTTTTTCCCGAAACGAATCGATCGTTATTATTCAATTAAATAACATCACATGTTTGAAACAATATTTGGGCATAACTATTTGGCAACGTTTCGTTTATCCGTAACATCGACAGCATTCCGATGGTGTTTTCGGCCGCGAGCGGACTGCTGGAGTCACAAGAGAGACTCAGACTTCACTTTGGATTTTTACGTTGAATAATATATCACGGACACGTTAATGTACTCTGGACGGTCCGTCTCGTTCGGAGATGGACTTACGGGCGCCGAAAGAAATTTCCTGAACCGTCCTGACGTCGTTTCGAATGCGGAGTACATTAAAAAAAAAAAAGAAAAAAAAAAGAAACGGTTGAATAAAATATTGGCGCGATACCACGATGAACATATTCATAAGGGGGGGGGATTAACGTTGTGAAAATACGAAATTAAAGTTTTTTTCTTTTTTTTAATTTCTAACGAATTAAATTTATAATATTCTAATAGGAAAATGCAACGTTATTATATTATGCGTATAATTGTTACAAGGAGTATGTCTAGAAATAATAACAAAAGTAACTTCACCCGGAAAATTGTCGGAGAATATAAAAAATATATACCCGCGTTCGATTATGATGTTTTGGGAACTAAAAAAAAAAATTTTAATAAACGTTATAAACACAAAAGTAAACTAATAATAATAATAATAATAATAAAAAAAAGTAATTATATAAATCCTATAAGCCGTATCGGATGGATAAAAATTCAAAACCGTTTATCGGAATAAGCGTTTTTCTTTCGATATATTATTATTTTTTATTCCGGTTAATAAAACGAAAAAGCCGTTTAAAAAAAAAAAAAAAAACGAATAAAGTATAGACACATACGCGCGTATATTTTTAATAATAAAGGGAAATCGATAAATAAAATAAAATATACAGAGACGAAAATTTGTTTTGATGTTACGCAATGGTTTTCGATTTTGCGCGTATAAACGTAATAATTTTATTTTTATAATAACCGCGGGCGTTGTATGTTATAAAGATTTGTTCTCGAAAAATAAATACAAATTACATTATCGTTTGGAAAAAAAATAGTCGGGATATATAGTATAACGTGCAACGTGGAAAAAAACGATTTTTTTTTTCTGCAATTAAATGTGTTCTTTACACTTCCTTACGAAGCACATTTTTATTATTTTATGTAAAACCGATTGGAATACTTAAACGTTTCGTTTTTTCTTTCTTCTGTACGTACCGTGAATACGACGGATAATAGAATTGCGTGAAAAAAAAACCAAGTGAGTACACGTAGTACGCTTTGTACTGTTTTATTGAAAAAGCGTTCGTATTGTCTATTCGCAAGTGATCACGGGCGTTGATCGAATTGCCTGAAAGACATGAAAATACGTTTTTAATTCCGCACGCGCGTTTACGATGGAAGAATATTCGCGCGATTTCGAAATATCGTTAAAAATCGCTGTTTCGTCCGAAAACATACACGTTGCGAATCTTGTAAAACGCTCAAATTATGGCCTGCTCGAACTTAACGCGTGGAATCCGTTCACGAAAAAAAGTCGAACGCACACACACAAAAAACAAAAAAAAAAACAGAGCGTATATACACACTGCACAACGTGTAGCACTTTGTACTTGGTCGTATCGACTTCGCGTTCGGTAACGCCAACGATAGTCTTACGAATTTCATTCCGATTAATTTTTTCGTTAATTTCGCCGCCGATACACCGATTTTTTTTTTTTTTTGTCACTTCAAAGCAACGCCAAAAGTGGCTTTTACAGTGTGCGCATAGATCGGCGGACGACGACGATGTTATTCCAGTGTTATGTCGAAATGTCTCGTTAGAAATAATTAATAATTCCGGAAACGCTCGCTGCGTAACAGACTGTATTTCTATCGTTTTGTTCTTAAAAATTTCACGTGGCACACGGAATTAAGCACGCGGCTCGTGTCCGCGGGGTATACAGACGGCCGAGCTGTACACGTTATTTAAATTCGCGCTTCGCTTTCTTTATTTATTTATTTTTTTACTTTTTTCTTTAGTCGAAATCGGCAACAAATGGCGAACTACGCGAAAACGTCGTGTTACCGTAATGTTTCACAGTTATGACGAAATGTGTACGAAAATCTTATTGGTGCCGGATTTGAAATATCGAGGATTGAATCTGGTATAAGTGACAGTAGTGTCCACACGTCGTTTCCCCTAAAAATACATTTATGATGTAAAAAAAAAAAAAACACTACGAAAATGCCCCTAAATATTTGTTATTTATAATCTAAAATATATCTTTATAATCGCTTAAGTTATTTATTATTTTATTGAGTACAATCGTTATACGGGGGAAACGTTGTAAACTCGTAATTTTTCTGTCGATTATTGGAAAATAATTTTATTTATACGGTAATAATAGCGAAAACGCGAAGTATTCGTTTTCAAACGAGAAATACTAAAATAAATCATTAATGATTTATCCGGCGGGAAAAAGGGACTGATGACCGCGCAATGATGAGTATAGGAACAAGGTAATGAAGAACGATAAAAAAAAAGTATTCCATAAGCTTCGATTCGTGTGATTTTTCGGGAAACCGGTCGATATTCGTTTTGTTTCGTAAATTCGCGAACACACACCACAAAATGACGACGTCGTTGACACACCGTGTTTCACGTCAGTACCGTTTGTCCCCTGTTTCCTCCTACACCACGCGGAATATTCGTTTTACTCGTGTGTACGTGCGCAGCAGTGTACATTGATACGTGTGGTATACAACACACCATTACATCGTAATATGAGCGCGCGATAATACGCTGCGGACTAGTGTACCGACATAATAATAATAATATTAATAAAAATAACAGTAATATGAAAAAAGATAATAATGTTATTTGGGAAATGTTATTGGAAATAAGGATTTGTACCGATATCGCAGTAATACACACACACACAATTCTCGTTTAGAAATGTATTACATAAAGCGCTTTATTACGACGCGGTATAGCCGCGTATAAAAAACAATTTGTACACCACCACCGGCGGGATATTTTGTATATTATTTTTTAGAGCGATACGTTCTGGAAAACGCCTCAGAAGGGTGTCGTCAAGTACGTATTCGTGTACAGGGTGCGGTATAATAGAGTCCCTCACACGTTCCCGTGGTGAATTTAAAAAAAATAAATGAATAAATATGTTCATTGAACGTACACGCTACAAGGTCATTTTTTATTGTTAGGGTTTTAGAAATTATATTGTCCGAATGTTGGCCTCGACTGTCGATTTAATTTCCTGAAATTTTCCATCACTCTCGACAGCGTATCTTGAAGAATTCCGTTGATTTATTCATAAATGGCCTCCTCCAGTTCTTCTTCGATGTTTCGACGAAACTTTGTTTAAAGGTCTCGGCATTGAAAAGTTATCACACCACGACGAAAATTCACAGGAGCTCAAGTTATCGGAGCAATGAGGGAGTCATACGATGTCTTCCTCCGGCGTACGAAGAAATCACATGACCGGGAATTACGAATCCTTTTGGGAATTATTATGATGCGCATTCTAACAGAAAATGTGTACGTCAGTTTCATTTATAAACTACATTGGATTATTTTGATAATAACATTGATCAACGATTATCTTTAGGAAAAAAACATTTTTCGTAAGGCCTGAAACGGAGGCGAGTACCATGAATGTATGCCAGTCACGATCGCGTTTAATAATATTTTCAGATTTTTCTATAGTGTTTCGAACAGGATGGATTTTTTTTATTTTTTGTACAGTTACGGTCGACAATTGTAGCGTTAGTGTAATGGTTAAAGAAAAGAAAGAATTTATTTTATTTTACTATACGTGAAACGATGACGACGTCTGAGTTTCTATATCAATTCCGGTCTGCAAAGATTATATTACGCACGGACGGCATGAAATATTATAATTTCAGTCGCCGTGACTTGCCTGGATAATACTTCACCGATATCGCCGCGATATCGAGCCAATAGAATAAAACGAAAAAAAAAAGTATAAGGATCGCGTTGATTCTTTTTACATATATATTACCATTCCTTTTAGACAGAATAATATTTCCGGAACGAACATCCGTTAAAATCTATTGAAAATCATGTCTACCGTTTAATTCCCCTTAAAGTGCCGGACTAAATATCATTATATAGAGCATTCGTTCTTCAAATCATTCATTCCTTCGAGTTAATGCGATTTATAAGTTTCATTATGTTCTACGTTACGGAAATCTTAAAAGAAATATTCTTTAAGTATTATCTTATTATAAATATTTGTATTATACATTTTTGTATCGTGTAATTATACTTTATTATTTAAATTTTTACTCGTATTTTTATATACAAGAAAATTTCAAGAAAAAAAAGGTTTTATTCTTTTAAATTTAAGAACATAATCTTCCTATGCCTATATATATATATATATATATATATATATATATTTGTATATACATACGGAAATTATATAATGTTATGTAAATTCGACGTGTACGTATATGGATTTCTATATTCTCGTGTATACATATAAAACACAACAGAGAGATAGACAGATTCTCATTTTTTTTTTTTATTTTAAATTACGTTTAAATATATTTTCAATCCTTCGGTCCGAACCGGGTTTTCTAAAGGAATGAATATTTTAATATAAACGAATACAGATTGTGTTCGTTTCAGTGTATTTACATCGAGGTGGCAAAATGGAGTTTTGCTCCAACTCTCTGGTTTTAAGTAATCGTCGACGCGTGTGTTAAACACCCAGTCTAATAGACACGAAATATGTAAGAATTGTATTTACGACAAAAATAAAAACACCGAGACGTTGCGAATAAATCCGAAATAAATTAAAGTATATTACTGCAAAATTGATGTGAATTCAATAACAGAAATGAGTTAATATAGAATTAAAGTGCGTCTACGGTCTCACGGCGTATTCATATATACTATGTTGAGACGTTTTCGCGTACCCGTTGCGGTCTTCCATCATTGCGAGACGCTTATGTAAACAGTTTTATGTAACATGTGAAGTTTTCGAAGTTTACTTTTAAAAAATACCGAGACATTTTGGGAGAGAAAATATTATTTACACAAAGTGTTTCTAGCGATAATCATAAAAACCGCCGAAAAATGTTCTGTTCTATTTACACAACATACTGGTATTATAGCATTCGTAATAATATGTAAAATACGTCCGTGTATTAACCATAATCTAGACAGGGTACGAAGTATATTAGGTTATGAAGTATAATCGATATAAAACAACGTTTTTGGAAAGTTCAATTTTGTTTAAAACGTTATGAGAACACAATAATATTCTAGAACATAGCAATGTGAAATAATCGCAATTTCGAAAGAAAAAAAAGCATTTAGAAAAACAAATTTCGGAATATATTGGTCAGTAGAATTGTGGTTTTCAAGCGACTTCAATGTTCGATTATATAACCTTATTAAGTAATTGATTTCGTAAATCAATTGAAAATATTCTCTAATAAAAATCATTGTCAATTGTTATTATTATTTTATTTTTAAAGTTATTTGTTTCGATATTTTACGTGTGTGAAAAAACAAAACGTTCTCGACAGTATCGACTGCGCTGTGACACAGATTATTATATATACGATACCTCGAAATTGTCAAATTTCAAATCGCAATTTATTCGATATTAAGTTTGATACGTACTTAAAAAAAAATCGTTACATTCTCGCGAGATTTGTGTGATTCAGGTTATGTATTCAGAGTGTTTTTTTATTTTTTACAATTTAAGTAAAAAATTCTTTAATTAAATGTTTTTGTTTTTTGAAAAACTGCCAATTTATATGAGTAAAATAAATATGAGTAATTTATATTTTTAGAAAAAATATCGGTATTTCAAATTTTAATTCAAGATCATTTATCGATTTTCTGTAATTTCGCAAAGTTTCTTTAAACGTACTTTATTACGAGCATAATATTTTGATGACGTCTGGATTTTCTCATGTTTTGAAAATACATTGTTTATACATACATTTATAAGCGTTGAGGGGAAAAAAACACGAAAAGAAGTTTTCAATTTCGTCACGTTGAGTTTAAATTTTAAAATTATTCATATATTATTTCTTCTTCTTTGGCTTTATAATTCTGTAAGAATTTTAATCGCCACCGTCACTGTACTCTAATCACCTCGGACTTAAATACTGTCATCAAAACACGCCACTGTTACTAAATCTTTTCGTATTTTATCTATATACACCGCTTCTTTAGATTTCTTCTAGACGTTTTTCCAGTCGCGTATATTATACGATTACTGCTCTTGTGCTCGCTTTTCCTGATCTTTACATGGCATACCGAGACCACTAGAGACTTTGGCCATTAATGTAGCTTGTCAACAATTAAGATTTCGTAATTCCTTTTCTTTTGCACCATGATTCGAATTCGTTGTCAAATATCTTGTTTTCAAGGAATAATTGTTTTCTCTCTCTCTAATTACAGAGCTTTCCATTCCGCAAGTCGTGTTATGGTCATCCAAAGCAATTGCGTTGGTTATAATAAATAATAACGCGCGTGAAAGTTACCGCAACGGCAAACCAAGGAATATATTAAATAATATACTAATCGTTGTGTTATAACGCGACATGTATAATAATTTATGAAGGAAAAAGTGAAAAAGTGAAAAAAAATTGAAACTAAAAATACCGTTTTCGCGTTTTGTAGTGTTTAGCGTTTTTTTTTATATTCTTCTTATTCGTTTTGTTTTCAAACAAAAGCCATTTTTAGGGCTGAACGATTTTGTATAATTTTACACCGCCGCCCATATTCACTGCTAACACACACATTCATTACACGACGGCACCACCTTTACGAGTGTATTTTTTTCTCTTTTATTCGAAACAGCGTTTTTCTGTGATTATTATGTCGGCGTTAAAAAAATTAATACATTTTAAGCGCGAACAATACATTAGTATAGGAGACCTCGGGGAAAAAAACTCGAGTACTTTTAGTGTTTATTAAAAAAAAAAAAAAATAATTAAATCGAAAGAAAAGAACCGAAGAGTACAGGAAAGTCGATGTAAAAAAGAAAAGGAGAAAATTAAAAATCGATTTTTATTTACGGAATGTGTACTTTTATATTTAGATGCGTACGTTTCGAATGTATAGCGTCGATTGTCCCTTGCAGTCGCGTTGTCGCGTTTAGGCATTCGAATCGTTCGTATCGGGACGGGGTCAGGTTACGTTATTATAGATCAGCGGCGTAAATGAGAATGTTTTATATGGGAAGGGGGGTGGGAATGTAAAAATACGAATAATTTGTTTTTAACTCTACACTTATACAAATTACAATTAAAATAATATAACACGCCTTTTGAACAATTTCATAATGGACTGTAAATCGTCTAGTTAATCTATGAATACTTTATAGTATTCCTCCATGCATAAAGTGAAATCTGCTTTTGTTCCGTATACCTACTCGTTGTTTAATTATTCTTTTTGGTAATTAATAATTATTATTATTATTATGTTATTATAATTATTGACCTTTCATATTAAATACGATTCGATAAACGATCAAATTATTTTCTGTAGAAATAAACGAAAACGCTTACTTTTGCTAACAAAAACGCAATTTTGTTCTGTAGAAATTACGTTTGGTAAAAAAAAATACGAAAAAATACGTCATATGGAATTTATTCTCGAGCAAGTATCCGAATTTTAATCAAATTCAATTCACTTACAAATCAAAAATATATTAAACGAGTCCGACGGTGACGTGTGCTTGGCTGGACGGCGATCGCTCAACACTGAAATTCTCTCGCCGTCGTTTAGCAAAAGCACGCGTTACACATAGTGTTGTTGTGTCCTTATACGGAATTTGTTTTCTGCTCACAACCGAATTTCGCAAAAAAAAAAAAAAGAGAAAAAAAATGACGCGAAAGTCGCTCGTAGACCATTCGAATTGACTTGTCGTTTTATTATCTTCTCCGAAACGTCTCGTATACAATTTCCGTTTAATCGGAGGAGAATAAAAAGAAAAAAATACTAGGTATTCGCCAGAACTGTAGACGAATGTAGAGACAATATCAAATCTCTACATTCGATTGGATCCAACCGATTTTCTCTTATGACGTGCGTCATTCCACCAAACGAACACGTGAACACCGCACTATTGCACGACGATACAGTCGTTTGTAAAACGTTTTTGTTCTTCTTCTCGAAAAAACGCACGCGATCTCGTTAAATTTCACACCCGTTGTCAAGATCGCACGTCAGTAATATGAATGATTTATAAGCAAACGTGTGTATCGAAATGAAACTTCTGTACGCTGCGGGCGATGGGAATTGTATAAAACCAATACCAAACTCCGGTCGACTGCTCGACGACAGGTGCGGTTATTTTTATGTAAAAATCATTTATTTTTCATACAAATATAATTTCGTTTTACTTACGATCGAATGATAATACGAGTGTGTACAGGGCGTTCTTATGGAATAAAGAGAAAGGAGCAGGCGTGTTGTGTTGTTTTCAAAGTAAATTTTGAATTTCCGAGCGATGCGAATGTTTTTTTTCTAATCGCGCGTTAGTCGTGAGTTTACAGACACTTTTTCGCCTGCAAGGAATATTTCAATCTGTATAATACAGTCCTGGAGGTATGAACCGTTTTTTCGATTAGCGTTTTCTTAAGCGCGATTTAAAAATAAATCCATAAAAATTGTTCACATGCCTAATATATTCAGTTAACCAAATGGCCGTTTCTTTATTTTAATTAAATTGAAAGGTGAAAAATTCAAAGTTATTGAAATATGAACGGATAATTTTAACGCAATAGTTCGAAATTAGAATAACGACGGTAACTAAAGGGATTTTAAAAGTCTCAAAAGAACCGTAATCATTTGTGCAACGATATCAAATTTTGTTTTTTTTTCAAGGTGTTAAACGTTTATATTTTTTTTTACACATATTTTTATTCGCTTAGTTTATTAACATGCACGGCGTTCAAAATGACGTACATTGAAGATTTAAAAATATAATAATAAAAAAAAATTAACTTTACGTAGATAATTAAATAAAAACAAAAAAGAAATAATAATAAAAATAATTTAATTCAGATAAACGAAAGTTTGATTAATCGTAAACTCTTATTACATGCGAATTCGGAAGAAGGGTCGAGGGCGGCATACTTTTAAATAAATGTATATTCAGTTAACCATTCAATGAGTTCATTCCTCTCCTACGGAACGGTTTAGGGACGCGGTGTTTTTTTTCTGTTTTTTAATAATTTTCAATCGTTATAATCTAATTACACAATGTAAAAAAAAAATATATACTTATATTTTAATTATTTCCGATAAAAGTCAATGGTTCCGAAAAGAAAATGTTTCTGCGGAAAGACTCGTCGTTTTTTTCGAATCCGAAACGTTTGTCATTCGGAATTATATACGTTTTGGATGCATTTCAATTCGTAGCGGGTACATTGAATCGATTGCCAGTGTATTATTAATCGTTTATTAAATGGAAAATTAGCAGAGTCCGTTCGTGGACTGGCCAAAAGTGGCGCCGACGAACGTTCAAAACGTTTAGTTTATTAATGCGCGCGCGTACTGTAAACTCGTATTTTCCCGTATTCGCCGATGTAATCCCCCGGACCTTGTCCGCGTTCAAACCATAGGTTGTCCCTCCCCGAGTCGCAAAAGTGAAAATTCTCGTTTGTACGCTGAGGAGAGACGCGCATGCGCGACGGACAAAACGAACGCCGTTTTCGGAGAGAGAGAGAGAGAGAGTGAGTGAGAGAGGAAGAAGAAAAAAAAATCCTCTCAAAACACGAGGCGATTTTTCGTCGCGAAATCTCTCTTTCGCCCCGACGACGACTGCGCCGCCATTGCACACACGCACACGCGTATAAATCGTATTATACGTGTGCGAATACACAACGGTTTTTTCCGCCGTTGGATTATCGTCGTCGTTTATTTTTCGCCTTTTCTCACCACGTTCCGCGCGCGTTTACGCGACGCCGCACGAACCGAAGCCGCGGAGCGTTTATTTCCCCGGCCACACTTGTTTACCGACGCGTTTGCCGTTGCTCTCCGTTTTTTTCTCCACCGGTTCCCGTTTCGATTCCGCCGTGTCCGCCCGACGGCCAGTGTTCCGGAATAATCGCTCGACGATCGCTGTTCTGTTCTTCGAGCCGACGACGCCGCGAAAACGATAAACCGATTCGCGTAAATCGGTTGCGTTTCGAAACGCGCGAAACGTAATTATTTCCGCCGGAACATCAAAAAAAAGAAAAAGAAAACGTAACGACCGAGTGATTATTATTATTATTATTATTATTATTAGTGGATAAAACAATCGAAATACAAAACCGCGCGTCGTACAACGTAATACGAGTATGCCGTGGTGTTCCGTTCGAAAAACAAAACACGTTGTTTTTTCTTCGTACACCGATTAAATCGTACTCCGTAAAATCTCGTTTCCATTGAAATACGTTTTACGAGAGATGGAAAAAAAATTGGTGGCAATTCCAGTGCGCGGGCGTTCTTCGCCGCGTAACGTTTTCCGAACACGGGACGCCGAAACGATCGAACCCGATTTATTGCGTGCAACACGCGTTTAAAACAACCGTCCGTCCGTCGATTTTTCGCGCGTGTCCTCCGGAACGCGATTTTTATTTATTTATTTATTTTTAACGTAAATATATTTATTATACGCACTCGGATCACAAACGTTGTTTATTTTTTTGTTTGTTTTATAGCCGGTGCGTATACGGCGCGCGGTCCAGCAGCAGCACTATACTCTTCCGCGCGGACCAGAGGATATACACCCGACCGGTCGTTCGCCAACCGCCGGTGAAGTTTACGACGGCGCGTTGTTGTTTATATTGCTCGTATTATGATTTTCCCTCTCGCCGTTGTTACCCTGTGCGGACGGTGAATAACAGGGACGCGGACCGGCGGCGGCGACGAAGAAAGAAGGCCATTATCGTCGCCGTAAAAGTACGGTCGTAGGGACACGCGATAGAGGGCAGGGTCGCCTTAATTTAAAGGGCTCGTCGAAGTTGAATCGCTCGTTCCACCCTCTCTTCGCATCGTCCGGACCGACCGACCGGTAATATTCTTTTTCCTTCCGTTTTTTTTTATAGCGTTTCGAGTTACACGAGTAAACGACTCTAATTTTATGGGCTAGTGTCGAGCGTTTCTTTTTTCCGTTCCATTGTAAACAGCGAAAAACAAAACAGACGAATGTCACCGTCGAGAGCCGTTTGGACGTCGCGCGTCCTTCTCCTCGTCCCGCAGCACCGGCGAATATAACACAATCACTGCAGGCTACGTGTTTGGACGCGACGAGGTTCGGCGAATTAAAATCGTTTCTTCCACCCCCGTTACGGCGAATTCGTCGCGCGCGTCAGCGAAATCCCGAGCCGCGTGCTAACGTCTTCTTCGGGCGTTCCTCAAAACGCAATCATATAATATGCCTCGCACACCTCCCGATGTCATATGAAAACGTCTCTCGTCGGGGGAGAAAAATGGAATTCTTGTGCGTTTAAAACAAAAAAACGTACGCTCAACAATTGAATATCCGATAAGGTGTGCGTCGTTTCCGCCGGCAATCGTTCGAACGACAACGGACCGGAAAACGTAAATACGTCTCGGGCGGGACGCGTCCGATATTAAGGCGTTTCATCTCAGAGAAAAAAAAAATCTCGGCAACGGATTTCCGAAAGAGAAGAAAGAGTTTATCGCGCGATAGGGCGGCGGAGAAGATGTTATTGCGATCACTGCAACGGTCGAAATTATTTGTAACGATCATTATTGAAATAACGGCGGTTTTTGAAAAATCACTGTCCGTTAACTCTGCAAATGATTTTTTCAAACGAAAAACAGGAAAATTTTCCAAAAGTCTTTTGTTCTTTTCGCTCCTCTTCTTTTTTTTTTTTGAAGAATAAATTGATAGTTTAGAAACTTTTTAGACCCGCGTGATGGTAACTCATCGCGAAAGTCATACTATTATTGTTATTATTATTTCCGTCTTCTTGAGCGTTGGCACTTCGTTCCACGTATACCACAATACACGTTCGTGTTCAACATATTTTCACGCACAGCGCAAATTGTTGTCAAAACAATACGCTCAACGGACTTCTCTCTCCTCTATCAGATTTCATATAATTCGTTGTTCTTTTATGTACAGTCCTTTTGCTTGTGTTTTGGTATTTGAAAATTTTAAATCGTATTCGTATAGTCGATAAGTTATACGAGTATATTCATGCGCAAATTGAAATAAATAAATTTGTATTGGGTTCGAAATGACACGCGCGATCGTTTACCTGTAATAATTATTATTTATTTGTATTTTCGACTGTATATTAAATAATAGTTTAATATCGAACTCGGAAGAGGATATTATTCACGACAATGAAACGAATATGTGTCTATATAGTGTTAATAGGCCAATGTATAATATTGGAAATCCATAAATTCCCTGAACGTCGGGGCAAACAGTGTTCGGAATTGTTATAACGCGCACACGATTTTATTGTTGTACGCGATAAAACATATGCGCGTATTGTACAGGCCCGGCATTTTACTAACATATTATAATAATATAATATTTTGCGGATCACAATAACGTCGTATAAAATCGATATTGAATTGTATGAGCGCATAACGGGAAAATGTAAACTCATAAATTCGCACCATAATAATAATTCATATTTGTGTGTGTGTAATAATCTCGTACCGTTGAAATCACTCGAGTACGTTTTATACCGAAAACTTATTATTTACAAAATGTCTATATACGTCGATAATAATAATTATTAACTTTTTTCTTATTGTGTAAACAACACTATTTATCGAACGTGCGTGTGCGATGTCCGTACAAAATAAATCGAATTACCGCGGACTAAAAATCTACAGACTTGTATGAGAGCATATACACTCGTGCTTGGTACACTTTCTACGTTCGAAATCGACGTCGTTATATATTATATTACCTTCGGATAAAATTTAGACATTCGCAAAAAATAATACGTTGATTAAAAATCTGTTGGTAAAACATTTGTAAATTGCCGTTTTCGTTTTCCGTGAAAAACGAGTCTTGGAAAACAACGACGGATAAAACGTATTAGTGTATTAAGGTGCCTATTTTTCGGATACACAAAGGGACTATTGTAAAATAATACTCTTGTCGTCGGTTGAATTAAAAACAATTTTATTTGGAAATAAAATGAACATTCCGTATTGAAGACGTTTGTTGCAGGAAGACAAGAAAAAAAATACAATTAATTTTCATTGTCGAAGAATAGCAAAAGCTATTTGGTTTATCGAAAATATATCACGACGGCAACTGGACACAAAACCGAGAAACGAGAGAGAATATATCTGATAGGAATGATAGAGATTTCATGATTAGTAGTCGGCCATAATGTAAATTTAATATTATTGCAAAATTTGTTATACATTTTATGTTTCCCTCCCCCATTTAATATGTAGTAAAGTTTTAATAATAATAATAAAATAATGAAAACGAGTAAAACTTTTGTTTAAATCGTTTTATATTTTCTATGATTTGCGCGCGCATATTATAATGTCATTTATCAGTAACAAACATTATAAATTGCGATGGCGATTTACAGAAATTAATTTTATTCAATTACAGTCGTACATGATTTCGCATAACATCCGTTATATGTATTCATTGTGTATTAATAACGATAAAGTGTTGGATTAAATTGATATATATATATATATATAAAGTTAAATGGGGGAAAAAAAACTTGTACCGCGGATTTAAAATAATAGACGTCCAATATTTATACATAAAAAAGTCCATCGAAATTATTTAAAATTCGTTTTTTTGTATATTTTATTATTATTATTATTATTATTATTATTTACGAAGATGACGATGCAGTGATGGTGCGCGAAAATAAGCGTACGTACCACGTTATCGCATATAACATATATTGCGATTATTATTATGACATCGTTTTGAACGAAGCAATTTCCCGAAATTTCCAATACAATCGTAATAAAATATATACATAATATTTGTTGAGAATTTGACGCATTCGAACATTATCTCTGCGAAACAATGCGAATATATTACACACGTTGAGTTCAGAGTTTTTGTTTTTGTTTTATTATTATTATTATTTTAATAAGGATTGAGGAGCCAGAGACCCGTTCAAAATCGAAATTTGGAATTTGTTTGTCAGTTCGATATTAATAAGAAAACAAAACGACGGTTGTGAAATCGAAAATTATTCAATTGGAATAATGCATTAACCGAATAAAAAATAGCAAAAAAAAAACCCTGCATTGAAATAACAAAGAATTTTATTCGTATGGAGTTATTAACACGGTGTATTGGCATTTATTCTCGTAATTGTCATAATTTCAGACATTATAAAATATATTTTAATTAAATTGTTACGAAAAACGTTAAAATTTTTGCGGTATTTAAAAGTAAATTACTTTTTTGTTTTTCTGTATCAAAAAAACGTTGATTGTTTGTTTAAAGTTCATAGGGCGAATTGGATTACTCGGTGGGCACGCCACAGGAATTTAAATGTACTGAATGTATATATTGTAACGGAAACCTGAAAAAAACGATACACATAAGGTATTAATTGAAAAATAAACGCCGCCGTTCTTTTACGAATGAAAAATATAAAACAATAATTGCGAGACACGCTTTTCGTTTTTCGAGACGTTTTTTTTAATAATTCATCTGCTCGTTCAACGTTCGTCATCTGCTGCTCATCTCGTTTCAAACCAATAGTCGTTGCCCATTGAATCGTTTGTTGTCAAAAAACCTCGTACAATACGCAATATTATTGATCGTGTAAGGAAACTGTTTAAAAGTTGTGCGATGAATGCGACATTATTATTATCGTCCAGGTGAATACCTACAACAAACATTTTTCATTATGTATATTTTCTACTTCCCACACATAATGCGCAAGCCCTGTGGTGTTTAAGTGAAAAAGGCAAACGAATAAAACATGTCATTGACGGGGTTTTAAGTCTTTTTTTCCATAAGAGGGTCTCAAAAATGATTTAGAACGATGGCGATGTGTGAGAAGAACGTGTAATTGTTTTTTTATAAAAGTATTAATGAAGTACCTAATTGTTGAAAAAGACATTTCACATAACCGTAAGCCTGACGATGCAAATATTTTAACAAT
Organism: Chaetogeoica ovagalla; assembly: GCA_032441825.1. Lineage (NCBI taxonomy): Eukaryota > Metazoa > Arthropoda > Insecta > Hemiptera > Aphididae > Chaetogeoica > Chaetogeoica ovagalla. Next base: position 5,076,216 of record CM063748.1, on the reverse strand, counting down.
CAGTAAGAAAATCTTTGAAAAGAAAAGCTCAATTTACACGCTTTTCTAAATTATTACACGGCGAACTACAAAATGACATTGAAACTCTTACGCATTACGATTGATTTAAAATAAAATATGCACTACGCTAGATAAAGTGTTCACTCGAGTATTCGTAAAGATTTAAGTTGTGTTCATAGAACACTAAATGATATTTCAAATAAAAACGAATCGAGAAGAAGATTTTTTGTTAACTAATGACAATTTAAAATTTTTATGTAAAACTAGTACAATTTATGTGGATGATGGGACATTTAAAAGTTGTTGTAAAATGTTTGCACAAATGTTCACTATTCATACTGCATACGTATTCCTCTTATATTTTGTTTTTTTGCCATCTAAATGTACGATGTGTTACGCGTAACAATTTTTACACATATTCTCGATCAACGCAATTTAAAAGAAATTTGAAATTTTTTACCTGAAATCGTTCATGTTGATTTTGAAGTGGCAATTCGCTAGAATCTCGGTTTGGCCACAAATACATATTAGAGGTTATAGATTTTATTTAGTTCAAAATTCGGAAGATTCAGACGTTAGGCTCAAGTTCCGATTATAAAAAAAAAAAACCAAAGATTTTTTTGGACTGTCGTTTTTACAATCGGACGGAGTTGAAAATTGTTTTACAAAACGATTTTATGCGTGTACAATCAAATGACGAACGCTTGCAGACGTTCACGGATTGTTAAGAGATTATATTCGTTGCGAAGCAAAGTTCCCTCTGAAATCATGGTCCGAATTTATACAATTTTCCATCTACAAGAACGATAAATGCACGTGAATCGTTACATTTCCGTGTTTTATTCCGCTCAGCCCAATATATTTATTAAATATATTCGGCGATAATGTATTTTTGTTTTTTTTTTTTTTGCTTTTTTCGTTTCATCGCGTTCGTAATCCATTGCGATCTATTCGAATACACTATATTGGCCGTTACTTCATTGTAAATTCGCAATTAATTATGTCACAACGGTATTATGATCGTTCGGCGGGCGAGGATAAAACCAAAGCGAACCGTTTTTTTTTTTTTTTTTTTTTTACGAGCCGTCACAACGGTGTATACACGTAACGGTATATAAATAAGTGTTCGGCGAATTATACGTAGCCAACGAAAACGAATATCGAATTCTGTGCGAAAAGGAGAAAATAAACGCCGCCGTCATCTCCGTCCGGCGCGGCGGTCGTCGATTGCCGCGTGAAACAGGGAACCGAGCGTTTTACCATTTAAATATTGTAAAAGTTTTTTTTTTTTTTTTTTTTCGCAGGGCACAAGACGGCGGGTCGGTCCTGTGCTTGATGAAATATCCCCTTTTCCGCGGTGCTCGGAGAACTACGAAAATAAATCTGGCTTAAACCCTGTCCGCAGCCGCCGTCGTAACTGCCGCCGTCCCGCTGATTTATGTCCGCGTCGCACTTCTGGCCCGGGGCACCGCGTTACACTATCCGTTTCGTGTTTTCACACATTTTTCTTTCGTTTTGCTTTTTCTTTTGAAGACGCGCGCGATTTATTCACACGCGTATTACAGCGTCGTTATATATATATATGTGTGTGTGTGTGTATACGCGAGTGGAAACGCTCGACGACGGGGCGAACGCCGAAGCGAAATAATAATATTGATTGGAAAAAAACGAGAACAAAAAAAAAAAAAAACGACCGATTGATATTATTCGTGCGGCCACAATTCTTGAAATACACACGCAACAGTTATCGGAATAGTTCGTTGACGGGTATACTGCAAGTGCGCTGCGTTTGGCCGATTGACGACCGAGCGAAATCCTCTTTCTCCGTGCCCCGAGATCTCGATGTGTCCGCACGATTTCGTTACTCACACACTGATTTCAATCGTATTTCGTTGCCGAACGAAGAGCTCGTTGGAAAATTATTCGCCCCCCCGGAGTTGTCGGGTCGCCGCAAGCTGTTCGAATTTTTTTTTTTTTTTTCGTCATTACGACAATCGGACTCGTCGTGATGTGCGCAAAGTGTAGTATAGGTTTTTTCAATTTTTACGCGTCTTCTACAGTTTTTCCGCCATGGGCGTCGCACGGTGTAACGTAATTCAGATACGAATTCCCGTCACACTCGCGTGTCCCGATCCCGTTGCACGTTTTTCCGGACGTCTCTGCTAGTTGCCCGCGTTCAAATCACTTACGGATTGCTGACGATTATTTCGTTAAACGGTTATTGTTTTATTTTCACGTTATTTGACGCGTCGATTGTACCTTACAAGAGTCGTCGTCGTGCCGGCACAACGTTAAGAATATCGATAAAAGAAAAAAAAAAAAAAAGAAATACAATTTACGCGGTGAACTGTGCAGCGAAAACGATGACGTGTATTTTTTTTTCCTATCACTTTCCGACCGATTATTATTTTATCGTGTGACTTACGGAAACTCGCGCGTTTTCGTACGGTTCGATGACGACGATTCATTCGCATATCGGAATACGCGTTATATTCGAAATGATCCTGTTATATGTATGTATACGTTTTTTTGCATAACGATTTATTCGATGAAGTTGTTCTGTGCGACGGGAAGACTTGATGTGGACGAATCGTACGCGAAACGGAGGCAATTCAACTACTCGTGTTGAATAACGTTTGGACCGATTTTGAAAACGCACGAGTACTTTCGGTGCCCGATACCCGTCGCTCCATTTCGTACATCCATATAATTATCAAATGTCGTGAAAATGTAACAGACAAATACGGAAATTAAATTATTAACAAATGAACAAAGTAGAATTGAAATACAACGTATATTATACAACATACGATCGATTCGATCGTGTTTTTTTATACAATAATCGGTACGTTTCAAATATAATAATGTATTGAGAATTATTAAAACGACGAGTTTTCCATTTTGTTCGCGACGCTTTTTTTTTCCCGTCTGATAAATTTCGTTTCCCATCTTATTGACATTCAACGACTCTAACGATGTGAATTGCGTCATTTATAAGGAATTAATCGATTTTTACCATTTATTACAGTAACGGGCGATTTATTCAAACGTAGGAAGAATTATTAGAGTCTTTTTTTTTTTTTTTTTTAATGCTATTTAATCACTGTACACAATTATCAGTATCGAAGCCATTGGTGTGCTCGCCTCTTTTTCGCGTCCGCATATATTAATTGAACTTTACGAACAGTTCTACCGTACGAGTACGATTTATAAATAATAAAAAAAAAAAACGATATATATTATTTTATGTATTATTGTCTCGTTCGTAAGCCGTTTGGGAAATCAATATTTTTGTGGGGGAAAAAAAACTACAGGTTCTTTGTTTGATTACTAACCTCCCTTCCTCCCCGTCTATCGGTTCACCTCACGAACAGTTGAATGATTTTCTTGGGATTATATTAAGACCAAACGACAGTCGGGACTTTCGAAAATATTTATACAAAAACGATCTCGTACATAAATATCTCGTACGCGATTTGTGTAGAAACCGTTTTGTAACAGAGATCTATGCGAAATACGTAATGATTGTATTGAACTTGCATTTTTTGTTCTGGCTTTACAGTTTAATCAGTAGAATTTGAAGTCACGTATAGAATGACTAGTAATAAATTTATTTCTTTAATCTGCCATCGCCCATATTGAATGTGTGTGTGTGTGTGTGTTGTAAACAATTTCAATCGGTAAACTATGTAAAATAATTTTGACAAACATCTGTTATTCGTGTACGATAGTATTTCTACCGGCTATATGATGTTTGAATTTTAATTCGTTGAAGAGTTTGCTTTTTTGTGTTTAAATTTATAATTTTAATGAAACGTTTACGGTTATATTTTACTCGTTTTCGTATCATAACAAATAACACGTTTTAAAATCGTGTGTAACTTCGAATTTTAGCCATTTCTACTTAACATTGTTCGATTTTAATCTGTGTGATCAATCTTCAATAAAACGAACGTATTCGAATAAATTATACAGTTTTAAAAATATTAAAAATGTTATTAATTAGAAAATATGAGATGTTGTTTTCGAATAATTATTATTGTTTATTCGTCGTAAAACTGTTTTGAAAAAATAATAATAATAATAATAATAATAATAATAAAAATAATATTAAAATAAAATAATTATACAAAATATATATATATGGAGCCTAAATTGAAAACAATAGATCAATTAGTTTCTTTCCAAAAGAGCTTTGATTGCCGTATACAATATCGAACATTTTGTGTCGAAATGTACAATATTATACAGCGGTTTTGACGTTTCAAACGGTTTTAATTAAATTACAATAATTATAATTTATACATATTGATATTATAATGCACGATGCGCGAGTCAAGTAAACTAAATTGGTTTGTTCTCTTAGTGTACAGTAGTCGCGATTGCGTTAGTCGTGCATTTGCAGTAAACTTTGATGATTTCAAAATAAACAATTTAACTTCGTTTTGGTTTTCATTTCAAAACATAATCGTTACCTAATTATATGAAAACGGTGTATAATTTTTCGAAAATACACTTTTTCGATAATAAATATTGCGCAATAAAACAACCGCATTTTTAAAGTATATATCGTTTTTGACTTTATTATGAAACATAAGATACGCCAATATGAAAATATTCCGTGTTATGAAAAGCGAACCACCACTGTAAAGCTTTTAAAAACTTTGTCGAGAAACAAAAACTTGTACACAATACAGTAATATTATACGTATATTCCGATCAAAAAATATGATCGTTGGCGCAATAATATCATAATTAATTCAATTTTTATAAATAAAAATAATACATTATAACATAACACGGGTACGTTTAAACATATTTTTAAAATAATAATCGTCGTTCTAAAGCGTAAAATATCCAGTAGGTCGCAATCGTGTTACATTTGAATTCACCAAAATCGTTTTTTGGAAACAACAAAGTGAGATTTCAAAATTAATACGATTAATTATAAAATATACTTTTCCCACAAATTTGTCGACTATCCCAATTATAATACGAGTATGGTTTTTCGAAAGATTCACGTAGAAAACAGTTCATGACGTGTAAAACCTTTCCGAAGTCAATATTATTTTACTTTTTCACAACACCTTTATTGTTAAAACTATATATATATATATATAATTTAATGAAAAGGAATGTTAAAACAACTTATATAATTCAATTTCATAAACGTGTAAATCACAGAAAAAGATAAACGAAAAAAAGTAAATAAATAAAAAAAAAAACATTTTGAATATGAATTCTTTTCCCGAACAGTTTTCGATTACGGCACACGGAACCATTTCGTTTTCGTGTAAGGTTATAATATGTCGAAACGCAGTGGTGTCACCGAGTGAATTGGCATCTAAGAAACAGACGTCATCAAATTGTAAGAGTTAGTTGAATCGTTCGAATACGCGGAAAACGCTCATAGCGTTTTCTGACAATATCTAATTAAATTAGAAATTGCGGTGTATTCTGCGGTGTATTATCGAGAAACGAGTGTACATAAAAATAAAATAATATATTGTGTTAAACTGTGACGAAACAAATGGCAAATGAATAAATGCTTGAAATTTAAATTGTCGTTCGGTCCTAAAAGAATAGGGCAAAACTGAATGTCGATAGGAAGTTTTGTGTTTCATTTTTCATTATGAATTCGAGTCAGACAAAAACGTATGATTTAATTTATTGAATTATATTCCGTCGTAAGTTTTTTCCGCATATACATATATAGTTACCGAACTGATTGATTTAATCGTGCACTTTGTTTATTCGTACGAACGGTAATAAAATTAACACCAACGGGCGATAATTAAAAACTAATAATAATAACAACAACGAAAAAATACTACAATTATTATTGTCATCAGACAACGACGACGGTGAGACTGTATGGTAGCGTTGTGTTTTTGTTTTCTTGAAATGTAACGAGAAGTTCCTCGATATTGTAATTACCGGATAATGAATATTTGTACAAAAATAAAAACGAGAGAATTTTATTACATTTGTGATTGATTTTTTGTTATGTATTCAATTAGCGTTTTTCGATCACTTTAAAAACCATCGGCAATTCCTGTTAGCTGCGTTACTATCAGGCTCACGACACTCCCCATGTTCGTGTACACTGAAAATGGGAGGGGGGATCTTGACGGTTGAAAAAAACGGCTGTTGACATATTTTGATAATAAATGTAATTTACGATTATGCGTATAGTTATGATTTGAAGATAATACAGGCTATTATTTTATTTAAATGTAGCGATATTAGTATGCGGATCAATATGTTTATCATATATTATATGCGTATACTTATATATGTACCTGACTTGATGAAAAATATAATGAAAATAATATCGTACCAACGTGTATATTAATATACGCATTATAAATGTATACCGAATGATAGATTTATATCGCGGTATAGGTTTATACATAATTATTTATTTATTTTTTTTTTGTCTACATAGTCATATTTTCGCCCCGAGACATGAGACAATTGTTAGTTAAACCATATTAAAGGCGTCTTATTATATATATTATATTATATTATATATATATATATATATGTATAAAAAAAAAGAAAAATGAATATAATTTTATGAAACTCAAGTAATACATTTCGCTATATTATAATCTATTTGTTACCATTGTCAGCTTAGTTTTAAATAACCGAAAATTCATTGGACAAAACGGGTACCGTCTTATTGAATAAGCCCGTCAATGCGTATTAGATTTGCGTCCATGGTTCACGCTTGTTTTAACGTCTTATTTTATTATTTTTTCTCACTCTACTACAAAACCATACTTAATATTCCATTTTTCATATTGTTGTTCATCACTAACATTAAAAAGGAAGAACATTAAAAGACAGCGGACAATCGGCAGTTAATACCGTATTGGATTCCTTTGGAAAATTTGGCGCGTTTACTATTCGCGCATTATATAATTGTATACATTAGATAGGCATATTCTTTTTATATCATATGATAATTTAAATTCTGTTTTAACATTTAAACCTCTTCTGACTCTTGAAATTCATTACCTACACATATTTTAAAATTTCCGAGAAATATTTTACGATAAAACTGAATTGAAAAACAAGGAGATACTTCATTCCCAATGGTCTCAAACGTCGTGTTAGAAAAAATTGTCAGATACACATGTATACTAAACCCTGGGCACAGGAATTATACTTTAAGACTAGAAATTGATGAAATTAGTGGCGTATGCAGACGACATTGTAATTCTTGTGAAATCAATAATTCTCCAGATTATGGCACGTGCTCTCATACAAGAAAGTAAAAACATAGGTTTGACTATATATGAAAATAAGACGGAAAATCACACGAGAAACTTTTGCGGCTCAGCTTGTGTGTAGAAGGAATGAATTTCGAAGGATTATACCTTTAAATACTCGAGTGTAGAATAAGTGCACACGGAAATAACCAAAAAGAAATCGTTATGATAATAAATAACTTTTATGCCTTAAAAACTGTTTTTAAATCCAGACTAGCGTCAGTAAGAACTGAGATGACACTATATGCGGTTGCGATACGCCTTATTGCTCTATATGGATGCGAAACTCGCCAACTATGACGTAAGCATCTAAGGCTAAGGAAGAATTCTACCTCTAATGGAATTAAATAGGGATTTAATATTTGTAAGGAACACATACCGTTCTAACAGAGGTTTGAAATATAATTTAAAGAATTAAATGACAAAATAATAATATTAATGAACACCTCTCATACCGGGCAAAACTGTTCGCGGACGAATCCGGGTAATTCAGTTAGTACATATATATATATATTTAAATATTTATATTGAAATGATTTTGTATTTTACTTAAATCACACAACTGTTCCATATGAAGACACTTGCAGTCGTCAATTCCCAGTCAGATCGCGTCTGGCCGTAACAAATACGTCGCCTGCGGACGTGTGCTCTCAACGACATTGCGGTGTAACGGACTACACATATTGTGTATAAGGCATTTCGCGCATAGATATTTTATTATGAGACACAAATGTTGAGACCCTGTGTCCGTAATGCGCGTGTGTGTGTGTGTGTATATACGCGTAAAGGCGACATTTGAAACACACGTAAACGAGTGCAGTTGTTTTTATTAAAACTCATTTGTTTATATATTATTAATGTACATTTTGAAGATAATCAATTGTCATAAGAGACAATATTATTCACAATACGAGTCGCCACTGGACCGACAACGGGTAATTGAATACGCGATATAACTGTGTCGGAATAAATATATATGAAACGATGCGGCCAAGTCACTATGTATTTTCATATTTCCACGCTTATTATCCGTCTCAAACACTGACCGTATATTGATATTCCAATATTAATATCTACGCAAGTAGAAGATATACTGTGTACAGGTCCAGGACCACGGGTCACGTGGAAAATATTATATAATATTTACGAAATAGAAATTTCCGTACACTGGATTCTGTTTTTTTTTTTTATTATTATTTCGATTCTCGACATCTCTCCGCATTTTATTACTATAATAATAATAATAATAATAATAATAAAATAATAATAATAATAATAATAATAAAACACGGATTCTGTCCGCTGGTCCTGTAATGCGATTGTATACGACGGCTGTGACACAGCTGTTTCGTGGCAAACGATGACCGCGCTAGTCGGGTGAGAGGCGCGCAATTTGCATAATTTATAAGAACGGCGGCTTGTCGGCGCGGAAAGCGGATCCTTACGCGGGCGGTGGTGGCAGCGGGTATACACAATATACGTGAGCTGAAAGCAAATTCGAAGATTTAATAAACCGTTCGTCGACGGGGGCGATTTCCTAAATTAAGACGCCCGTTCACCTGGCCCACAGAGACTATAATAATAATAATAATAATAATAATAATAATATATAAGCGCGTATATTGTGTGTATAATATATGGAAGGAAGAGAGAGATCGAAAAAAATCCAGGCTTTTAAAAATATTTTTAAAGAAACGCGCGCGGCGAGACAACGGCGACGAGTGATTGATACGCCAGAGAACCGATAACGGAATTAAAACTATATGCGCGGTGCGGAGGCACAACGGAATCCGATTAAATTCGTGTCTGTCCGGGAGGAAAGTCGTACAGTCAAGAAGCCGAGCCACTTGGCCATTTGTGACGGAAAACATCATCGACGTGACATTTCGCGGTTATAACGGCGAGCAATTACTTCGCCGCCGGTCCGAATGTAATTATTCGGTTTTTTCGTTTTCGGTAGCGCATGATGCGCGTACTATTATTATGTCACTGGCGAACGGTTTGATTAATTCGCTTTGTTACGTCGTATTTTCGAATGGGATACAAATTACGGTTTGCCGCCGCGACACGGGGACTGTGTGAAAATATATTTTCGATATTACCGTTTTGGCGTTTTAGGCGTTCGTCGTCACTTCGCAACGCGATTTTCCGTTGAACTTTCCTCACACGACCGAGTCGTTCTTCATCGCGCGCTCGCGTAAAGTCAAATAAAACGCTTATATGATTATATGAGGTTTACACGTATATACCGGGACCCGTAATGTGTATTCGGGAAAAATTGATTGGAACGTCAAAATTTCGGCGGTTAGATTCGTTAACGACATACGGATAAACGAAAATATTCGCGTCTTCCTCCGTTCGTACATAGACGCGAAAAAATCTTTTGCGCCGAACGTCGTTTACATATTATTTTAAACGTACGCGCGTATAAACGTACGATGGGATTTTACCGCAAAACAAACGGAGAAATATAAAGAAAAACCGATTAACAAGTAATATCGCGATGGGGCGGTGGACGGAGGAGGAAAAACGCTACGGAATGATTTTCGATTTATGGTGCTCGTATTTTATACGTGTTCCGAAATAAGTCCGCGACGGGATCCGACATTTTTTTCTTTTTTAAAATTACATAACGTTGTGGGCGCATTGCTCTTATAATTTCAACTGATAAAATCGGATCGGTAGAGGAAAATATTATAGGAATTCCGGCGAATGTGAACCTACGACGGAAAAATACACTCGTCCTACGCACATTGATCCGTGTTATTTGGGTGCGGTAAACATTGTATCGAAATCGTATGAGATGATAATATTATTTACAATAGTCAATGATCGACGCAGACTCCGCGGCGGGTAATGCGATTCTCCGGACGTTTATCCGTTTGTGTGATAATCGAACACGGTTTAATAAACGGACTCCGCGGGGATTTTCGAAAGAAAAAACAGTCACTACGACGGCGTTTCTCGTGAATGATTTATACGCTGTAATAGTATTTTCATATTATAAAGATCGATGTGTATAAAGGATCTTTTTGTTGAAATATAGCTATTTTTTTTTTTTTTTTTGCATACCGCGTTCCATGAGATGTACATATAAATAAAATATACACACTACGACGAGTAAAAAGTTGCAAAGAGTTTAGTTAATTCCAATTAAGTATTTAATGATTTAACGCGTAAGCGTTTTTAAACTTAAAAAGTTTACTCGAAATTGTCTTTACACAGACTAAGTTAAACATTAGCAATGCTAGAGATCATATCGCATCACAGCGTTTACGTATTATATAGAATTAGTTAACGTATTAATCGCAATGTTGAAGAATACGCATTCGTGTTTATTTTTTTTTTTTTACGAATAATAAACGAATCGTGATATTCAACTGAGTTACATCGTTTTTTTATTAAGGATAGATAATATCTGTTGTATATGCTCGTATAAACTTTATCTCGTATTAATTGATCTGATTTATGATTACACGTTTATTAACACAAAAATGGGAATTTAAAAAAAAAATTCTTATTTTTTTCACCTTGGCCGGTTTTCGATTCATATAATTTATTTATTTCTCCTTTTTTAAACTTTTAACATAAAACAGTTGATTTTTATTTTGTCGCAAGACATTTTGTTCGTATTGTCTTGAGGTTTTTTTTTCTTTTTAATCGGCTCGTTTTTATTTTTCTGTTGGAAATTTACGCCCATCAGCTTTCTCCACAAATACGAGTAATAAACGTAATATTTCAGAATAAAAACCCGGTGTTCATTTTGTACTAAAAGAAAAAAGATTCTAGATTTCCTTCACCCTGTATGGTGTGTTATACGGATCGTCTAAGTTATCTTGACACGGCTAAAAGCAATACGTATGTAACCGTAGCGTTAACTCTTCACTACGGATTTAGATTTTCTTCTACACATCGAGTGTTTGTGCTGTCAAGCGTCGAAAACCACTTGGCTTCATCCAACCTTCCGATTTAAAACTCTCGCTAACTCCGTTAAAGTCTCCGTTCACTGTTCACTCGTTAGATCGATCGTTGAATTCGGATCGGCATACACAACATCGGACTCGGTTCGACTCGAAAGAGTCCAGCGCAAATTCTTAAAATCCACACAAATTACACCGCCACTCTCTTAAAATCGATCATCGGACCGCTCACGTCGACGATTGTCTTCCTGCACGGTTTTGCGTTGTCCGCAACTCGACCGACGAATTTCAGCGCCAACTCAGGTTTTCTCCACGAACTCATGAATAGCTCCCGGACAAACAGACGCGCCCGCCGATTAATAATTTATCCGAAGTGAATTCGATATAATATGATCCTCTGTAAATACGTATTCCCGCTCGTCCGTATTTTTCCGTGTCCCCCCCCCCTTACGAGTGCGGACGAAACGAACACGTCTTATTCATCGAACGATGGCGATTGGCGAACGTACGAGAAATCCCATTGAACTAAACACTGTCACTTCTATCGTCGTATTCGTTGTACGAGTTACGGTTTGATATACGTAATACACCCCGGGGCCACGCTCGCAGTAATGAAATTCGCCGTTACTCGACTCGACGAGCGGCGATTTTAAACGGGAGGAGGAGAAGAAAAAAAAAATTTTTTTTTTGCTTTTTTCGTGGGAGGGCAGGGTTTAGGAGGATGAAACCTCCAAGTATCCAATTAAGGGGGGGAGGGGAACACAACGTATGGTCTGTATATTTATTACGAGTACTCGCCTTGTGCGCGCCCAGATTTTCGATTGTGCACGATAACGTCGCTCTCCGTCCCACGGTGGCCGTGACGTTTTGCAGCGTCCCGTTGAATTTCGGATCCGATTTCGTCGTCGTCGTCGTCGTCGTCGTCGTCGTGTCCGTCGTCTTCGACGAGTCGGCGGAATCTGCGTATAGGAAAACAACGAGAGAATTACTATTTTATTATTCTTCCGTTCCGAGGGGAGATCGTTTTACCACTCGTTTCCGATACGCGCGCGCCGCAACGGTGGAAAAACGCGGAAAGAGAGAAAAAAAAAAGAAAAGACAATCTCCTGCCCCGAGCGATATTATTTTATCGACGACAACACTGCCGGCGTATCGCGTACACGCTGGGCGTTCCGAGGGGAACGGAGGAGAGAATCGAACGCGAGTCACGACGAGTTTTCGGCGCGGCGACGACCGGAGCCAGTTCAATTAATACAAATTGCATTTCCCTACAAACGACCGACAACCGTTTCGTCGCGTCTCGGCGTTATTATTATTATTTTTTTCTTTTTCGTATCGTTTTTGCGCATTAGGTGTGTTTCATTATTCCCCTTATTTGCCCTGGCGACGGCGCTAATGAAACTTACCGGTTTATTATTGAGTTTTACGCGCGCAGGCAATAATAGACGGGCGCGCGAGACTCCGGCGGTACCCGCCGATCGCCGGCCACATTCTCCCCGCAGTTAATTAAATTATACGGATTTCTAAAAGAACTTTCTCGCGATTTGCTTCTTCTTTTTTTTCTTTTCTATCTTTAATCGCTATTATTTATTTATTTTCTGCCGCCCGCAACTCGAACTCTCGCGACAAATAAAAGTAAAGAAAAACGTATTAGTTATTATTCGTCCCTCGAGAGCTAAGCGCGCCCCGGTATCGGTGAACGTTTTTTTTCTTTTTTTGTTCTCTTACGAAGATTTCGCGAGACGTAGCCGCGGAATTTCAACTGGTTCAGTGGTTCATACACAAAATATTTTCTAGAAATTTGCGACATCACAGTTTGTGTTTGGAACACTTAATCTATTTAAAAACAAACGGCCCCTCCACCGCGTTAAGCTAGACCAGTGGTTCTCAATCTTTTTAGGACCGCGACTCAAATTTTCTTCTAATAAAGTCTATCGCCACTCCCATAGTTTTACATTTACAGAATCAAAAAAGTACTTATTTACTACTTTATAATAATAATATACTAAATAATATTATAATAATAATATTTATTTTAAATTAAATAATTTAAAAAAAAACTTCTCGCGACCCCCCAAAAATTGACTCACGACCCCCAGTTTGAGAAACGCTGAACTAGACGATATCGAACGAGTCATAACGACGCGTATCCGAATTCGTGTACGGATTAATATTACGAGTCGTGTCATTTACCGCGTTCATACGTTCAACGACCAGTGGTGACGAGAAAGGGGTTTTTGAAACTCGTCATTGATAAAAATGTCGAAAGACATTTATCGAATACGTGTTTGTCAATAAATTCCCGACTAAATATTATTTGCCGGGCTTTTATAATTTTTACACACACCGATCCGATTTTATAATTGAAAAATGTTATTAGAGCGGCATGTGAAACCTTCACGAGATCTGCGTTATTCTAAATCTTCCGTATTAAACGGACATACGGTATAATCGATTTGCATATATCAACGCATTTTTTTTTATCGGGCTTTCAATCGTCGGGTCTGTCCGATTAACAATATGGTGCGATATACGAGTACACAATTACAATTGGCGAATTAAAAAAAAAAAAAATTAAAAATTCCGTAAATTCTAAATATATTTTTATTTCTACTAATACCACAAAAATCATAACGCGCGAGTGCGTTTTACGAAAAATTTGAAAAAAGCGAACAAGTCTCTAAAATTGGTTTCCTTGCAACACACACACACACCCGATATTATTTCTTCAGGCGCGCTATGAGCGACCAAATCCGAATTCTCCTTAACCACAAATAATTACTTTGTCGCCGCAATTTAAACGTAACGATTATTACATTAAATCGGATATTTATCCGTTTACAATGCGTGAAATTAATTTTTTTTTTATGTTTTTGGTAATTTCGAAATTGCAAACGAGACGGAAAATACAAGACTCTCGGAAATAAGACGGCGGAAATGAATTTTTTAAGTATTTGAAAATATCGCGTAAAAAAAAAAAAACGACGGCTAAACTGCGTTTTTGCCACTATACGGTGTAGTTGTGGTGTGCAGTACAGGGAATTAAACATAAACAGTCAAAAGCAATTCGGAAACAAGTCGCGTTCGTCACGAAAACGTGTTTTTGGAAACATTTTATTGAAATTAATGTTTTTTTTTTTTTTGTTTAATAAACAAAAAAAAAGTGTTCCGTACAAATTCGGAATCGATAACATCAACAAAACGTTATAATAACATGACGCGGCATACACACACACACGCATAGCCGTCGTGAAATTTCTGTGTGGACTAAATTTTAAACGACAATTAATATTGTGTGCGTGCGTGTGTACAATATATATATATTATATATTATATATATAATATATATATATATATATATATATACGTACTACGCATTGTTTAACACGCGGTAACATATTATTTAATTAATTTTCGAGCCGAAGCGCCAGTGAAGTTGATGGTACAGGGACGGAGGGAGATTGTCGCGTCCCCGGAAGACTGATGTAATATTAACGAGCGAATTCGTGAATTATATAATAATAATAATAATAATAATAATAATAATAATAATAATAATAATAATAATAATAATAATAATAATATTGTGTTACCGAATCCGTTTACTGCGAGAAAGTGAGAATTTTCATTATTATCGTTTTTTTTTTGCGGCGGCGGCGGATCGGTTTAAACGATGAATAATTACCGCGCACTATAGACAACGCAAAACGGACTGGGAAATTTCATCGCGAACGCACGATTTACATTCACTACACGCTGTATAAAACACTTTTTATATATATAAGACTTTAATAAAAAGATCGTTCGACGATTCGGTTTCGTCTCTCGTCTATAATTCGTATTTCGTATTATATAAAAAAAAAAAATTCAAAAATGTTTCGAATTTCAAAGATAAATCCAGTGGGGCGTCATATGGACCGCGCAACGTATACGCACATTTGTGTGTTGAAAATCAGATATTATAATAATTCGGCACGGTTTATAAAATTGATTGCCCCCTTGATGTAATTAGATATATCGAATTTTACTGGTCTGCTCGCACATTTTATTTTTCTTTTAAATAAAAAGAAAAAAAAACTACAAAGCGATTACACGTAAATGTATATATATATATATACTAATTAATATTACAGATTAAATAGAAATTAAATCTTAACGAACACGGATCGTGACGTGATGCTTTTAGATTATATTTATACAACGTTTAAGTGTCACAAAACGTACTCTGATAACGGTTTAAAATGACAATAGCTTTCACGTTGAATCGTATCGATACACCGTGCAAATGACGATAATACACTTCTTTCTAAACCGTATGAACCGATTTTAAAACGCAGAACGGACGAAAACGTGCAGACGGTGAGGTGACAACCCATATCCGTATATTGTAGTTGACGTTTTTTTACTATGAAATTAATTTCAAATGAATTGTTAAAAAAAAAAAAGAAGAAAAATCGTGAATTCTTTGATCATGTAAAACACGATAAGTCGTGTTACGCCACTGCAGGCTACTGTTATATCGGAAACGAACGAGTTATTTTATTTTTCTTATTATTGAGAATTTCAGGCGGGTTTATCACCTGTAACGTAAAAATAACGAAATTATCGTATCATATATTTATAAAATTATCGGCATCACGATTTGCAAACGCTTTTTCGTCGTTTATGCACTCGCATTTCCGTTTGGATTATTGAATAATTCGTGCCCGATTATCCACGCGTTTTTCACGAGAAAACATACGTATATACGTGTCGTTGTGAATTTGCAAATTACTTCTATAAAAATGTGTTTTTCTTTTTTTTCGTACGGGGTTTACTTTGGAAATTAAAACATATATTTATTTATTTTTTTAAATTCGTGTGATTCGTATTCGATTTGCTTATTGGAATTAATGAATGTACTCGTATATTTATTGATTTTTTTTTTCTAATAAGTAAAACTTTCCCGTCTATTATTCAACGAATGGCCGTTGTTTCTTTCAATATCATTCATTTAATTTTTCACACGTCTCGTTGAAGACGTTTCGAAACGGTCATTACTCATCTCGTGTCGATCTGAAAACGATGCGTGGAATAATAATAATAATATCATTTGTGACGAAAATTAATTTCGCCGAAAGTCTCGTTTTTTGTTTTTTGTTTTTTTTTTTTTAATATCACGAGTATACAACCGGTACGTGAACGCGTTTTTTAATATATTTTTTTCTCGACAATTAAAAAAAAAAAAAAGAAATAATAATAATAATTATATATTTATATTCATTTCGCTTACAAACTGTGCTGTCATACGCGTTACGCGTTCTAAACAAGCGAATTAATTATTGCGTTTATGCAGTGGAATGAGTAATAACGCGTATCGTCTGGTCGTCGTTGATTACAAACTCCTGTTACATAATTACAATCAACGGTAGAATTCTTTTTTCTCTTTTTTTTCTCTCCGGCAACGGCATGAGATTAGAAAAACTTCCGATCCGCGTGATTTGTAGTCGCGAGCACGCGCGCGCACTCCCGCTCGCTCGCATTATTGTCCGCCGCTCGTTTTGCGCGAAAACTATACTAATTCGCTGTACGAGGGGGCGCGGAATTAATTCAATTCTCGTCCGGCCCGTTGTTATTCGGGGCATCGCGTTCTTCTAGATCGGCGGATAGGTAACAGCCGCCTTCTCCGTCGATTTTTCATCAACGGCCGCGTTAAAACAATCGCTATTGAAATTCAACAAATACAATATTCACGTAATATATATATATATTGTATTATGTATTACAAAATTAGTGTCTGAGAATCGTAATACCAAATATTAATGTTCCGTTTGTCCATGTGCATTTCTTCAAAGCGAAATATTGTTCGGCGAAAAAAATTTATTAACGAAATATTTTTAGAACGATATCGAAAAATATAGATAAATATTATCAGGAGAAATCGAGATGAGGAAAAAAGAAATTAGCGATTTCAATATAATTGCTCCGCATAAAACATAATACATATAAGCGATTTTTGACGTTAGAATATTTTTCACTAATTTTTTTTTTTTTCTACACCGTTTTTCAATAATATCTGTTTAAATTCGTTACACTGCGTTCATTTGTCGGCCGACGGTTAATTTCCGGGAACAAAATTCGTTTTTTTTTTTTTTTGTTTTTTATACATTTCTGTACACGAGGTCTGCTATACCGAAAGTAGTAATAATTTTTTTGTAATGGATACGGAAAAATTAGTCTAAAAAGCACGTCGACCAAACGTTGGAAAACCGCGGACTCAACTCCAAGAAAAATAATTGTTTAAAAAGAAATCCGAATTTTGTGAATATAAATTATTCTCCTGCTCCTACCAATGGAAAAAAATAATAACGTTCATTATTGTATCCTCTATTTTATACTTCGACGATGGGGATCTTTAGAGAATTTTTTTTATTTTACACATATTTTTATTTTTACATATATTTACAAATAAATATATTTCGAAAAAATTACTGCACACACTAAAGTTCATAAAGTTTTTTGTTTTTTCTTCCGACGAATTGATGTTTTGAACAAGATAATTTATATTTATAAATAAATACAATAGATTATATTGTCGCTGCATAAAAAAAACTATCTACAACCCAAAAATTAGATAAATAGAAAAACGTTTTACATTATTACTTATACTCAATTTTTTTATTATATCATATATGATATTGTTTGTAAAACATATCATTGAAAATAGTAATAATAATAAAATTTCTGTCCTCGAGAAAATGCCGCTCTATTTATTGTCACTGTTATCTCACTTATCGAGCCAGTTCTGAACGTTGAGGGAAAAAAATACACATAGTCAGCACTATTATGGCTATATCATCATGCGAACATAATCTTACCGTTAAGATGACAGAACGATACAGGACCTAACGTTAGACTATAGACTCGTAAACGTAAGCTTAGCGATTTGATCCCTCAGTTCAATAAAATGCAGTATTGTATTTACAGGGGTTTTTTCTTTTATATTAGGTAATTTATTTAAAAAATAAAATAAGTATTACTGAGTTTCTAGACCGTTCTAATAAAACCGTGTACGTTTATAATAAATATTTTGAGTATGTTTTTTATGGGCGAGAGACGCAAAACTTGAACTCGGATTTCGATTTCTCGCGTTCAAGATTGTGCGTGAGAGCTTTATAAGCAACGAAATGTTTAACGATACGGGAAACCGGATTTATTGCACTTGGAAAAAATTGAACAAAACGAGTTACGTTTCTGTACATCGTTTCAATTCGTTCGTGCACTCAGGACACAATGTACTCGTATTTTCGTGAATTGCGTTCATTTCGATTCGGCTTTTATGGTGTTCGACTGTGATGGCAAGCAATATTCCGGACTTCTTTATTTTTTTTGTTTTTTGTTTTCTATTATCGTTCTGCGATTTGATAATAATATGCAGAAGACGAAAAATTAATTAAATCTCATAATGAAATCCAGCCGATTCTCGTTTTGATAATGTACAGAAATATTTCGTTGACGTTCTCGTTGGGTTCTATCTTGATATACGTTCGAAATAATATGAATCGACTCGTGAAAAAGTATATAATAATCTGGGTTTCGTGGAGATACGATCGTCACGCAACGACGTTCATATTCTCTTCGAAGAAGAATTTATTTTCCGCTCGTTCGTTGAAACGTACGAATAATAATAATTAAAAAAAGAAGAAGAAAACAACGTCGTTCAACCACTTGAACCGTATTGTCTGGAGAAAGTAAAATGTACAAATTATTTCGGTCGCAATCGATTAAAATTAATTTTAGTCGCTGCACTGGTTAATCCGTAAAGGCCGATACAAAAAGCAAAAAAAAAAAAAAAAAAATAACGAACGGACGATGAAAAATATACGTAAACGAATGAATCGAACGGGAGACGAGGAGATCCGCGTCTGAAAACGGTGGTCGGCCGACCATTACTGGCTGTAATCGCTCAATTCGTTCGCCTGAAACGGGCTCCGGTTACTCTGTCGTGTGCGCTCTATACGCGTCACAATAATATTACAATAATCATCAGAGTCGTGCAGCTGGCGCGCGAAAACTCGTCGAAAGCGTTTTCGACCGGCCGACGACGCTAAACCGTCGAAAATGTTAATGGTTTTTCGCCAAAGGCCGAGCCAAAACCCGACGGTATTCAGGTCACGTCACGAGTCCCGTCCATACGCGACTTTTCGGCGTTCATTACGATACGATTACGCGCGGCATTTGCCGCGGGATTCTCGGTGGAAACTTGTAAAACGTGAGACGAAAAAACGGGTGGCCAGGGGAGGGAAGAAAAAAGACACATCGCACGCAATGCGAACGCAATTACCGCTGTGCTCTCACCAGTTTGCGTTATAAAAACGACCGCGCGAACGGCGACGATAAGAGTCCGTTTCCACCGTTACCCTCCCAGAGACCCGTGTAAAATACTTTTGTGAAAAAGAAATTATTTAATCGAATGCGTTGTACGAACAGCCGTCAGTGCGCGAGCGTAAAAATTAACTAAATAATTAAATTGATCACTAAAAGCTAATAATAATAATAAAAAAAAATAATTAAATTGATCTATCGATTATGAGTGTGTTGTACTCGGCGTAATAAATCCGCGATCTATGATTATTTACGAAAACGTAACATTAATAATAATCAAACACGCGCGCACACACACACACAAATGTATACGATAACGAGATTATTGATAAGAGAATTTACCGACGCCACTCGTAATTCTATTTCCTACACGTTTTATAATATTTAATACAGGCTTACAGACTTATGACTTGTTAATCGTCCGTTTATTAAACCGCCGAAGTCGTCTTTGTCCGTGTTAAAAAAAAAAAATTGAAAAACATATTGTTAAATGCAGTGGAAAACAAAATAATACGAAATATTGTGTACTGTTTAAAAAAAAAAAAACATGTATGATTGAGTTTGGAAATGTATTCGGTATACTGTATACTACTAAACGCTGCGCATTTCGTTCTGTCGAGAATTTTCTTTCAAGAGAATTCCCGCCATTCGTCTCCTCCTTCCACAGTAACTCGGAGTGTTAAAAAAAAAAAAAAATCGAAGTTCTGCGACGGGAAAACGAATTTCATTGTAAAATTTGATCTCTTCAATACCGTTATTATAATATAAACTATTAATTCGAGAAATGAATAATTCGTCATTGGTATGTTTGCCAGAGGGAAAAATTCGACGTATAATGTTTTGCAACATTAAGTTTTTCGTGAAGAATTTCATTAAATCAGCATTTAATAATTAAAAACGTTACGATTTTATTGTATTTGTATTAAAATAAATATTGTGTTGTGTATACAACTCATTCCCTGGAGATGGCATTTTTGAAATAAATGCTTTTGGAATTATTTTCCTTCGGAGCTTCTTTACAAAAATCAACCAGGAACTCCTTTTCGCACGTAGTTTCACCCGCTGACCGTATGATTTTTTTTGTTTAGTTTTAATAAAACAATATGATAAACGTCTCGAATTACCAATCCGCTTATAGCGTTTCGCACTTTATCGGTACATTACACCTAATCCATAATAATTAATAGTATTTGAAATCCCTTTAATCTTCTCCATCTCCAAAAAATAATGCGGTACGTTAACACCTTTTTTTTTTTGATATTTATACACAATATTGAAATATGAAATGCGAAAAAATGACCAGAGTCATACGGAAAACGTTGAAATTTTTTTTTAGAAAATGTAAATTTGAATACACTGACGCATTAGAATGTATTCGAAATACATAGGTATATATGTGTGTAAAAAAAACTGGTACGAAAATCAATAAGTAAACCTCGTCCAACCGAAACGAGTAATAAAAAATTAATTTTTTACAAATACACAATTCCTCGAGAAATGTGCGTTGTGTAAAATATTACTCGCGTTTTCCCCGGAAAAGTCAATATTAAACGAGAATTACTTTTGGGCTCTTATATATACACATTTTCCATTATACGACGCGCGACTCGACTTACTGTTAACCACTCCTTTTTTGTAATACGCAACGGTTTATATTATTATTATTAATATTGCGTACGATTACAGTATAGTGTAGGCGCGTACGGAATGTGCAGTGTCTAAATCGGATTCGTTTGTGTTTAATAATAATTTCTCTCTCCGTTTCCAAACGAGTCTCTATATGAGATTTTATAATTTATATACGTATATACGCCAAATGATTTGCCTACGGTCCAGATAGAACGAAATTTGAGAAAAACAAATACCGCATTTATATTACTATAAGTAATGAAAAAAAATTGCATAAAACACCGATTAAAACGCCGGTAATTTATATATTGCCGTTATTTAAATGGAAATTTTCAAAGAAAAATCGCGAAATACGCGTTGCCAAGAATGTTATTATTTCGTTAAGCCGGTTTGTATTTATATAAAGAGAAAACTGAGGGGCAGTTCGTCACACCGTGCGTGCAAAAAAAATTGAGGATTAGTGAAATTTATTCGTAATAAAATGTATTGTAATGTGCGTTGTACAAAATAACAACGATAGAAAAAAAAATAGTAAAAATTCAAACACGAAAATGATAATTTCACTAAAATGTTAATTTATATGTTGAGATACTATAATAATAATAAAATTATGTGTTTATTAATATTAATAGTGAAAAGAAGATGTACAACCGTATTAATTACTAACTGACCGGCTTCTGGATTGCAATACATTTACGTATATATTTTTAGTACGGAATCTCGATATGTTTTTAGGTCCTAAAATAATAATAATAATAATAATAATAAAATCTGTTATTGACGTATTGAGATTTTCACATATTTTATTGAGATTATATAAATCAAACATTAATTATTTATAATGTGTTGCGTAAATAATGTGATAAAAATATTTTAATCCTAAAGTGGTCATAATCCTTATGATACAATTTATAGTATTTAATCGTTTACGTATAGGGAGGACGGGACATTCATTATTATTCGCTCGTGCGTACAAAACCTAAGCTAAACGACTCTACATTCTGGTATTTTGCACCGAAATGAACGTATCCGTGAATTCTCTCATATTTTATCCAATTTGTTCTTTCCTGTCCTCCACCCAGCGCTTATCACTATTTAACTCTTTAGAATCACTCAACATTTCTAACGATCTCTCCTCTATTCTTAACCCTAAATCCCAATTAAGAATATTCTATATTCATTTATTCATCTATTTTTATTATGTTTTGTTTTTTATAGTCTATACAAATTTAGATTTATAAGTGTTGTGCTGAATGGTTTTTACTAGATTTATACTAAGCGTGTAATCATGAATGATCAAACATTTTTATACAGAAAAGAAAACTAGTAGCTTCTTCGCTCTCACATCAGAGTCTAAAATAATATTGATAAAACTATATTCTATTCTATATACAATAATTTAACACGGTGTTATCATATAGAAAATATACTCATTGTTATACTTTTATAGTAAATTTAAGATTTTCGAGATGCGAAGTTTTCCCCGTCTCAGCGGTAATTTTCGTAAATACCGAAATAAAAGTAAATCATGCGGACACACAGATTTAACGTGAAAATAGAAGGAAAACCGTTGAAATGTTTTTCTCGTTTTTCGTTTAATATATGTAAATAAAATTTTAAAAATTATCACAAACGGATTAAGTCAAATTAAAAATAAAAAAATAAATGTTATAAACGATTAAAAGTAATTAGTTAAAATATCTAAAAAAAAAAAAAAAAAAATAATAAGAACTCAAATTAAAAGATATTTTTTATTTTCAAAAATTAATCCGTTTTTTTTTTTATACCATAAATCGTGTCAAAATTAATAACATTCTGTTCATTGTTGGATATTTAATATAATTCTAACATATATATTTATACACATTTATTGCGGTATGGACGACGTTTTTGATACAAACTGGTTGTGTAACGTTCGCGTCACTCATCGTCGTTCCGAAAATTAATATATTACGGAAATTTGTTAATTATATTTTGATCGGATGAAACCGAGTGACGACCAACTCTCACCCGTGTTACTCATATTTGTCGAATGAAACGCAGTAGTTGTCGGGACGTAAATCTCCTTCGGTTACTCTTTTTCCGTCGGAACACTCGGCAAATGTCTAGTAAAAACCACTTTTAAAAACCTCTCGGCCGCGTTCGGGCCATTCACGGTCCGCCGGATACCGTTTCTTTTTCCTTCTTTTCTTTTTTTTTTTTTTTGCTGCGTTTTCACCGGCTCGCTCCCCCGGAACGGCCGTAAACTTCGCCCCGTATACTCGACACGGTCGACGCGTATCGGTTGAAACGAGAGGAACCCGACGAGTACGATATTTTTATTACTCAGAAGACTCGAGAATTCATTTTATTTGCACTCTACCATCCCCCAGACCATTGTTACCGACGAATTCGTGATTTTCTGTGAGAATTTCACGTGTGAAAATCTCGTACGGTTCTGCGGTAAGTAAATGCCGGGAACAGTGGCTTAATTCGCAAAAAAAAAAAAAAAAAAAAACGTCCTGTTCATTGAATCCCCCCCTACTTCATCATAAATATATGTAATTAAATTTGTTGTTGTACAAGATAAACGGATACAATTTTAAACTAAAAAATAAAAAAATCGTATGTAATTATTTGAAAAAAAAACAAAAAACAAAACTGAGAACGAAAGAAAAGAATACATTTCAACTAAAATATTTCAAAGTCAGTTGATACTGGTTTATTTGTAAGATGACCAATGGCTGCTCAAACGATCTCGCTCCGTTTCTCGAATGATATTTCAAACGCTTTAAACGAGAAAACGACTTTTTTTTACAAGCCATTTGTAGTTAAACGGGTTTTCACTATTTTTATTTAGAAATCCCACTCGCGTCGTCACTGCGGGACGTCAAATATTCGGTGTTGTTTGAAATAGGCATAATATTATTTATACTTAAATACGTTAAGGTAAATTATTGCTTTTGCGACATACAGACACATTCGGTTCTGCATATTATCGAATATTATAGCGATAAAGTAAAACCTTTCGTTTCAGCTTGGAGACGTAAACGTGACAAGTGGTTCAGACGAAAATATAATTATAACATAAATGTACTCGTATGTAGGTACAAATAAACATTTCAAGTATTCGATATTTCGAAATATTTGTAATTTGTACATATCATTAAACAACATGGACGGGGCAAAATAATGCCACTTTGCCACTGTATAAAAAAAAAAATTTTATTTTTAGACAAGGCAAGGGCGACACATTGCTCTCTCCCTCGTAACGACGCCATTGACTGCGAATGTAAATATAAATACACGATAAAACAGCGTAAAGATTTAGTGAAATTAAATACAAACGTTTTGCGAACGGGGACGGAAGACGATCACAATACGGTTTAGGCCCATACCACAATGAGTACTACGCACTAAGAAATTTCTGTTTAAATTATAGAACCAATCGAAAAATCCATTTCTTTTCAATTTATCGGAAAATTCAACAGGAGCAGGGTCGAACAGGTGATTTTTAAAATTCCTACAGCAAAACGAAAAGAGCCTACCGCGCGCATAATTACCAAATTTACATTTACTTAGAATATATATTTCGAAAATAAAAACCTTTATATTATCTGGATGAAAAAATAAGATATCAAAATATAATTCCATACAGGTCATTCATTCTGTTTTCTTTTTTAAATTTATTTAATAATTATACACAAAACACGTTTTATCAATAATTACTTTATTTAATACTCGGTTTTAACGTAATATTTTTATAAACGTATTTTATCGATACATATATTATAATAATAAATTAATGTTGAATAATATATTTGTTTCAAATTCGCGGCTTACATCGTTATTTTTACGACTTACACTAATAGAATTACGACATAATGTTCTTGACATAGACACGTTTGAAATGTTTTCATAGGCATGCTACACGTTTCAGTCAAATATTAACGATTAATGATTAATAATATTATATTTATTTCGTATTCGTTAAAAGTGATTGTTTTTACATTTATATACTTATGTAAATATATTAAATAATTTATTTTTGATTGCGATCGAAAAATTGAATGTTACCAGGCGTTTATCGTCATATTATCATGACGGTATCAATAAAATATTTGTGGTCTAATATTTATGTATATATACATATTTAATTATGTTACGTGTGAATAAATTTGTGATTTAAAAACAAAATTCGGATTTCCACGCATGAATATATGTAGATTGTCTAAATATAATATGAAAACAAAATTAAAATTTTGTTTATATATTAGGTTTATTGTTGTATTAGTTACGAAAAAATAAAAAAAAAATTTAGTCCTTAGAAATAATAAACATTACTTATCAGTTTATAATGAGCTCCTGTCGAACGAATTTAAAAATAGAAAACATAATAACATTATTATGATATACTCGTTTTACATGATCGGGATGGACAATTTAAATGACTTGAGAATGTTTATCCCTTGAGCCACACGGCACACCACCTGAAGTCGACCCGATAAAGTTCATGCTATACAATCGGAAGAGTTTATATCATCGCTATTTTGTTACCTGTCTGGTGTTCATTACAGTGGTTATAGTTTAAAGTTTAATTTTGGGGAGGTTCAGTTCCAAGCGACCCTGTTGATTTTCCGGGGTATTATTAAATGTCAGATTTACTGTCAAAGGATATTAGGGATCACCTTGATACGATTTCGAGAGATTTTGTAAAGGAGTTTGACTATTACGCCGTAAGAAAGAGTAATTACTAAACGCGTCGTCGGAAACATACACGAAGGAACACCTAATACGAAGGATTGGAATACTTGTGTTTTATTGGCACATACGATTTTTGCCGATCATAGGAGTTCTATTTCATACAGGTTTTCAGACAGGATTAAATAGCATTCTGTACAATGTACATTTTTAGGTTTCTACCGGTCGAAGAGATCATTCAGAAACGGACTCGGCAATACTGTTTTCAAATATGTGTGGGTATCCTCGAATACGAACGTTCATTCGTTGTAAGGTAGAGACATATGGATTTTGACTCAACTAATCGTCCTGTTTTTCGTGGCATGGTACAATATGTGTGTGTATGAGTTTATACGGTCTGGAGTGGTTTCTCTATGAACGTGTCCCCCCGAGACTATCATCGCGTATAGTCGCGGCGAATCGACCGACGAAAATAATGCGTTCGTGACGACACGCGCGCACACTACCCAGCACGCGTCGCGCGTAGTTAAGGGACCGTAAAACACATCACGTTAAACGCGACTCGGGAGACATAAATAATTTCGCAAACGAATCGCGTCCGCTCGTTGATGTTAGTTTTTGCAGGATACCACGTACAGGGTTAATATATACGAGTATGTGTATGTGCACGTCGCATTTTATTAATCATTATCGATTGGAGAAAATTTTTCTGTTTCAAGACAGGATAGAGAAATTAATATTTAGACCTACGCGGGGACATGTGTACGCGTTATTGAAATCGATAAAATCGAATTTTTTTTAATTCGAAAACCGTTATTTTGCCCTACGATTTCTCACAAGATCGTACGATTTCCGTGCATGCACAATAAAATGAGTACGAACACCGTTAAATAACATTTGACCGTACGCACGCACAACAATATGTCTATTAAACAAATCCTTCGAAACGATTTTTCATCATTATTATTATTATTATTATTATTTTTATTATTATTATTATTATTATTATTATTATTATTATTATTATTATTATTATTACGAGTATTATTATTATTATTATTATTATGACCGATTTTCGTTAGCCGAATCAAAACGATAATATTATAAAGAAACGTCTGTTTGTTTTTCTCGTATTTGCTCGTATTGTCTCCGTGATAACGATAATTATTTGTAGTGCGAAATTTTAACCGGTTTATATCGGTAAATCGTAAATTTTTAAAGGAGCTTGAATTCATGTTACTTGCGTTTTACACAGAATTTCTCCCGGTATTTACTCATTGTACACGTTTTTTTCGCCCTTATATTTTCACAATGCTAATTAACGAAAAACTAATTAAATGAGAAATATTTGTGTCGACGACGAGAGAAAATTTTTATTTTCATCGACTTTCAATTACCTCGGACGAATAATAAGTTATAAATTGACGACAAAGAAAAAAAAAAAGAAAGAGAAAAAGAAAATAAGCAGGAGAAAACGAAACTTTAGGAAGTGCACGAAAAAAGTTTGTGAATAATGATACAAACAGAGGAACGAAAATCTGCGCACTCTTTTATCGTATATACATTTTGACGTGTATAAGACGACAATAATAGATAACGTAAAATTCAAAAAACTTTATACTATCACACTCGTATAGGTTTAATATTTCGTAACATTTCAATATATTTTTCGCCAAATCTTTTTAATGTAACGAAAAAAATAAAAACAACTAGTATAAATTATATGAGAACTACGCGAAGGTTTCGATTCGAATTTAATGTTATATTTCCGTAATCATATTGCGCTCTGTATTTATGAAAAAATATGCGAACATATTTTTTTTCTTTCAAATAAAAACCTCATCAATGCAATTGAATACAGGAGATTAACGCCAAAAGTTTGCGAGTGACGATTTATTTTCACCAGTCACCCGTGCTAAGTATAGGTAAACATTTTAAAACGTCGTCTGCACACATTATTTGGAGTTGGAGAACTTTTCAAATATTATTGTTTTGTAATTATTCGTTTTATTATTATTATTATTATTATTTATTATAATTATTATTATTATGACTAAGACCTCGAAACCAGTCATTCACCGCTCATTAGTCACGAAAGATCCGTCGGTATGAGCTCTCACGTAACAATCATAACGGTTAGGTTAGGTTGGTTGAAAATGACTTTCATCGTCACCACCAATCATGTCTCGTCAAATTTTTCTGTAGCTGGTGTTTCACGATGTACAATAATCGTACAGAGTTTTCTTATAACATTTCCCGTTGTGTACGCGTTATTTTTCGTAATAAGTCTTTGCGGAGAAGGAAAAAAATAATAATAATACGTGATAAGAAAATACATATAAAATAAATAAATATAATTATTAAATATTAACTAATAAATATAATATAACTATATATATATATATGTAGTTATATATTAATATAACTACACATTAATTATGTATTAACTTAGAATTTTTTATTTCTATCTTTTTAATTATTTATTTTTACATATCCTTTTGATTTTGATTTTTGATTTAAATTTCTTTTTGTTTTCACTACTTTGTTAATAATGCGTGGTTGGTTTGTACGTAATCTAATCCGCTCCGTGCCGATACGAGTAAACGACATTAACAATCGGTACTCGTTAATAAAAAAAAAAAGAATAACGGTTTTAAAAAAAAATCAGCGTGGCCGATTCGAAAAAAAAGTACCGCGCAATTAATAAAAGCGAAATTCTTGTGCAGGGACACCGCGTGTATAGTCTTTTGGTCGTCGACGACGGCGTAATAGATGTGTGCGCGCGCGCGTATGTGTCTCCTCGGTGGTTTATCGAAAAGTGATCGAACACACGTACGTAGTGTATAGATGAGGTCCCTCTCGTCTACACGGGCTACTGATAAAACGGGGCAGTCTGTCGAATTCGCCGACTAAAACGATTTGTTCGGGGACGGTTTTAGACGTTTGCGCGTAAATTTCACATAATGCACACCCACGTATTGGTTAAGATATTTCGACGGAAAACGTGTCACCGTGCTCTGGACCACAGTGTTCTCCATATTATATTGAAACGTGTAATTCCATTGTGTTCAAACAACCAACTATTCGTTCGCATTTCGTCTCAAATACAACGTTGTCGATTATTGCGACGATTAACGATTCCAAACGTTCGATTTTAAATTAAATTTTCGACGCATATATTATAAATACATATATATAATATTCGATTTAACGTCGTCTTCGACTTCGTGTCTTATACGGATAATTTCGCGAATTTAATGCGCAATATCGATTGCAGATTGCAAGTAACCGACTTAACGCGTAAGAAATTTACTAATTCCTATACTGTAATTGACGTATTTTAAATGTTCAAAACGTTTTTTTTCCCAAATATTAAGAGCGTTTAAATTTTTTTTTTTTTGACGTACTTCAAATATATAAATTGTAACATATTCTGTAAGTACTCTGATTTTCTATACGCAAATCGATAACAATTTATTATCGAGGTAGACCGTATATAGACGTGTACGCGATGGATTAATTCGGTTTTACGAAAATTAAATTCATATATACTTAAAAATACATGTCCAAAACCAAGTTTTCACAATGTGCGTTATAGACACATAGATTTACAGTTTTTAGTCGTTTTTTCTTACCGGTTTATGACGCTCATTTAAAAAATAATATATATATATATATATATATATATATATATATATATAATGCAATTTTAACGAAAAATGTTTTTAACATTCACTCATTTATATATATATATATATATATATAATATAAAGTTAATACGTGTAACTCGTGATAGCAGTTTGTTAATTCGATCCGCGTTGACTAATTCGCATCCATTACTTGGTATTATAATAATAATTGACTTGTTGAAAATGTATATTTATTATATGTTTTATATACACATACGTGGATAAGTTTATTTTTATAAAAATATTTATTTTAATTGCAAGTAGTATTATGTTATGCGGTTTTATGAAATTAAAGTGACTCAATTACAGAACTTCTGGTAGGAGTAGGAGGGAAATTTCAGTGGTTTAGTGTTGTTGAGATTATCATACGTACGAGTGAGTTATAGGTTTCGGATACGCGGCAAAACCATGAAGAATATGTCGTTAAAATTACTCTATCAACCATACGTGTATTCCATGAAAAATTTTCAATTATGAATTTTACAAATGTGCCATGGGAAAATTTCGAATATTTCCACGAGAATGGCGAATAGACAACTATATCGACACAACAAATGATCGAATTGAATCAAATAAGTTAGCTTTACCTATAATATAATTGCGAATATTACGGGCTTGAAAATAAACGTGTTATTAATAATAATAATAATAATAATAATAATAATAATAAAAAATACGTACAAAATACATTTTAATTAAATATTGAGTAGCGTTTCACGATTTCAATCTCGTTTTTACTTTAAAAATACAATTGTAAATTCCACCGATTTAAAGTAGGAAGGATACACGGATTATGAAAACTCGGATAAATATGACGTGTATTAATTAAATTTTTTTTTTTTTTTAATGAAAATCCTTGTGTAACGAGCCGAAATGAAAATGGAAATATAATAAAAATTTGGTTCGCTTATTATTTACGCGCAAAATAAAAATAAAAACTCGTACCGGTGGAATTTACACGCGTAAAACGGTGGAAAGTGTCGTAATCGGCGGAATTCACGTGCGACAGAAAAAAAAATAATAATATATGCGAAATTCTTTTGAGGCGTCAGTAAAGAAATGCGTTGTAAGACGAGAGAAAATGTAGAAAAGCGAAACGTTTCAAACGCGTGAACACAAACGCGGTGTCAATGGAAAATCTTCCGGTGCCTGAAAAACGCTATAGCTATATTCGTGCCGTGGTGATCAGGATGCGCAACGCTTGGATTTGGTAAATAACAATTAACGGACGGACGAGAAATTGTACAGAAAAACAATAATTATCGTCGCGTTTCGAATGTGTCTAAAATTATATTATGTGAACGATAGTCTGCTCACGGTTTTTCCGATCTCGTTTTTAGACCGCAATCGTTATCACTGTCATCCGTCTTCCGTGTGTGGAATTGATTCGATTCAACGCATCGACACAATAATAACGCGTTATTGAATTTTTTTTTCATATTACGAATAATATTTGGTTTTTAGATTCCGAACGGAACGAGAAACGTGTTTCACGTTTCCAGAAGATCACGTGATCTTTGAAGCCACAAACGCACCAGAACAATAAATTGTCGCCGTTGCGATAATCAGGTGGACGCGCGCGCGCGATCGTTTTAATTCAATGTAATTTTCCGTCGTCATCGAATACGCGTTTATTTCCATAACAAATTTTATATTGCCACGCACGATTCGAAATTTTATTCTCACGTTACCCGCCCTATTGTCGCCATTTTTTTTTCGCGTGTTTCGCGTCGTTTTATACAGATAAAATTATTAAGATATTATTTGTGTTTATTATATATGTATGTATAAAAAAAAAATTAATCTCGTAATAACCGGGTTTATTTTTGTTGACGCTGATTGCCAGTGAAATCGAAAAATGGAACTCTATAGCTGAAATTCCTATATTATTATTTACTTTGAATTATCGGACCGAAAAGCGTATTATTTTATTTTCATCCGCGATTTATTTTTACCGTCGAGTCGGAACGACAGAACTGTTCGTATTTTATTGCCAACACTAGAATTTTAACTTTTTTTTTCTTTTTAAATATATTATTTGAATTGCTAAACTCTGTTGCCATTCACGTTTTCGCATTTGGAATTACAAGTCGTCACGACTAATATAAATGATTAGTTGAAATTTCGTAATAGACGGATTTCTGTAACATACTCTATTCTTTTAAAATCGAATAATAATAATAATAATAATGATTAACGTTTTCGGTGCGGTAAAAAAATCGCGTTTAACGTAATTGAAAAATATTACGCGAAGTTTTGGTGTCCCCCCCCGGGTGCGTGTAATACATCACGCTATTTCCGATGTCGGATTATGAATTCGCCGACCGATCGCGGAATGGCGTTTTAGAACAAATCAAATGAGCTGCTGGCTGGCTCGAAACGTTTTTATTAAAAACAGAAGACGCAGCCGCCAGCAGCTTGCAGTCGCGAGTGAGTACTAGTGATGGGCGATCTGAATCGATCTTTTAAAAAATCGATCTTTTTCACACAAAAGATCAATTTTTGAATCGATCTCTGATGACCGATCTTTTAATGAATCGATCCAATTTTGTAAAGGTCGAATCGGATCGGATCGAATCTAGTGGAATAAATGTATTATTTATTTAAACATTAAAATTGATTATTTATTATTAAAATTATACATAGATATCTATTTGTTGGTGATGTATACACATAGGCCATAGGTGTGAGGGTAGAGAGTGGCTATTAAACTAAATTGGTAGAAAAATTTATGTTACTATTTTAATGGTATTATAAACATTAGAATTTGTTTCAATAAAGGTAAAACTTTTTTTAGGTAACAGTATTTCGATTTTTTAAAAGATCGATCTTTTTTTTTTTTGATTCGAATCGATTCAAAAGATCGATCCACTATCGAGAATCGCCCATGACTATAGTGAGTACCATGATCGGTCAGTGTGGGAGATGCGTACGCCGGAACAGTCCCCGGCGGCGGTACGGCGGGGGAAACGGGCGCGGGTGGTGTGATGAGGCGGCGGCGGCGGCGTTACGCGCCAGCAGTTTTCCCGTGTGATAAATTTTTAGCCGTTTTTCGCGCACCGCCATCGACCGACGGCGGCGGTGGGCTGACAAACGCGTCATTATTAATGGACGCTAATTCCAGGTGTATACCGTGCGGGTGAGTGAGGCCTATCTATTCCTTAAAATAACCTATTCGCGTCCGCCCTCGCTCGTCCTAGCAGTAATAGCAGTAGTAGCCGGTCCGTTTTTACAAAGATGAAATCCGAGATTTCGGAACTGCCCCACCCCGGCGTCCGAGACGATAAATCTCGCGTGATCCGCGGGGCCCCGTCGACGAGCGCTCATTCGTCCCTTCGACCGCCACCCGTATCCCGTGATCCCGCCGAAAGCGCCCGACGACGACGGGGACGTATTGCGTTATCCGTCGTCTCTCGTGCACGCGCACGGCCATCGCATAACGTCGTCGTCCCAACAACCGGCCCTTCCTTCATACGCCACGACAGCCGTGTCACTTTCACACGGTTTACTACGCGTTTAGTGATTTTTCTTCATATTCTTCCTCGGCCCCTTACCGCGATACGTTTGTTTTTTTGCTTTCGTTTCACACGCGCGCGCGGGGCCCGAGGAGTGCACGCCGTGTACCAGTCCAGATTTATCCGCCTTGAACAGCAATGGACTCGCAGTGACAGTAGAAAGCGACAAAAAAAAAAAGAAAAAACGATTAAAAATCTCTACTCATTAGCATCGCATATAATATCGTCATATACGCAGTAATCCGTATGTCCACGAGCGGATGGTGTGAAGTGGGATCCAGGCTTACCACTGAACAGGACGTCAGTTCAAAACGTTATTGCGCGTCGATCGATTTATGTTAACGGTACACCGCGTCGACTGGTTGATTCTGACTCATTAAATTATAAAGGAAAGAAGGTTACGATAAAGATTTTTTATCAATTTCACAAAAATGTCTGGGGAGGATCTGAAGGGAATTATGAACAAAAAGTACTTATAGTAATTCTAAGTCAGCGGTATCGATAGAATTCATTCTTTTATATTAAACAACAGAGAACACGTGGTTTAGCTATACGTATGTGCTCGCAATAGAACACGAAAAAGTGCTCACTAAACTCTTCAATAAAAATAGATGTTTTGCATTTTTATTACAATTTCATGTTTTCTGAATTCTTATGAATGTATCCAAAACAACCGAGTTCTATTACTCAATTAGTAATTTAATTAACTAAAAAACTATTTTTATTTTTAAAATATTATATAAAAATGTTTATAGCGATGACGAAATTTTTTATGTTTTTTTTTTCTAAATCCCCACAAAGAGAAATTGAAAGTATGCAGCTATATACACCGATACTGTATAATATAATGTCACGGGCAGGATTGACTTATAAACTAAATTGGTTTAAGTCTCAGGCCCTGTATTTTTTCGGCCACGAAAATTTACTCGTCTATATACTGATAGACTTAAATACAATAGAACGTTCTCTCACATATACCCGTCGAAAGGGTTTTAAGACTATGTTTGTTTTTAACGATTTTTCAAATTCTAGCGAAAATCGATCGTTTTGGATTTTTTTCGAGAATTGAAAGAATAAAATGTTTATCGTTTCATAATAATAAATCGCAAGAACAATTTTATCGAATTAGCCATAAAATTCTGAGTAATAGAAAAGGATGTAGCCGAAATATAATGTTAACTAAATATATGTATTTATTTAACATTCGAATTCTTCTATATATATATTTTTAATGTTTTTCTTTAAACAGAACATCGCGGTCGGAATAATTTTCAACGATTTATCATTGTTTTCTTAACTAAAATGGAATGATATAAGACAGCGTTGTAGTAGACTTACATACAAAGTGTGTGACGAGTACATAACATTGAATTTCAGTATTATGTTCGTATTTATATACATATAAAAACTTTTCTAAACTTTTAACGGACGAAATAAAGGTCATCTTATATAATAATCAATATATAGACGAGTGATGCGGTGATTTTTATTTTTTTGTGTTCAGAACACAATGCGGTTCGTTGCCTTCGGCTTTAAGAAACGTAATACACGTTAACTAAACACCCACATAAGTGGTCTACAAAAATATCGATCAATAT
Organism: Chaetogeoica ovagalla; assembly: GCA_032441825.1. NCBI lineage: Eukaryota > Metazoa > Arthropoda > Insecta > Hemiptera > Aphididae > Chaetogeoica > Chaetogeoica ovagalla. Next base: position 5,041,544 of record CM063748.1, on the reverse strand, counting down.
CGTGTCAAAGCTTAATCGACTTTTGATTTTCTATCACACAACGTATAGGAATGAGAACACATGATATAGACATGTCGCATGACCCGAAACGTAGAAAATTTGAGTTATTTATATATATATATACAGTGGCGTAGCTAGGATTATGCAATGGGAGGGTTTTAAGTATGACATGAGACTATAGGTCTTCATATCGATTCGATCGAGGCAATTTAGTTTATTTATATATTTTATGATGAAATATTGGTATTTCAAACACTTTTCAATTCGTTAATATACTACTAACAAATAAAATTTAAATGTATATAATATTTGTTTTAAATCGATGGCCAAAGTAATTATGTGGTAAAAAATATCTATCAAAAGACTATCATTTTATATCATTAACAGTACGTATATTAAAGCGCAATTCGTTTAATAGAAGAAGAAAGGAAAAAAAAATAGAAAAATATTCGCTCTCGAGATACAGTCAAGTTGACTACTGCAGTGCGTGTGTGTGTGCGTGTGGCATCTTCAAAAGCGGTTCGGTTAAGAACCTCTTAATCTCCGCTGTATATGTCGAAGACAGCCGATATTTTTTTCTGTTTTTTTTTTTAACGTACTAAAGGCTAAACACATTTGAAATACTTGATTTTTGATAAATGGACAGACGTACGTATATAGATTTATACTGCATAAATTCAACGGGCGATAAAGAGAAAACGCGCTTGCTAATGTACGCGGAAGAAAGTTAGGCGAGCGTATTATTACATTATCCAAAACTCGTTATTATTTCGTTAAACGATATATTGCACAAATTTTCTTAGAATTAAATTCGTATAAATATATTTCACGTTGAATTCACAATTTAATATTTTCCTTTGTGTGCGTGGATATTGCAGGCATCATCAAACATATTTCGAATGCTCCATTTTTTTTTTTTATAAACCGTACTCGCTCATTGCATACTTTACAACCTTAATATATATATATATATATATTACAAAGACGTAGGTTTTTTTTTTATTTGATGGAATCCTTAACTTCATAGCGTACGTTCTTATGATCGCCTTTGATTCGCTCTTCTAACATTCAAATATTTACTGTTTCCTCGCCGAAAACATCACTCACAATCCCGAACAATTAAATAAATTACAAGAAATGTCGAATTTGCTTGGAATACATTTGAGTTTGGATTGTATTTAACATGTGAGTAGTATTGCACGTAGGCATATCGAGAACTGGAAATGATAAAACCTATTACTCGCTATTCGTTTTAACGAAAAATTTATACACACACACACTTATATTCAAATGAATTTTACTCTGTTTTCTTGAAGGAGGATCGAGCAAAAGCAGTTTGGATAAATGTATACACAAGTTGTAGTTGAGTTGCGCGTGATGTCGTTTAAAAATTAATTTTATTCCGTACATATTCTACCTGATCGTTTCGATAAATATGTATTGAATAATACAATTGTTCACAGTTAATTCTGACAATGGACTGTTGCGTAATATTAAAGATTGTTTCGCGTGATTAAAATGTACAATATGATTAATTATATATCAAAAAAATTCGATAAATCGCGGAAGAAAACGTACACTCGATCGGTGTTTCTGTGTTAATACTGTGTATCTGCATGTCGGAAATCACGTGTAATCGATACTTGATTGAGACATTTATGTCAAATTACACACACACGCACACAAAATTATTATAAATTTAAGAAACTCCAGTTTGTATCACGTGAGTACCTATTTATTTTAGAACACTTCGTCGTGCATCCCTACTTGAATTTTCGACAAATCGACCCCCCTAAACATAAAAAGGTAATTTTACAAAAAACAAAAAGACTTTCCGATGACTATTACCAGTAATAAGCACGAAACACGTTAGCCGTATCCGCGATTATGATGAATACGTTCTACGAACGGGAATGACATTTTGAAAAATAACTTTGAAATGTATGATTATTTAAAGTCGAAAAACTTCTCAAGTAGAAAATAAACAACACACTTATTTAATAAACTACCGGTAATGGATATCTAGCCAAAAAAAAAATATATAAATCGGTACCGAAACTAGCGTTAATCTGTAGTCGCTTTTACGTCTATATTAATTAGATAAAATATTATTTATCATTTCGAAAAACGGAATATTATATTATTAAAAAAAAACCCCCCATTTTTTTTTTTATATTCGCATTTGTTTAATATTAATTTTCATTCTATTTATAAATTCTATAAATAATTCGATTATAATATTATAATCTAGAATATAAATGTTTTTTGTATTTGAACAATTTTCATTATTTTTTTTCTTACTAATTCTATTAACGAACATACCTACTTTTAATGGACGATTTATTTAGCTTTTACTAACGTAAATACACACCCGATACCTATCAACGTTATGAATAAAAATCTAAAAAAAAAAAATTAAATACGTTTTCAACACATAATTAAGTGTAAATTTTTTGGTGATATCTATCGTAGTTAATAAATTATTTTTTTATTTTGCAATTATAATTTAATGGTATTAGTCTTCTTTGGGTTATTTGAGATAATTGATAAAATTTTAATGACAAACGTACCGTAAATGAAAATATCTTTTAATATTTATTTAGTGTTAAACGTATATTATTATGTATGTAGTGTGCGTTTATTATAGAGTCGACAGTAAACGTTTATTTTATTCATTTATAATATTTATACGGCGAACATAATATTTATTCGCGGTATTTTTAAGTGTAAACACAAATAATAATAATATGTGACACACTAATGTAGACAAATAGAAAATAAAACGTTTTGGTAAAACCACGTAAAGTGTTTATTAAAAATTCACTATTTGTATTATAAAGAAATTTTACAGATTATCTGAAAATCGTTTTCAGCCGGCATTTCGCGGTGCTGTTCTTATGCGCAATACTAACATGCACGCGTACTACAGACAAATGACAAGGATCACCTCCTTTCATCACCGCAAAGACGAACAAAGAGGAGTTACATAAATATTTTAACACGGATCCCCGTCGTTCATAGTAATATATTATACACATTGGACTGTCGTGCCTACATGCGCAAAACCAATCGTTCTATTTACACGTCCGCGCCAACCGCCGGAGACCCGTGTAATGTAAATCACTGTACTTACATATATACACGCATAATTTATGATACACTGTCGCACGATTTAATTTACCAATTAAAAGTTTTACTCGAAAAATAACGATTATTTTCTTAATATTATTATTATTATTATTATTTAGACAAAAGACTATAATAATTATCGTTATTATTATTATTATTATTATTCAGACAAAAGACTATAAAAATAATCGTTATTATTATTTTAAATGTTGATATATTTTAGTGATAAAAAAAAATGCTATTTGTCAAAAAAAATTTTGATGTCTCGATTTATATATAATTTATATAATTTTATATAATTTATATAATTTCATTGAGATTTTTAGAATTTTTATTTTTCACTCGTTGAGAAAAACTAATAATACTCATATAATTATTAATTTTATCAATATAACTCGGCGATAAAATAATAATATTATTTTATTGAATATTATTTTATTTTATTATTTTATTAATAATATAAAATAATTAATAGCTATAAAAAATAATACTCGGTACGCCGGATCATTCAGTTTGTGTATCACGTTCACGTAATCATTATTATTATTGTTATTATTATTATTATTATTATTATTATTATTATTATTATTATTATTATTATTATTATTATTATTATTATTATTATTATTATTATTATTATTATTATTATTATTATTATTATTATTATTATTATTATTATTATTATTATTATTATTATTATTATTATTATTATTATTATTATTATTATTATTATTATTATATTACTATTTTAGTAAACAAAAGAAAAATGTTCCTTAACGAATGTATCCATCACGATGAAATTAGAAAGTTTCCTCATCAAATCGTTCGTATAAAAGTAAAAACACACGTGCAGGTCATTTTCTAGTTTAATATTTTTTAAAAAAAAAGAAACAAATTACTTTAAATAAATACTTAAATTGTTATATAATATATTATTATAAAGCGTTTTCTGATAACACGTGTAATAGAATTCGAAATCGAATTAAATGGCTGTTAGGTTTTGCGGTGTATTATCAAAATGAGTGCACATAAAAATAAAACACTACGATTAGCACAGCGGAACTGATGGAAAACAGCGGATGCAGTGAATTGCTTGGATAAAGATTTAAGAGTCTTGTTATCACCGCATGAATTTGAAAGCAATGCCGATGATGAATCATTGCATTCGCGATGATAAAACGACTCTGAGCCGACCTTCGGTGTAATATTACTTGTTATTATAAAAAATGAAAAAACGAAATTTTTTATAAAAAGAAAATAAAAGAAGTAATGATACACATTGTCGAAAAATTTGAAATGTTTATAAAGGAAATCTAACGACCAACGGTTTTCTGGATTTCATCGAATACTCGTATATAGTTAACGTACTCGTGATATTGTATTAAATTTTTAATTTACAATTGCTGTAAATAGCTCATAATCGGAGGTACATTTTTGCAAAAATTTTAATATAACATAGAATTGTTGTGTGTTTGAGGGAATATTTCAAATTTCTTATAACCGCGTTGGCTTCAAAATTACATATAGAAATAGCGTAATACGATATGTAATTTTCGAAAAGAATATCGAGAAAAATAGAAAAACGACCTGTTTAATGTATCGATTAGACGCGATTTTTCAAAATCGGTTATCACCGTAAATGTCGCGGCGGAGCACAGTATTTTTCTGGTAAAATTTTCGGCTACTGACAACCAATAACATTCTCATCGTTCCGCTCATAATCGAAATAATTTTAAGTTTCGTTTGGTCTAAAACGAATAGGGCAAAAGCGGTGCGAAACCGAATTCGGATAAGGCGCGTTTGCTTGTTACCACTGTTTCCGTATTATAATACGCGCAACACAAAAAAAAAAAAAAACATAAATATTCGAAATCAATTCGTTGTTTGCGTGAAACGCCCTGTATGTTTCTATGTAAGTACAATAATAATAATAATAATAATAAATAACGAGTTTTTGTATTTATATATATATATATATATAATTCGAGCGCTCAAAGTCACGTTTAACGTCGTCGTCGTCGGGACACAACGCTCTCGTAAACGTTTATAAAAGTTTATCTCGGAAGTTCTGCCCCTCGTACGCTTATTTCGCGTCTATCTCACGAATTTCGGTCCAGTCGACTGTGAAATAATTCAATTATACCGTTACACTGTTGTGTACATTCGGAGAGTGAGAAACGCTCGGCACAGGCGGGCAAACAGGCGGACGATCGGAAGAAACGGGCAAAAACGGCGTTTTACCGTTTCCGCGATACGAACGCCACGCGTATAATAATAATAATAATAATAATAATAACAATAATAATAATAATAATATTAATAATATTATTATTATTATTATTGCACAAAACCGTTATGACGGGCATTGACACGGAAAACGTAAAGTTTCAATAATCGTTTTCTCCAAAAAAAACGTCTCCTGTTGCTTCGTGCGTTCGGAGTATTTCATATTATTATACCTGCAGTACGCGTATTAATCAGTCGTCAAAGCGCGCTGTTGTTGTTTTCCCGTGATTTCTAACGTCCCTTTAATTCGAATTCCGCGGGGACCGGTTCCGAATACATCGAACGTTAATTTTTTTGCAATAATTTCCCGGTGAATTCGTTAAACGTTTAAACACGAAATAAAAAATTCGTTTGAAACATTTCCCGTCACTGTACGATTTTTTCAATTGATTCAGTGAACATTGAAGTTCACCGTCTTGGTTCCCCAGTCAAAAAGTCCGGCGCGTGCACGCGTAAATTATTTGGCACATAACGCATACGCGGTAACGAATAATAATTGTTGATAAACGTATTGCAATGATAAGTCGTATATCAGTCGGCGAGTTTTCGTCGACGTTCCAATTTCGGGTGCTATTTATCGACGTAAAGGTAAGAGCGACAATTTAATTTGTACATTATTAAAACGGTAATCGGGTGGTGCGATGCGTAAAACACTCGTTTTGGTAGAATTTTCAGGTAGAAAAAACAAAAACAAGGGAAAAACGAATAGCCAATACATACGTTCCTCGGACCGCTGAGTCTCTAGAAAAAAAAAAATAATAATAATAATCGTAAACGCGAGTGTGGTGGATTCTCCGGTTCGGACCGATTCACAACAACGACGATTAACACTGATCCAACATCCCCGCGACGCTCTAGAGCGCAAAATAAATTTTACGAGTATTTATCATCTTCTTCTTCTTCTTCTTCTTCGAGAACGCGTAAAATTGTCGACGTTTGCCACGTGTTTTGAACGTAACGCAAAAAAAAAAAAATAAATAAATAAATAAATTAATAAACGACACGACGCACGATTGCAGAAGCGAAATTGACAATAAGGAAAAACCGTTTTAATTTAGTGCTCGCGCGCACGCACACGCTCGTGAGTTATACATAAATTATTACGTAGAACGTTACATTCGTGCGGCGCGTTTATTACATTACATCTGGTCGAAAGTACATTTAACGCGGTGCCGCGGCGATATATACGCGTAAAATAATATATCGCGTTCGACTGGTGGGCTACTGACGCTACGCGAGCGTTTATTTATTATTATTTTTTTTTGTTATTTTTTTTTTTATTGGATTTTTTATTTTATCGTCCGACGTCGTTAATTTTCAATTTGCTCGTCGTCACCATACGCACACACACACGCGCGCGCGCGCACAGCACAGCACAGTACACCCGACCAAGTCGACGTTTTCAAGTAACGCGGCAATAGAATTATTTTATATCGTTCGTCTCGACCGGCGGCGGCGGCGATGACATATATTTATTTATACCGGTTGGGTATTTGTGATTATTATACTGCGAGTACCGGTATACGTTAGGCGACCGCGGGTGGAGTAAGGGAGCAAGAGGGGAGGGGGAAGGAACGGGATTACTGTTGTGGAGGAGGAGAAAAAAAATGTAATCATAAAACGAAAACGAAGGTATTACGACTATGCGTGGAGGAGGGAAGGGAAGTAATAAAAAAAAAAAAAAAAACATACACCTATTCGTGATGTAATAATAATAATAATAATAATAATAATAATAATAATAATAATAATAATAATAATAATAATAATAATAATAACAATAATAATAATAATAATAATAATAATAATAATAATAATAATAATAATAATAATAATAATAATAATAATAATAATAATAATAATAATAATAATAATAATAATAATAATAATAATAATAATAATAATAATAATAATAATAATAATAATAATAATAATAATAATAATAATAATAATAATAATAATAATAATAATAATAATAATAATAATAATAATAATAATAATAATAATAATAATAATAATAATAATAATAATAATAATAATAATAATAATAATAATAATAATAATAATAATAATAATAATAATAATAATAATAATAATATAATAATAATAATAATAATAATAATAATAATAATAATAATAATAATAATAATAATAATAATAATAATAATAATAATAATAATAATAATAATAATAATAATAATAATAATAATAATAATAATAATAATAATAATAATAATAATAATAATAATAATAATAATAATAATAATAATAATAATAATAATAATAATAATAATAATAATAATAATAATAATAATAATAATAATAATAATAACAATAATAATAATAATAATAATAATAATAATAATAATAATAATAATAATAATAACAATAATAATAATAAAAGTGTGTGTCGCGTATAACTCGACCGACATCAAACACTATCGCACGTTAAAAACAAGCGTATTACATACGCTCTCGTTTTTATTTATGAAGTTTTTCTTTCCTCTCCTTTTTTTTTTCGCGCCACGCTCTTTCCGGGCCGTCGATCCCGCGAAGGATTTACGCTCACGCGACCATTCAATTTGTAATAATACGCGCGCACACGCCTAACGACAAATGTTTTTCACCGGTTTTCCACCCGGCTCTCTTATGCCGTACGGCCCCGGCGATAAGTCACGCGCGCGTCAAACCGTCGCCGCCGCCGCGGCGTTCATGCGAATTATATTTACACCGGAATCGTTTTTAACGCGCGCGCGCGACGTGTAATTTTTTTTTCCGCGGATATTACCCGGTACACGCATCGGTGGTGACCAAGTGGTAAAAACGTTGACAAGTCAAGACAGTTGCCGCCTCCCTTCTGTACTCGCAAAAGAAAAACTACAACGCTCGAACGTGTTCCTCGGGCGTCCGGCTGAAATGCACAGCGATCGAGAGAAATCCGCTTTGGATTTCCGTAGAAAACACGCTATTGATAACCCGATGACGCGCCGCGCCGAGCGGAACGTCGAATTGTTTTCTCGTAATGTTCGTTACAACACACACACACACACACATTTGATTGTTTTTGGCGGCGAATTATTTGGATTTAAATACACTCCGGAGTTCGTGCCCAGAGTTTACGTAATACGTGCAACTTAATTATAAAATTTTTATACATTTAAAATTGCAATAGGCCGAGGAGAAATTGGTAAATTTTTCTAATTTCAATGTTTTCACCCCGGATTAGGGGAATTCACACTCAACGATAGCGTTACTCGGCGCCTGAGCCGTGGAGCTCCTCTCGCACAAAAAAAAATAATAATAATAGAAAATATATCTGAATACGTCCCTGTACGCGTATATTATAGCGTAATACTTTTCACTATTCGGAATAAGCCCTGGGCTTATTGAACGTCGAAAAATACAACAAGTTTAAAACAATATTGGCGTTGTTGTCAACTGTTCTACAGTACACGCTATTCTCACGTTATTTTTCTGAAATTATTATTATTAATAATATTATTTTTGTTTTGTTTTTTTCTTTTCTGTACGTTGAGTCATTAATTTTACACGCGAGTACAATAACCGCTATACGAGAATACGACGGAGACCCTTTAAAAGAGTATTGTCGGCGGAACACGCGAGGCACATTGGAAAAATTGATTTGAAACGTATTCGCAATAGCCGCACGCGTGTACTACCGTTTCTCTTGACCTATCCTTGTTTTCGTATTTACGCGGGGGGGAAATCATTAAAATTATGTCCGTGACACAACGATTGTCGCTCTCAACGCCCTACCGCAATAACGTATTCCGTACGTGTGCGTATCCCATTTTCGCGCTGGCCGGGACGGCGATGTGTGCACACAATTATTATCACAGCAACGGCTCGTGAAAAAAATAAATAAATAAATGGCGCGGGGGGGAAAGGAAATATTCTAAAAACGTACACACCGGTCTCGATGAATTTATTCGCGTTCGACTTCCGAACGGCGAGAGACCGTCCGCAGCGACGTTTTTATAACGTTATAAAAAAAAAAATACGCGCGTTTTTCGCACAACTCTTGTAATACGACATCGAACGAATATAAATATATGTACAAACGCGTACGCTCCGCGAGATCAGTTTTGATTTCGAATTCGCTTTTCGAACGTTCCTCTACTATAACACAATATTCGCCCTTCGAATTCGATTAAATCCGTCGTCTCGTATTGTCCTACGTAGTCGTAGCACTACGGTCTACGCTTTACACAGTGCTAATCATTCGCTAATACAGTATTTGTTGTTTCTCGCATACACAATAATATATAATACGGTGCATGTGTACCGGGCAATCGAATTTCACGCTTCGGTAGATTTCACACTGCGAAATACGCAATTGACGACGAGTGTTCGTCGGATTTTTAGGAAGAAACGCGGCTAGAGATCGAAATGGCGCGCCCGGATGAATTGTCAGTATTCGGCGGCAGTGAAATTGAATTGGACGAAACGAGAAAAAAAATAAGGAGTGAAAAGAAAAATATACATACGAAATACGAGGGATTCTTACGAACGATTTACCTTTTGATGTTGTTTAAAAGCCGTAGTCGTTGCGACACGCCGATTTATATATATATAAATATATATTGTATCGTGATGCGGTGTGTGTTTTTGTTCGTTATCAAACGAAAACAAAACACATAGTTTAATAATGTATTACGTATAAAGTAATTCAATAATATATTTTACTATTTATTTATAAAACAATATTGTAGTATTGTTCGTTCCGGTATATGATATTATTAAGTAAGCTATTTGATTTCTTATATCCGTTGTACGCGATTATTATAGATGGCCGGTAGAGATACAGTTTGAAATAGTTCCAACGCAAGGTTTTAAGAAAAGAAATATTTTTAAACTCGTCGCTGTTAAAATAAATTGGTATCGAAAGAGAATAAAATTTATAGCTGAAATTATTGTTATTATTTGTTTTTTTTTTTTTTTTTTTTATACACACGTATGATTATATAAACGGTGTTGAATTGAAATCGTCGTTTTTATTAAATTTGACTTTGGAGGTGTTATAATAATAGGGACGACATTTCCCCCCGTCCTCTCCGTAACTATTCGCTCATAAAATATTATCCGCCGGAATTTATAATTCCGTTCGCTACTGAGATCAGATTTGTATTATATTGGAATTGTCAGTGAGACAGCTGTTACGAATCCTATCGATCCTATAGCGAACGATCGAAACGTAAAAAAATCCGCTAAAACGTAATTTCTCCGCGCGATACTAATTTACACAGGCGAGTTTTATTTACAACATTTAATATCGCGTCAGACGTTTTAAACGGCCGTCATTGAAAGTCCGAGCGGGAGTATATGCGCGCTCATAAGATTATTGTAATTGCGTATTGTATTTACGTATAATATAAACACTTATACAGAGTGTGGAGAGACGTAAACTAAACAGAGGCGTTATATATATATTATATATAAACGATCTGTGAAAACAATGTGTTTACGAAAAATTATAATATTTTTTTACCTAGTGATAAAATAATATAAGGAAAACACATACATAACTATTAATATATCTCTCAAATCCTTCTCTCACCACCAGTAAACACGCCAATGAATACTATAATTATCATACATTTTAATGGAATATTTTATTATTGTACTCGGCGGTAAACGGCGATAAATATTACGCGAAGAATATATATATATATAAATATTATGCAGACAACGTGACTGTTCCATAATATATTGTATTCGCGCGCAGCTCGTCGTAATTCATTGATAACAATCGTATAACTATTTGATTCCGTATTTCTTTTTATATTATAATTTATATATATATATATATTATATATTGCACACGTCTGGCATACGAAATGTCGACGTTCGCGCGTGAACACACGCGTGCTGGAGTGTCGACTTATTGTGCGCAGCCGGGAAAAGTGTGTGCGCTCGTTTGCGATCCCGTTAAAAGCGGACTTTTTGCTGCGAGCGATGATCGTCACTTCGCCATTAGATAAGCGAATAACGAACCGAGCGCACATACGAAAAGTTTCTATTGTGTACAGTTATATATATATATATATAATAAAAAACGTTTTTTTCCGACTGGTATCACGCGACGGATTAGGTCACGCGCAGTCAGTTAGCCGACTTCCCCTAAATTAATTTGTTCCAAACCTTTACAAAATATGTTCGCGTTTAATTACAATTTGAATTTCATAAGTCGCGTTAAAAAAAAATAATTCTATTTTTGATCGATTTTATTTTCTCGATAATAGTAAATTTACTTAATGGCGCCCTTTAAATTGCACATGAATTTTTCAATTCAATATTTCCATAATTGTACTGAGTATATATATATATATATATACACGTTAAATATACAATAACGCATATCATCAGTAATTATTATTATTATTATTACTATTATTATTATATTACTCAGTAATACCGAATAATGCAAACACCAACATTTTGTGCAGTATATGTCTGATACAATTACGAGTATTTATAAATGCTATTACTAAAGACGTGCACAATAATTATATATATTATACGTTATTACGTTTGAGAGAATTATTGTGTTAAATTCAAATTTTATTTTACCATTAGTAATATTCGGCAGATTTTCATTAATGGTCGAAGAAATTAAAGTATTATAATAATATAAACGATATTTGAGTAAACTCTTTTGAAATTCGTAAATAATTTGCCAATATTATACAATTTAGATTTGAAAGTTCTGAAAACTTATTTGAAATTAATTGCAATTGATTTGTTAAAAATGTTCACTGTATCTATACACGCATTAAGATTAGGTGGGGAAATTAATTTCAACGATAAATATACGTGTGTGTGTGTGTGTGTGTGCGAATATGGAAAAATATCAAATAATCGAAACGTGACGAGAACGATAAGTGTCGAAATTTTGGTTAAAAAAAATTCACACACACTTAAGAATAGAGAAATACTATTCACTTATTAACAATAGAGAAACACGGGGGTTTTGTTTTTTGATCAAGCAATTAAAAAATATTTACGTATATTACAATATTATTGTAAAGTTTACGAGAAAAATAAAATACTACATTCTTCGTTAGAATTGATTGAAATGTGTTTTAATCACACTCGGTCGGGATCGTTAAAAGCGATTGGCGTTTTTCTTTTTCGCAAACTCTTTACAGGAATGTTTCTTTTGAAGACAGGCACTATAGTATTTTGTATATAAAAAGACACAGAGAGAGGGAAACAATTTGTTATTCTAATTAAACAATAGTACAGTGTTATTTTGAATTTAAATTTGATAGTTACTTGTAAGTAATTAAAAAAAAAATTTTTTTTAAATATTCCTTAGGACGATAACGGTGAAAATGGTAAAATAAAAATATTACGAATAATACGCGGTGGTGGTAAAAATCCAATGCACGAAATGTTCACCGTGTTCACATTTCTTCTCGACTGAGTTCTCAACTGTTATTTATCGACGAAAATAAAATATCCCGACTAGTTTGACATTCTTGTAGCACACGTCATAATAAAGAATAAAAGAAACAACAAAAACAAGTTTTCTGAAAGGCAATAAAAACCGAGTAAGAATAACACGCTCGTTCGCGTCTATTTTATTCAATGAAAAATTGAGATTCCCCCCCAAAAATAATAATAATAATAGTAAAAATCCTTATTGTGTTCATAATATTCGTTAAACCTATAAAGGGAATTATTTTATATATATAATATGAAAAAGAAAATTACGGGCATGGAAACGTGTGCAGTATAGAAATTTGATTTGGTGATGATTTGTGGGCGTTGTTTTAAGAAAAACGTCCCTTTTAAATTTATCATTCGTTAAATCCGAATAAAAATAATTGTAAAAACGTTGGTATTCGGTGTACATAATTTTCATCTCGGTGTGCACGATCCCGGAATAGTCGAAGAAATGAGTTAAGATTGCGTTTTGACCAAAGGAAATACGTATCGATACGCGTAAACCTAATGCGAAAATAAAACAACCACGGTTTTTTTTGGTGCGGAGAAATGAGAAATATCGTTATATATATATAAAAAACATATATGAAATTCCAAATCACGAGTGTCTTGTGTTCGTACGCACGTAGCACGTATAATAAAATGATAAATCGCGCTGAACTGTTATACTTTTAAACCTGTGAAATCGTAAGTCCGACCGTCCAAATAGGGGTTTCGACACGTCAAACACTACGAAATTACGGTGGGAGATAAAAAAAATTTCCTAACCTGCGTGAACGAGTAAAATGGATTCGAGCGATTTCGTACGTATAATTTTAAAAAGTTCGAAATTTCAAAAATCGAAAAAAAAAACAAAATTCAACGAAAATTAACGAGAACAGTTCGTTTGGTGCGATAATTTCGTACGAGAAAACTATTTTTTACGGTGTCGTGTAATTTTTCGTTTTCGTCGAATTAGTTTATAATATAATTAGCTCTCCTTCGAAGCCCTAACAGCCCCTTTTTCACTAGTTACGGTTGCCAATTCTTTGAATTTCAAAAACTGCGGACAATACAACAGATGAACTTTTTTTTTTTATCTTAAGATATTTGTGTCCGGTTCATGAAATTTAATATAATTGACAAAAAAATTCTTGAAACAATCATAAAAAAAAATTGTAATAATTTTTAAAATTAAAAATGTACAACATAATAATAATAATAATAATAAATAAATGCACATTGAAAACATCCATATTTTAATTAAATGAACGAACGAATCGTTATTTAAACTTTAAATCCGTTTCTCTCTCTCTCTCTCTCTCCCTTTTGTAGTTTCCATAAATAATCGATTCCGTTTTGAAAATTCACAAAATTCTTAACGCGTCCAGCTACAATTAAAATGTATCATAATTTCTGTTTTAACGAATCCTATACGCCTGTATTTAATAGCGCTGTTACTTGCGGCTTTTGCGCGAGAATACAAACCGCCAACGGGGGACTTAGAAAGGAGAACCTGCGTAAGTCGTAAGACTTCGATATTTGGTGTTCACTTGAAAGGTATAAAATACATACACTGGACAGGCGACATGAATTCTGAATTGTCCAGACGATTGGAGGACACCCTATCCACTACCCGGATAATCTCGTGCCGAGTTCAACGTCATCGTATAGTCTGTCGTCGGACCATATCGGCCAGAGGTTATTTATTATTTGATCGGATTTTCAACACCGGCGTTTTACGAAGGTTTATTTTCGAAATTCGATCTTCACTAAAATATTAAACGCGGCTTATCGCGTTATAATATATATATATATTGTATTAGTAAAAACAGTTGAACTGTCCCTTTGAGCACGATTTGGACTTAAGTTATAACTTTTACATTTCGAAATATAATTCGAGTTTGCCGACTTGGTTATGTTTTGCTGTATACACACACAGGTATTATGAAAATTCTTTACCGAAATAATAATGATGCGCAATATTAAATCGTAAAATATTAAATTTCTATATTTAATATTTAATAATTTAACTAATGAGTATTATAAAACGATATATACAGAAGTAAGTCGTATTAAAAATTTTGTTTATTTACAGTGCGGTTTCGACAAAAAGTCATCAGTAGGTATTAAAATTAAAATGAACAAAAAAAAAAAAAAAAAAATACGTAGAAAATATTACGAATAATACTTAGTTTATTTCAAAAAAATGTCTTACTTATATTTTGTTTTAATATTCGTTTTTAGATACTAAAAAATTTATTACAACTATATTTAAGTTATATATATATACATTGAAATCCAAGCTTTTATAATAGCAATTTATATTTACGTTTTTACGCCCGGTTTGATTGATGCGATGATCATAAGAAAATAAAGGCAAATATACATCATATTATATATATGACGAAATATAATGTTATGAAATAAATTTGAGGCTATATTTGAAAAATTAAACCGGCAACTATAGACGTTTTATACAATGAACGATGCGAAAAAAAAATGCTTTGTCCGAAGTGAATTTTACAAAATCTGCCCTCTTATTTCTGGAAATTCAACACCCATTAATTCCAATCAAACAAGTATTGAATATAACGGGGTTCAACGATCAAGATATACTGTAATAATAAGAGTAACAACATCCACTGTATTATCTTAAACACATCACGTATATTCTGACACGAGAAGAAGAAGAAGAAGATCACGTATATATCATATTATGTTAGTAGGAAATATTCTATGTAAATGATATTTATATTATAAACCTGTAATGAAATCTCATCAGATTTTTTGGTTCCGCAAATCGACTATTATTTTATTTTAGTTATCGTTATTTTGTAGTACATGTTCGTCTCGATAATCGTATTAAATTCAATACGGTGTAATGTAAAAAAGAAATACCGGGGACCATTGAGGCGTCATTGTATATAAACTTAAAATAATTAAATAATATATTAATGATATTCACAAATTATAATAATAATGCTTGATATATGTGCTGTTAGGTTAAAATTAGGCAAAAAAAAAAAAAAAAAAATCATTTAATGGTAATATTCGTATATATACTCATCGTCTTTACATCAATTTCACTGTTTATTAAAACGTTTTTGACATATAAACTTAATTTTTAATCATTTAAAATGTATACATTATAGATATGGGTATAAATAAATTTTTATTCACAGCAGTTCCTTGCCGAGTTAATGCCGCCGGGTCATTTCTTACAAATAATATTTTAACAACGTGATGAGAAGTCCGTTGAAACACGTTGTCGATTCACATAAGAATTTAAAAATCGTTAAGACATATTTTTGTACACGTAAACAATGTGGATTTTTTTTTTTTAGAAAATCGAACATTCTGTTAATGTTATAGGGAATTAATAAAAATAAAATAATACGTTATTTGATGTGACAAGCGGATATCGAACAAAATGAGTTGTTAGTGTACAGCGAATAAACTGATCTGTTTTGATTAAATATTGAATTTCGACGGGTATAATTTTTTTTTACTTCTACGTATTCATCATTTAATGTAAAAACTAAAAATGGAATGGCAACGTTTTTAGCTATTACCAACATATTTATGTGTACATAAATACGAATAATATTTGCAATAATTGTAAATAGATTATATTTAATTGTCATCGATATTCATATTAAAATAATAAATTTGAATGTTTTATTATTATTAATAATAATAATAATTGCAATTGCGGACTCGGTGGGTAAACCTTAACGGACTGTATAAAATTTAAAATTTAACGGGAGAAAATGGAAAAGTTGTAGTTTTAACGGAAAACGATAACGCGCATTCGTTTTTTCCTTTTTTTTTTTTTTTTGATAAGCACGAAGGGTATTTTAAAATTAATTACTTTTCAATTTTCTAAACTCAAAAGCTTATAGCGTAAAATAACGAAAACGTCAATTCGCCGTCGCGGCGAAAAATAAATAAATAAATAAATGAATGAATATTATTTATTTCTACGAATTACCGTCGACGCGCTGCCGAGCTCAGAATAAAATACAACAACATCCGTTTCTCCTCTACTCCGGGCCACCGATCTCTCCTACGCATGTCATTGAAAACAAAAAAAAAAAAAATCATATTTTCTCCCGTTCAATATCGTTGTAAAAACAAAATTGTTTTCTTCTCAAATTCGTTTATACGCATTGACGGCGTTATACGTAATTCGACGATCGAATTTCTCAAATAATCGATTCGTACGTACACCACATTTAACCGCGCGTTCATTAAACGCTTCGAGTGTTTACTCGAGAAATAATTTTAAGCTGGTGTATTCGCAATACATAACGCCAACATAGTAGTCGCGTCGCGTCGATCCCTTTGGACGGGCTACGTGCGATTGCGTGGGCTGTGTGAAAACGCAGACGGCGGAACGCGTTGCACCGGAACAATTAAAACCGTCGGAAAAACAAGGGCCCGAGGGTTTTATATATTATTGTAATTTTTTTCATTTTTCGATATAAATTTTTTTTTACATTCTCCGGTCGTTTGCGCTTTCGGACGTGTCGCGGACGACAGGGTCGTTGAATTAACATATAAATGGCGGCGTGTGGGGGGACGGGGGGTAAAAATTAATGAGACGATAATGACGACGACGACGACGACGCGGTTCTCGACTCCGACAAATCGGTTTTACACCAGCGAGCTCGGGGTTGAATCGACAGCGAACGTCGTCCACTACTAGTTATCAGGGTGGCCGGATTTAGGGCAGGGAGCCTCCACAAAATGACGGCCTCCCCACTCAACGGGATTTTTTCGCGTCCGAGTATAAAACACGAGATAATATTTTGCAAAATAAATTTGAATCACAAATCGAATGAAATTGTTCAATCATATTTATATACGAGTAGTAAAATAAAAATAATTTAAAATCGATCATTACGACTTGTAGAGTAGGATAAGCGATAAGCGATCTACGAGGAGATTTGCGCTGTTAAGTATAGAAAGTGGATATATTTAGAACATTGGATTTTTCTCGAGTAGTTGAAAAATTCGCGGCGACGAAATCTCTCGCAAAGTTGTAATATAATAATAATTATTATTAAGTATAGTATTATATTAATATTATTATTATTGTTATTATTATTATTATTGTTATTATTATTATAGACTATGTATATATACGATATAATGACAGTATATATCTAATAAACGTAATTTACTACCTACTTTTTTATCGTACCACATTTTTTTATTATCATTATTATTTTGGTATTTTAACATAAATATTTTTAAACCAAAATTTCTAGTAAAACATTGTTTTGCGGTAAATGTTAATATATTATTAAATTTAATTCACTTATAATAATATATTAAATAAATGTTATCGAAATATAATATATACTTTTAAGGTGAGCCCAGGGCCCCCACGTTCCTAAATCCGGCCCTGACTACTACTATCATGTGTCTCGTATACTATCGGGGATCCATTGGTATGAGATTCGCAGACAATTTTTCATTAGCGTACAACGAAAATTACCGAGAACTCACCGTTATTCTCTTGTCGTTGTCGTCATCAACGCGAATATCCGTATATAACGTTACGTTATACATTCAAAAACAAAAAAACTATTCAATTAGATTACGTTGCGATCGCAAATTTCGAAATTCCTATCACCAACGCTATCGGTTCAATTATTGTACACTGCTCTAATACCAGCGGAAGAAATGATGTGCGTTGTCCGCGATTGAACACCGTGAGCTCGTCGAATTTGTGTTATAAAATGATAACTGTAATACGTGTAGTTGATAAATGAAAATAGTCTTCGTTCGCAAGGGAAATCGCCAAATTGTTGTATGGAAATCGACACACGGAAATTTCAATCGATCTCCAATCGGTTTCCCGTCGATACCGAATTAACAATTCATATATCGTCCACTAATTATTGATACAGATTGTTGTTTGTGAATTATGTCCGAATATTTAAAAAAAAAGAGTTATTTACAAAATAATATTCTAAAACAAGTGCAAATACGAATAATAATTTATTACGCGAGGGTGTCTGATAAAAATATCACACATCCATTTTTCTCTTATGCTTCGTAAAAGATAAAACCGTATAAACGAATCAATTACAATCCGTTGACCTATTGCTACGTAAACATTTTATTAAAATTCAAAAATAACATTGTAGAAAGAGAGAGAAATAAAATAAATTATAACTGTTCCGGAATTATTGTTTTTAATATACATCGGAGGTTATAATAATATTATATAAAATGCGTTATATTAATATTATTTGCAGCGTTGTAAAGACAACAAAACGTTTGTTAAAACAAAAGCACAATTATTATAATAATGCGCGATGAGAATATTATTTTAAGAAAACGTATCCGAATTTACCGCCTAAAATTTGATATTCGCGCTAAGCACCTACTTGCATACACGCGTATGTATATATATATATTATTAAAAACATAAACAAAACCGAGAACACTCGAGTAATTTATTAAAAATAGACTTGACGTTATTTAAAGTCTGGAATTTCGTGCGCTAATATTATAATTCGAATACGCGGTTTTTGTTCCACAAACGAGATGAATCGACCATTTTTGTGCCGATTATACATAATATTGTAAACGAAATGAAAAAAAAAAAAATTAAGATTTTTTTTTCGCCATTTTAATTACATTACCGATGTTTTATCATCGCAAGACGACGGTTTTTCGTTTGAAATAATAATTTGTTGTTGTAGCGACGAAAAGAAAAAAAAAATTAAGATTTTTTCATTACCAAAAACTCCTATAATTATTTATACACGGATCGAAACGATGTACCACACCTATTCTCATTGACGTTTATATTATTCATCCACATCATTCCACATCTTGTACAACGCATTTCCTCCCATTTTAATTATTATTATAATTTGTTTTTTTTTTTTTTGCGTTATGTGATCGTTATGAAATCGATAGGTACCACACCCAAATACGTCATGACAATTTAATATTTTTATTCGCAGTTTATAAAATAAAACATTTTTTGTATTCGTTATTAAAACTCAAAAAAATTATAATAATGAAATTTTAATTTCTTTTTTTTTTTTATCATTCGACGAGTGTTTCGTGTAGGTACTTCAACAAGCACATGTTGGCTTAATTCGACTTTTGTTATCCGGCCGTAGTGAATTTTTGATTTCAAAATAAAATTCAAATAACGTCAATCGAATGCGTAATATTATATTGCATATTGTGTGTGTACCGTGTACCATTTTGATTCTTATAATGAATAAACACATTTAAAAAAAATGTATAAATTTTTATAATTTTTGTTTTAATAATTTAACAAACAAATAAAACTCTGTCTTATAACGAACGTGTTACAAAAAAATCGTTTTATTTTTCGATTCGCATTTATTAATTTCTCCTCTGTATTCGATATTCGTCTGGCGCTTTTGTCGACTCAAACAACAGCATAAGACCGAACGTTTTTTTTTTTTTTTTTTTTTTACTAAGATATCACACAGAGTTCATAAAGTTTTCATCTGTACGAGTCAGGAGTGGGTATATATGTCAAAGTAAATTCTACCGTTTAGTATTAAACCGAAATATGTTTTCGACTGATTTTACGGGAAATATAAATTATTGTACGCGTATTTCTTAGTTTTCGAGGAAATTAAAATTTGTATTATTTAACGTCGTATTTTGTTAAAGTTCAACGAATAAAATTAATAATAATAATAATAATAATGTCCCGTTTCGTTTTTACTGTTTCTTATGCCGACCGCGTTGGTCGGACGTAAATGAGGTTATCGGCAAAATATTACTGCCACGTATTGCTCTTGTCCAAAGAGCGGCGTGTGGTCGTCGAAAGACAATATTTTTGTTTTTCCCCGATTATGAGAGAAAATTTAAATTTAACAACGACTCGACAAACCAATAAAATATAACGTACAATCGAGACGTTTTTCGTAATAAATTTATTATAATATTTTGTTCCGAAGCGATTCCGCAATACGGGAAATTAAGTTTCGTGTGCAATGCCTTCAATTTGTTTTTGAATTTGATGTTAAAATTAATACTTAAATACAATATTATTAATCGGTGTGTGTGTAAAAAAAAAAACGCAAATATACTCATATCTTATCATTTTCAGAGATATTTTTTTTTTTTTAGATCGTTCAAAAATATTTCTGTATATCTCTAAGTGCATTATAATATATACGCACACTTCATCATATACGTATGCGTTGTTTTTCAAGATTGTTTTCGTCCATATTCCTTAAAATTCCATTTAATCTATTTTTTCTATATTTTCGACTGAAATTTCGCTGTTCCAGATATTTACTACGTAACAGCAGCTAAGAAGACAAGTACAGATTATCTATATCGATTGCGAATATCCTTTAAAACTCATTTGGACGGACTGCAATAATATGTCGACTGAAATAAAATGTCGTCAAAAATGTTTAACAATTTAACAAGAAATTATTAACATATTATTGCGCGCATAAATACAATAATTTAATTTGAGGAAAATACGCGATATAAATTCTCCGGAATGTTCGATACGGTTTTTAGAATATTATCGACATTTCTATTACGTTACGTTTATTTTTCAAATGTTATCTCTGCATACTCGCGTATATACTTGAAAGTGAAACACAAAACTTTCGGACGCGTTAGAAATATTATACAGTCAAAACGAAAAATTAACTTCAAACGGAATTCGCTTTTTGAAAATGTAACGCGTATATTGAATTATTATAATCGTCTTTGAATAAAATGGCACGCTCCGCCAGAGTATGTAATATTTTGAAAAGATGTTGTATATATATATATAATATATGTAATAAAGAGCCGCGATCTCGGAGAAAACAATTTTATTTTATTTATACAGCTCAACACACTCTGCAGTTGCAGGTTGCTTTGTAATATATATATATATATATATTTATGTAATACATGCACGAAAATTTCATATAACTTATAAAATGGAATAACGGCGTACATTATAAAATTACATATATACGTTAAATGTATTTCAACTAAAACTGAATTTCACTTAAAAAAAAATAATACAATTTTTGCTCAAATTTAACGGATAGGTTTTCTATGTAAATGTTTTCTAACCGTATAATAATCGTATTCCTGTTTAATATGCACGTTTTAAAGTCGCGTTTGTGCGTTACAACAACTACCGGCCATAGCTGTGTAACTATCGGAACGAATGCTTTTTAGACGACGACGATGGTTAAACATATGGGTGTTTATTAACAACATTCGTTTGTTATAGAGTGTGTGGGCGTATGGGTGTTAAATAACACGATTTTATTGCAATAGTGTCTATTGAAACGACATTTATTATAGATACAACAAATTTTATTCAGTGAGGTTGTAAACGATTGTTCTTTTTTCATTTTCATACGTATGTCAATACAATAGGATCGAACACATTTCTAGTATTCGCAATTAATTTCTGAAAACTAATTCGCAAGCGTACGTTTTTGTTTAAAAAAAAAAAAAAAAAAAAAAAAAAAACGAAAATAATTATGGAAATACATTAAACAAATGCGATGTAAACAACCAACACGATTTCAAATAAACGCTACTTAATAATACGATTTGTTTTTCACAATTAAAATTAAACTACTGGTTTATTTTGTGTGTGTCAAAGTTATGAAAAAAAAAATTACAATCCTCCTCTTATGAGTTGAAATAAATAACACCGTTATAATATTATGACGTAGCAAAACGTATTGGTGGACCAATTGATATTTTGTGTCGCAACGAAATAATAATAATAATAAAAATTATAATATTATTATTATTATTACGTCCTCAATAATACACAATTTGTTCGGTTTTTCTTTTTTTCTTTTTAACCGATAAAACACTTTTATTCACGATAATAACGCGAAATGAACAACTATTTTTTCTTTTTCAACGAGAGACAATCAGTTGAGTAAATACTACTGTCACGTGAAGTATTGGTGTACGGAAAAAGTTTTCATTGTTGTCCCGGCGTTTGTTTTGACAAAAATCGAATATTCGGTTTTATAATAGTATCGGTATATTCGCCATCATCGGAAAAACACGCATAATTATACTACTCATATATTTATAATAATATTATTATTATTATTATAATAATAATAATATAGTGACTTTTAAAATCGTGACGCACAGAATGAGTGCGCAGCTGTGGCGACCGTTTGCAATTAACATTCGATTTCGTGAAAAACTTCCGCTGGTTCAGCGGAATATTAGTCACGAGAACGCGTAGCGCGTTTACAGAAGATTGCGTTTCAATTCTATGCGCGCGAGGTTACGTGATGTTTCAATTCTACGTAATATTACATATTAATCATTAAAAACGGCGTGAAAAAATAAATAAATAGATTTAGAAGACTATTAATAAAATCATGTATATCGATTTTATTATATACATATAAAAAAAATCATTTATCTTAAATAATGTGCGGTATGCAGTAATTTAACATAAAAATGGACAAAAATCTATATTGAAATTGATTTATTATGTTTGTATGTACAATGAGAAATATCAATACACGATAAAACGTTGTTGAACGGTCATTTTCGGTGTATTATACGTATATAATGTAAGTTTTATATAATTATTATTTTTTTATTTTTACTGAAATGACATTAGTCGTCGAGAAAAAACCACTCAATGAGATTTTACATTTATACGATTTTAAGCTAATTTATCGGTAAACATTTGCCTAGGATAAACCGGGTTCTTTTCGAAAATAGATCATAGCGTTGTGTATATATATAAAAAAAATAGAATAGAATAGAATAGAATAAATACATAACGAATAGGTTAAAAAGGTCTTTTAGCGCAAATTTTTTTGATGGAATTGCTGCACTCGTGCGCAGTATCAAATTTATATAATCTATATACCTCTCTAAAATTGGAGAAAAATTAAAACCGTTTCAAAGTGCTAAAACCCGTAAATAAACGGTAACAAACAATATAGCGAAATCTAACACGATAAAATTATTTCATAATATGCCGTGTATATTACGTAAGACAATGCGTAAATCTCATATACGACGATTACGATGATTTAACAAAATTGTAAATATGGGATGAATTTTGTTAAATTCGATAAGTTTTTTTAATTTATTTTTTTTCGTGCCCATAACTCCACGCTATAAAATTGTTGTCTTTAAAAATATTCATAAAATTAAAAATTAACCAAATTGCGTTATATTTTTAATTTGTTCGTAAAATCGCAAATTTTACGAATCGTTAAAATAAATAAATAATAATAATAATAATAATAAAAATTAGCGTAATGTTTTGTTAATTTTCCAGAATTTCTCAAATTATATGGAAAATGCCAATTTTAATAATGAATATGGTGAATGAAAGCGTTCATATTATGTCGATAGTTGCTCGGACTGTCTCACGTCTCGAATCATTTGTGCGAAAGAATATAATATTGATATTTTTATAAACTTCAAATAAATTGCAGCCATTCGACGGTTTAATGAAAATTTTTATCATCAAATTTCAATTAAAAATATATTGTTAAAAAAAATTTAAAACGAATATTAAAAACATAATCAAAATTTTTGCTTTTGTCGATCCCTTGCGCGTAATATCGTCGAAATAGTTATATAATTGAAAATATATTGTGAAAAACGTAGCCCGATAATTGGTAAAAAATATATCAAATATTATGTCAAATTATGACTGGCGTTCGACACGAATTCCGGGCAAAACTCCTTCTACCGGCGTTCGACATTTCCTAGACATACCAAAGACAAGGATTTGTATTGGGGATTTTCGAGCATCCAGGGATTGAAGCCGAGAATTCGTTTAGATTAAAATAAAACAAATGTAATTACGAGTTAGTTTATTTTTGTAAAAGGACGCGAGAAATTATACAAATAATAATAATAATAATATTAATAATTTTTTTCATATTTGTTATGAAAATAATACACGAACGCTCACGCGGATGTACTGTAAAGTGTTCGCGAAATCCCTCGGAGGCCGATTTTTTCGCGACGAGATTACTTTTTCTCCTCCTACACGCTGATTAAGTCGTTCCCGCCGAGTCCCTTCGTCATTTCCTCGTCACTCTCTGCCGTTTTACCGCTTCTTTCCACCCACCTGGAAACGACAAACGTTTTTTTCCTTTGCCGCCTGCAGTGTTCAAAACACTCTCGAACACGAAAACGGTAAATCACGAAACGAACTTATATCGTGTTGGCCGGCTGGAGAAAGCAGTATTTTTTTTGTGTCTCTTACACTCGTTTTACTATTCTGAGATTCGTATAGCTATAACGGTGACTTATATGACACGCGCGTTCGTTAGACGATACGTATTTTTCATTCTTACACTCGCCAAATGAAACGATTTAAACGCGTGTAGTCGATTTATTGACACAGTAGTTATTGGCACATCACGCGAATTCGACGGCGTCGGTTTTTGGATAGAATTCATAATTTGTTTTACCGTATTTCCAGACATTTCGGATCGTTTCTAGGGATTTTCTCTGTAATAGTTTTCGGCTCGTCCGTGTCCGTGTTTTAAACAATTGTTTTGTTATTGTTTTAGAAAGATTCCGACGCCGTATACGTACTCGCGCCAAATGCAGTCGATAACGGCGCAAAAATAACATTTCCTCGCAATAGCGAAGTTAATTAAATTAGACGTACCGAAATCCAAGAGAACATTACTCAATATTTTATTATTATTATTATTTTATCAAAATGAATATAGTTACATTAATATTAACATATAGTGTTCGAGACCATGGAGAAATAATAACAGTAACGATGATAACTGTATAAAAGTCGAAGTCGCATTTAACTCGAAGTTGTTTAATTTTCCACGCTAAATTTTTTTTTGAAATTCTAATCATACATTTGAAATAATTTTAGTAGAAGAAGCAAATAATTAACTTCTAACCGAAATTTTTGTATTTACTTAACTCAACGATTTGAAACAGTTATAGTTAACTTGCTCCAGACTCGATATTGATAATAATAATAATAATAATAATAATAATAATAATAATAATAATAATGAATTAGTTTCATTCTGATATGAATAATAATGTGTGTACACTTTTTATCAGTTATTGTAACAATTTAAATTTTAAATATATATTATATTATAATAATATACGCGTTAACGGTGCAAATAGAAAAGGATTGTTGTTACTAAAAATCCGCGAATTGAACAAATATACAATAAATAATAATTTAATATAATATATAAAATACAATACGCGATTTGCAATCGAGTGACTGGAAATTTGTGAATATATTATAAAGTGTATCCGGCAGAAAATATCCGATAAATGTAACGCGTGTATACAGCGTGTGTGTGTATATTATATTATACGCTTCTTTTGCGTGGTTGCACTACAGAAATGAGGTTTGGCTATTTAATATTAAACATTCGCGCCTTGGCGTATGTAGATTTATGCGCGATAGGACAATGAAACATGAAAAACGCGCAATAATTTTCCGAAATTATTTGCTTTATAAGATCGTCGACCGTATATATTATTGAACGATTATAGTGTGGCGCGTGGTGTATGACCTTTGAGAGAGAAAAAAAAACACTCGAATTATGCCAAACTCTTAATGTTGTTAAAAAAGAAATAAAAAATGAATTTATACACCTAAAAAAACGGTTTATAAATAGTGCGTATATTTACATAAATATTATATTCCGAATATATTTTTAACGTGGTTTAGTTTACAATTATTATTATTCCTGTTTGATAGGCAAACACCGTTTTCGAATGGCGTATGTGATATGTTTACATTTGTATATATTTGATAAAGACGTTTCATTATATATTTACATCTATTTTTCACATTGATATTTATTTATTTATTTTTTTTTTGAACCGACTTGTTTCGTTTAACGCGTTGTTTTCTTTCCAATGCAAATACGTATTCATATTATATATGCATGTGAGTGTTATACTAAAATGTCCAATGCCATAAGCGTAAGAAAATACATTACATCATATTAGAGCATATGGAAGATATATGTATAATAGTATTACGATACAAGAAATTCCAACGGCCTTTTAACAAGATTTTATACGGCGTTAAAATCATCCACTACAGCCATTTTCCGTGCGTTATCTTTGTATTACTCGTTATGTGTTTTTATTAAATCCAATTTTTATGTAGAAATAATCTTTTATATATATATATATATATAGATAGATAAATGGTTTGTTTTTTTCTCTCTCCGTAAATAAACATTTTATAATCGGAAAAATGGCGATTCATTAGTTTTACAACTTGTCTAACATAATCTCTTTAAACATTTTTTTTTTTCATCAGACTTCTAAAAATAAAACGGTTGCACTGTTAAAGCTGCTAGTTTATTCAGTGCACAGTTCACTGAACATAGCGCGTCGTACGTTTTTTTCCTCAAGAAATTTTTCATCCGATATTTGTCGAATTCCTCAAGAAAAAAAATTCCCGTACTAGACCGTTTTTTTTCGCGGAAATTTTGTTCTAATACTCCAAATTTGATTCCCATACACATTCTGCGCATCGAATCAAATGATGCATAGCATAACGGGCTTTCGTTGCCGAACGCTGCCATCTGAAAAATACATCCATCCTTCTATTTCATAAGCCGTACACCTACATGAGCTGCCTTCTGCTGCTTTACTATAGGTCTTTCATGGCGGCCCTTCCGCTTCGGCCCCACGCATCCGATACGATCAGTACTCGCTTAATGATGATATATCCGTCTGCTCTATAAACGTGGCCTAACCACTCGAGTTTTTATTTCCATTATGTACGAAGAGGATAAGGTGTGACTTTCCACAGGGCTTATCATAATTCAGTGTTACGTCTATTCTTTGATATCGCTCTGGGCCATTAATTTTTCAAATATTTTCACCTCAAAAACAATTATAGTGGTTGTACTGTACCGCGTAAGATCGCGGTCTTGACGAAATTTAATTCCGATACGCGCGTCGAGTCACGTATTATTACACGATTAGATTTTAGAGCGAAATGTTAACGTTTCTTTTCGATCTTTTGCTTATTCGGACGATGATACACAATACACACGGAGCGGCTGACATTTCGCATAACGTAGACGGCTCTTTTTTTAATATATATTTTGGTTGTTTTTTCCCCCAGATATAATGTTTGTGTTTGCACTCGCAGTCGCCAATGGCAACGATTTATGTTTATATTGATGATGGTTTCAAATTAAGTGACATCAAGTACCATATCGTATAGACTATAGAGTATAATAAACACAATAACGCAATAGTCATTCATTCCGGGTGACATATTGCACCGGTGTTTGGTATTTCGAAAAGACACGTGTCTCCGAAATGTGGAGACATTATTTTAGGCGTATGGCGAAAAGAATTTTCTCGTCCGTAACCATTTTTCGAATCCGCGTTCGACACGTTCTTCGATTTCCTCTTCAATGTTTCCTTCATTGTTTGGAAATATCGTGGCAATAGTGTAGAAAAACAAAAAAAAAAACTCTCCGGGACAATGTTGTTGACGCGTTCGCGATTTAAATGTATTTATTATTGATTTCTAATATGTATTTAAAGGGTTTTTCAACGATATTTTTATAGCATCCGAAAACGTTGAACTTTCTCAAAAAAAAAAAAAAAATTGGCATTCGAGAACGGTCCCGTTTTTTTCTTCACACTCGCGCCCTTTCTGTCTTGTAGTATCGTCATGTTTGCACATAAGTCGATTGAACGGAAAACGATACATTATATTATTACAACAATAATAATCGACGAGTTCGGACTGCGAAAACCAATCCCGCCGAGACGAGACGTGCGTGAGGAAAAGCTTAATTTACCGTTATGACACCAGAAAAAAAAAAACGACGTCATCACTAAGCGTGATTCTCCCCTGTTTTCTCGCCATCATTCAGTCTTTGGAATTTATACGTCCGTTGAATCCTATTTTCGCGAGGTTGTTTCGCTCTTTGGCGCGATCGATCGACCGGAGAAAATCTTCGGTTTTGACGGCAGTCGGTGATTCACGTTTGTACCTATATAAAATCTGTTCGCGATTTCTCATGATTATCAGACAGACATACGGCGGAATTGTCAAATCCGTCGCGTATTTTTTTTTTTCGAACATCTTACGCTAGACGTTCACAAATCGTTGGAAAGTACTTCTCGGAAAAATTCGTTTGTGTTTCGGGGAACATGATATTCGTGTTACGTTATGTGGAGGAATAAGTGAAAAATAAATCGAACGAACGAAGAAATATCGTACGAAATGCATTTATATCTGTTCGCGCACGACTACTGGTGGAAAATTTCCGAAAATCCGACGACCGTTGCGATCGAAACTGTTCTTTCGGAACCGTATTGAAATCGCGGTCACACATCGCGAAATATACGTAAATATAACCAACGTGCGAACGATAAATATTATTATATATATATATATGTATTTCCGTGTTACCGAGAAAACGTGTAAGAAAATACGCGGATAAAGAGGCGCAATAGATGAATTCCAACCGAGGAAAAGAGGGATATGGATGAATTTGAATATCGTGTTCTATAAACGAAAACGCGAATATTTCCCGAAAGAAATTTTACACACAATTTACGATGTGCGTTATTCGTGTGTACGCATACGTATCTGTACGCGCGGCGACGAGAATGTTTTTTTTTTTTGACTGTCGCAGTATTTGTGTAGCGTTTGTTCGATCAAACGACGGTGTCGAGTTTACGTTACACAGTAGAAAGTGTTTTGAATTCGATACAGAAAAAAATATAACGCGAAACCGTATAAAATTACTGATTTTCGTTTTTTGTTATCGTATTTATTCTTTTCGTTTACTTTTAAGTTTTTACGAATACACGTTGTACTTGAATACGACACTTGTATTCGCCGTGTGTCTACAGTATCGGTTATAGAGAAATAATAGCTAAAGAAATTCAACGAAAAAAAATAATAAAAATTAAATATCCTCTTTCTCGAATCAATGGAGCCGAGCACGTGTTAGGTTTTTCTGGACACCGCCTTACCGCGAAATTGAGGTGATGTTCGTCAGCGATAGGTGGTCTGAAACTTTATAACATGTCGAGTTTAGTGATGCGCGTGATAACGAGTATTTCATAAAATCACCCGTAACTCGTAAAATTACATGTGTAAAAGCATTCCAAACAATAAAAACAAATGTTTTTATTTATTTATATATATTGTAAAGGTATAACAATATACATTTAAAAACGATTAAATCATGTTCAATATACGTGCTTAATGAATTTTATTACAATATTATATATATATATAAAAAAAATAAAACAAAAACCTGAAATACGCTTAGAATTTATTACGTTCCATTTTATTCGTATAACTCGTCCCGTTTAGAAATTCCCAAATTACTCGTATCATTTTTGACCTAACCACTATTTGTGGGGGTGGACAGAGCATTCTCTAGTTAGTCCACGTGGCAATGCGAAATGTAATAAAATCATTTAAATCCCCCCTGTCATTTGAATTAATTTTAAATATTTGTTCAATCAACTAACGTTTAATTCGGCACCACCACTGCCTCGAATTACGCTAAAACCGTAATATTAATACACGAAATCGAGTAGTATCAAAAAATGTGCGATAATAGAAACCTATTCGTCCAAGGAGAATTAAACGAAATTGTCTACATATATTTATATTCATTAAACAGTCCACAAGTTCATATATAATTATTAGAAATTTTTTTTAAGGGATTTGCATGATTTCCGCGAATTATAAACTACACGAGTCCCAGCTCGGGTTACGACGATTTTAATGGGAATTGAAAAAAAGAAAAACTGCGTACAAACACGTATACGTTCGTTCGAAATTTAAATAATTTTACATAGTGGGATCAAAAATGTATCGTTCGTGTATGACGCGACGTTGTGAGAGGCAATTCCCCGACAATCTCCAGCCAATAGAAGTACGACGCGACACACACACACACACCAGCCCAGTATTCAATATGACATAAATCTCATTCATCGAGGAACTTGTAAACGGCGTCTCTTTATTCATTTTTTTCTACGTATTCCGTATATACTGAATAAAAAAAAAAAGAAGAAGAATATATTGTGTATAAAATATTACTTCAATTTTCATTTCAATTTTCGTACACTTGTCAGAATAAATAAACCGAATACACCTTATAAAATAAAAAAATAAATAATAATAATCGCTTGTTAAGAATCCGGTAAGAATTCGAATATTTTCATCGAATGTTATTCATTTCCTCGTTATCTCATCCTTTATAATATATTATACATCCAGAAATATTCACTGAGCGCGTGAATACGGAAAATGAATTGTTTGACAGGTTGTTGTAGTGGAATGCTACATCCATTCTCTCAAAATTAATTTTACGACTGAAATTCACGACTGATTTCGAATTGATTCCAATACGAATTTTATATTTCCTCCCAGTCTCTCACTAATAATAAGTAATCATTCAATTTGGTTGCCATATTGTTATAGCGTTAATCTTTGCAAATTTCTTAATTGTTTCGATAATATTTTCAAGGCGATAATTGAAAAATTTTAATTTTAAAACCTCAGTCCTACTACTAAAATTAATTAACGATTTGTTTTTTTTATCAAATGATATTCGAGAAGGTCATAAAACTACGGATGTTTAAATCTAATTTAAAAAAAAAAAAATTGAAAAATATATCTCTTTAATGTTTAAACGTTCGTGAGACATTTCTTTGTTTCTCGTATCCAATTAATGTTTGAAAACTTTTTATTATTATTATAAACGTGTTAACATTAATTATAACTACACAATTTTTTATATTTATTTTTAACGGATTTTTAATTAAATTACATTATATCACAATAGAAGAATAAAATATTACACCGACGGTGTGTTCATGTTGTACGGTAGGACGTGTAGCATCAGAATTAGGAAAAGCTGATATTTCGAAAACGTTCAAATATTTGTCATAAAAATATCATATATTCAAAACGACTATTGCAATCATATAATATACAAATGTCAATAAAACGAGGACTAATTCGTCTGAATGACTGTAGGAATTGAAATTTGTACCGGTTCAACTAATTTACAAAAATCATGCGTTTCAACAACAACAACAACAATAATAATAATAATAATAATCAACGTTCATTAAACACGCGATCGATTGAAATGCTAACACATAGTATATTAATTGTATGAAATTAATATATATATATATATATATATATATATAATTACTTGTATATTATATAATTGTTATATCGTACGAATATTTATTAATAGCTGTTCGAATTTAATATGCGTATACTATTACATATTATATATATATTTTATTAATATTATATTCTCGTACTCTCGTGAGTCTTTGACACTGTAATTTTATTAATTAAAACGCATGTAAAATATCAGCGGGACGCACCAGCATGTAATAGCAATTTACTGATTATTATTATTATTATTATTATTATTATTATTATTGTTATTATGATTTCCCCCTTCACTACTCTTATAGGTTTGAATTATGTTTGAGAACGTGCGCAACATAAACGCGAATAATTAATTAGTGCCTTTGGTTCTTATACGAATGGCACACACACATACGCGCCGACAAGGTTATAGTGTATTATTATAATTGTATTATTTCGTCTTCAACGAATTTCGTTTGAATTTCTCATCTCCCATCGCCACTGTTACATAATATAATATAGGCGCCATCGATGCTTAGATCAGATGTCCGTATAAGACGTTTTATGGAGAAAATTGATAGATAATTTTGCGATGACTTTTTAGTGACGTATTGATATGGTCGAGGAGGACCATGTCTACGAGGACTTGCAGGAGATCGATTAAAAATATTATTGCAACAAAAGCTTTACTCAAATTTTCTATTTCAAAG
This sequence comes from Chaetogeoica ovagalla, assembly GCA_032441825.1. Lineage (NCBI taxonomy): Eukaryota > Metazoa > Arthropoda > Insecta > Hemiptera > Aphididae > Chaetogeoica > Chaetogeoica ovagalla. The sequence continues at coordinate 5,008,802 of CM063748.1, read as the reverse complement.
AAAACGCGGTTATGATGATGACGATTTTCGATCAATGTCAAAAAAATTTACGGTAAAGATCTGTTGGAAATCAAAAACACTTTCTACTCTAGGAGTTCTACTTTAGGTGTATTGATTTAAAATTAATAATTATTAATTTATATAAAATAAAATTTTACCTAATTTAAAATCGATTATTGTCTTCAACAGGGAAGAATTAATGATATACCCGTGAATATTTGTATCGAAATAACCGAGTTCTATTATTATAGTAATAACAGTGATTTTTTTTTTATATATTTATAACGAATTATTTCGTAAATGTTCAATTTTATTTATTGCTAAAAAATATTTACAATTAAAATATTGTAGAAAAATCGTTTATATTGAGTAAAATTTTTTCATTTTTTATTTCAAATATCCACCACAAAGGGAAATTGAGATATCCTACTGTTATGTGATTGTTGCTGTCAAAGACAATTATATCTACAGATGATAATGATGATGATATTGTTTCAATATAATTATACAGTAAATGTGCGGAACGAAAACTTTCAAGAAATTTTGAAAAAAAGACTAAAATAGCGAAGAAAATTCTATACGCTATCGTATATTAATATTATTATCGTGGAAAATTTAAAGAAATTATAATTTTTTATTTTATATATTTATATATAGAAAAACAATGAAATTTTCAGAAGATTCGGGCAGCATTTTGCTCGTGAGAACGAAAAAACGTTCTGAGCAAATTCTATGAATAAATAAATGAATATAATACGTTAAATATAGTTAGATAAAATGGTTTCCTGGAGGCGAAGAATCTCTTGTATTATAAAAAAAAAAAAACCAATACAATTTACGCGCGTACGACGGAGCGAGAGAAAAAAAACACTTCGACGGGGGAAAAGTTGCATAGGACGACGATAAGTTATTACTTTAAACGTTATATCGCTATTTTTATTTTTTGTTTTAATCAACCTGTATGCGTAATAGATATATTTCTTTAAAAAACAAAAAAAAAAATTGAAATTAAAATTCTAAAATTCTCGACGAGTAACGGTAAAGAAGAGGAAGAAAAAAAGATAATCACGGAATTCGGCCTTTTATACATTTTAGTGCGTATATATTATTTGGTTACTGGCGGTAACCTTTTATATAAACGTCTCGTATACTTATAACAAAATGATTACGTAAACAAAAGAAAAAAGTAAATCAATAAAAATATTTGTTTCGATTTTCCGTAATTCCGTACGAAATTACATAGAAATTAAAATTGATCCGAAGACCGAATGAATACTTTTGCTTTTACACAATATAAATAAACGATATTACATCTGCTGATGCGTGTACGAGTTGATGTGTAAATTATTCGGCGATCCAAAATAAGTATAAATATTTATAAATAAAATATATATACACAATTGTTTTGTAACGATGAAACGACGAAAACAAACATTTCGGCCTTTGTCGCTAACCAAAAAAAAAAAAAAAATTATAATTTTTTTTGTTTTTAATAATTTAATATATATATATAAAATACCTAATAATAAGAACAGAATGTGAAAACGAACGGATCCGAAGAATGTTTTAATAATTAATATATTTATATTATGTTTTTTAAAACAATTGTGATTAAGGTCCAAGAATTTATACCGCCGCCGATTAATTCGAGTGTAAAACCGTTGTCGGGAACGAGATGAAAAATGGGAAATAAGAAGTTTCAAACAGATATATAAATAAATCGCGTAACAAAGAAGAAAAAGATTTTACCTGAAAACAATAATTACTTTTTATTTGTTTTGTTTTGTTTTTTTTAACGTATAAATATAAATATATTCGAAGCGTCTGTAATAATTTCAGCCGGGGGAAAAAAAATTGTAGTAAACCAACGCTCGTGTAAAAAATATATTTACGTAAAAAAAAAAACGGACTTCATGATGAAAAAGTTACATTTTTGATTAAACAAGCAGAGTCACGTATCTATTGTAATAAAAGTTCGTTTTGTGCGAAAAATATAACTTTCTCTAAATCCTTTTTATATGTTAATCAGATATGTTTGTATATATTTATATAATACGTATACTATTTCAACACAACGATTTCCCCTTTCCCCCCAATGAGTTTAATATAAACATTTTAATTAAATTTACTTCGATAAATATATATTATATACATAACGTTTTTTATGAGTAACGAACAAAATGCCTATAATGAAACGGTATATTTAAACTTTCTGTACAAGCTGAATTTAAGAAAAAAAAATACATATATATTTCCACACTGTCAGCATTCTCTCGATTTAAAATACTGAAATTGACTGAAAACAAATTTTTCGCCATTCAGTAAATATCTATGACATCCAACTCTTAATGTGTTGGAAAAAAATATTCGTATTTTTTTTTTTTTTAATGCTTTTGCTTTACTTCAAATACTTTGAACGGAAATTAATTCTAACAATATTTTTCTCTCGATAATAACAAATTTATTTTCGAACACAGCCATATAACAATAATAATAATAATAATTAAATTCCCGAGAGTCTGCACGAAAAATTAACTGTAATTTTCTATACAATCGAGACAGTTCGACGAAACAGTTAACGTCTTATAGAAATATAAAACGCAGGCATATCTGTATAAAAATAAAACTTAGAAAAAATGAGCGTTACAATGTTTTCGAAGAAAGGAAAAACAAACAATAATTAAAATTCTTCCAAACAATTATCCTAGGTTAGATTTTAATATCATCTCAACCGATGTTCTTGTGTGTATAGGTATCAATTATTATTGAACACGTCTTTATGCATATTTTCGTACGGCTTATTTATCTCCTCCTTTTGTCACTCTTTAAATCGAGTTGATTTAATTTTCAATATTGACTTTTTTATATATATATATATATATTCCTCTCACTTCGTATCTAAAAAAAAAAAGAAAAAAAAGGAAAAAAAAATCACAGGATATTAATATTGTGAAAATGGTTTATTCCGTTAAAATTTCTTCTCGGGCTCACGTCGGTAATCGCTTTTCTCCTGCAGTTTTGCATAAATAATGATGAAAAGTAAGTATCTGTTTCGAGGGCGGAAAAAAAAGTCTAAATCGAAAAACGGTATTTAACCTCTTTAACGTATATATATATATATTTTTCTTTTCCAAAGAATTATTTTTCGGAATATTAATATATGTGTATTTATATTTTTTAGTTTATCTTTTGTGCCGTCACGAAACGAGAGAATGATTTTCGTCGACAACAAAATATATTTCGTTACAACATATACACTTATTTTTCTGATAAATACGTGGGGGGTTTTTTTTTATGTAATATCAGCATTACGTAATTTCGTTTTATAAATACGTTTTCGAATAAAATGTAACAATAAGCGATTACCGTTTAAATTGAATTACATAAATAATATTTTACGTTAATTTTCGAATAATTCGGAAGACCACGAGAAATGAGAAGTGGTCGAAATGCGATACGTGTGCGTGGAAGATGTGAGAAATCGCGTCGGGTGAAAGTTTAGGGCATAAGTGGACGAATAGTTGGAGAAGAAGACGTTTTTTTTTTTCAAATAATTTCCTGCGCGCGATTAAAGCGTTTCTAACGGATTAGTGGTATTCAACGTAGAACAGATGAAATTTTATTTTCATATTTTTATATAATAAATTCGATTTTTTTTTTCGTATTTATTCGAAAAACAATAATTATTAATAATATTTAATTTTCTCACGCTTCTATTTCGTCTTTTCGAAAGCATTTTTTTTTTTTTTTTTTTTTGACGATACATGGAATATTTTGACTTTTCAATAATAGAAAAGTAATATTAGAAATTTATCGTGTCGTTGAAGTCCAGTACGAGTATACTCGTATGTGTCTTTCGTCGCCAACTCGGGTCAAATCCACACTCCGACTACGACGAGTCACGACGCATATGAACAAACAATCTGTGTTATTTTTGTCAACGAGAAAAAAAAAGTAAAAATACGTGTCGTTATGTTACACCGTGTGGCGCGTAAAAATGTATATGTTATTATTATTATTATTATTATTATTATTATTATTATTATTATTATTATTATTATTATTATTATTATTATTATTATTATTATTATTATTATACGCGTGAAAACTACCGTCCACATTAAATCGGGTGTAAACAGCATTTAAAATATACAGATTATACACAGCGTTCGCAGACTTCAATTCTTATAAAATATTCTAATGACATTTATAATACAGAAAATATCAAAAACAAAAAAAAAAACCATGCGTATATTATAAACAAATGTCAGCAGTGTTATTGCGCTGTACGTAGTAAAATCTATACGAGCGTGTTTAATGTTTTATCAAACATATTTTCTCTAATTTATTACCGCGGTTAATAATAACGCGGAGTGAGGAATACGTATATTATTCGCCATAATCATACAATATGTTTTTATTAAATACGCAGTAATTTCCTCCGTTTCATTTTCTTGTAGAAATAGAATAAATGACTCCAAACGATCTGATGCTTCGTTGCTATTTTTGTACTCTTTTGATATTCGTGGTTTACAGTATTATCGACATCGAAAAACCGTTGGATTCACTTTATCTACAGTTGTTTATAGTCATTGAGGAAGGGAAGTATTATTGTGAACACCATTCGTTTATACAGTAACTTCAATGGGAATTCTGTTTGAAATATAATAATTGATTTTTGTTCGAAAACGTTCAGATATTTATCAGAAATACACGCGTGTTTTTTTAAAAAAAAAAAAAAAAAAAGTATGTCTTGAAATAGAATGAAATCTCGCGAAATCGCATTTTATTTAAGAAATTATTGGTATATGAAAAAAGGCTTGAGGGAATTGAGTTTCTAAATTTAAAATTCAAAATCAAAGACGACCTGTAAAAAAAAAAAACAATAATCGAAATCTATTACATACGAGGCGTGAGAGATAATTGAATAAAAAATAGATTACGTTTTATTTTTATAATTCTTAACTATTTAACTATATTAGATGTATTTGTCCTATTTTAAAACGACGAGAAGTAGAATATTTCTCTGGTAAAGTTAAACGTCATCAAAGGATCTTCAAGTGTTTTGATAATCATACTATAATTTTATTTACGTTCCGGTGAAAAGGAAGACATTTCCTTGCAATATTTCTTCCTCTTCCCCGCGCAGCTCAAGATAATCACCGGTACTTTTACCGCAATTTATTATTCGTATAAATATAATAAAACAACAATTCGATTTTTATTCATATACATGTATGTGTATACGTGAGCGTTTGAAAAACGCAAAACATGACATTGTAAAACGTATAAAAAAGTTGATTGGAAAAGAAAAAGGCAAAAAAAAAAAAAACTCGGTTTCCAATTACTACACGGGGAATTATAAAATTTCAATCGTCTTTCAGTTTACTAATTGTTTTTTCTTTTATATTTCTTGTTTCTTCCTTTTTTTAACAAGAATTAAAATGCGCCTTAACATGCTAACGAGATAGAGCGAGTTAACCAGCGTATACCGTGCGTGAAACGTCGGCAAACACACGAATTGACTTAAATCGTGTTTTTATCCAATTAACAATCGTTTACTCGAGGATAACGAGTCTAATTTTTCCGAAAGACATTTGAACGGTCACGTTTTGTATAACAAAAGAATGTATCTCAAAAAACAAGAAAAAAAAGCAATGAAGTTCTTGTCCGAAAATGAAAATGGAATTTTTTTTTCTACTCTCAATTACGTTTAAAATCAATACTCCTTTAAATTCGCATTACCGTATGATGATAATCGTGTTTGGTACAGCGTCTCGTTTTAAAAGCGAATTAAAACTCGCGTGACACTCGCGAATTGGAACGTTGAAAATGTTCTCGGAAAAGCGTATACGGTTAATGTACACGTGTACACGATACGATAGAGAATGGTTATTTTATTTATCGATAATTTTATTTCGATCGAATATAAGTGTTTTGATTAAAATTCTATGATCGCGTCTGACGTCCATTGGAAAAAAAACGCGTCAAACAAATACGTAAAAAAATATATATATATATATAATTTGTAAAATACATTTAAGTGTATATTTTCGTATTGTACAACAACAGTGCGTTAACGTTCGTTGGTTTTGTTCCGGGCGAGTTTTATAAATATGAATACACGAAATTCGTTGAGTAATCGAAAAAGCGTATGGCGGCGCGCTTTGAATTGTTCGGGGAAAGTAAAAAAAAAAAAAAAAAAAAAACGGGGGTGGGCGAACAACTCCCACACCGCGTTACTTTGGAAATCGATAAATTTCTCATCAACGTAAAAATGTCACTAACCGCGCATTTGCTTATAATTGGAATGACGCCGGGTCTGGGTGCGAATAAAGCGTTCGAAAATGATGCACATTTTCGGACTGAGAGCTGATTTCAATTTTAAGAAAACTATGGTCGTAATAATATTGTATTTCTATAGATTTGGATCGCTATTATTGTACGCGAACGGCAATTTTAATTTATTCGCACAACCATAAGTAATCGAGCAAAGTCGATCGAGCAAACATATGAAATGTAAAAAATATATAAATATATTATATTCTATACGGGGCGGTTGTTACAGATATTGTGAGTCCGCTTATTGTAATCGATTGAATTAATAGGTCGCCGCCAACACTGGAATATCGTTTTATCGAGTTCGAAGACAGAGACAAAAAAATAATAGATTTTATTTTGTAAAATTGGTGTACGAGTTAGCGTTTTTTTTTTTTTTTTTTTGGAAACGTTTTTATTTTATTTTCTTTACCGCTCATGTGATATTTGCGCGACATATTATGTATTGTTATTGGTTTTTGTACTTTGGTGCAATAAAGTTATTTAGGCGTTTAACAACTTAAACGTTTGCTATTTTCAAAATTATCACTTAATCCGACTGAATTAATTTTCTTCGCGTGTAATTAAAATAAACACCTCTACGTCATATTATAAATAATAATAATAATTAATATTACGTTTATATGCGTATAACGGCGCGGATTAAAAACAGTTCGCAGCAGTGATTAACTACAATTTTGGCGTTATTATTATTGTTTTATACCTATATGATATGAATTTACTGTGTTATATCATACACGAGCGCACAATTCACAACAATTTCTGGACTAAATATTATATTAATTTGTGTATATACGATTAAACCGGCGACCCGTAATTTTCACGCCACTTACAGTGTTCGAATCACGTTTTGGATTAAACAGTGAACTCGATCCCGATATAGTTTAACGTTGTGTGGATACGACAAATGTCACGCTATAGTAATGTTGTCATTCTGTTAGCCATGACGAAATCGAATTCGAAATATACGCGAATCTAAATAACACACTACACCGTGTTCTAAATCTCCTGTTACAACGTGAATTTTTTTTTTTAACACTTTAATCTTTAAATAATTGTTTTAATGAAGATTCATTGGAATCGTCGTGACAACGATCTTTTTCTTTCAATTGTCAATGAATAAGCGAGAAAAACATTAAAAAAAAAGCGCGTTCGTTCACGCCAATCGTAATTTCGAAATAATACATTTTTTAAAAAAAAAATTATTACGTATATATAATAAAAGTCGAAATATTTTCACGCTGTGTACGTACTGTTATAAATAATACGTAGACTGTATTTTTTTTTGTCAAACGGAATTAAATAAAGAAAAAGATAAAATACTACGATGTGGTGGATTTTTGTATATATTTAATTTCCATTATTTCATACATATTTTATTCTCGATTCTGTTGTTAATAGCTATAAATATTTGATACATTTGCAATTTTAAACGTGTAATAATTATAATGAGAAACTATCAATTTTTTTTTTACTTTAAATGTGTTCAATTATAATTAATTCAAAAGTCAAATCGATTGAAAAAACGATTAATGAGATAAAATTTTTATTCATTGTCAACGACATTGAAAAAAAAATATATATATAATACGTATAATTATATACACATTGTAAACGTCTTTGATAATTACTTTCAAACTTTATTCGTACATTTGTTTTGAATATTCATAAACGAATTTAACTCGATTTAAATATTTCGTTTGAAATACAAATATTTTACGGGTACCTGTTAAAACGGGTTGTTTGCAAACGGAATTGTTATCACGAAATACATTTTGACGTCGTATTCACGTAGAGAAATTTATTATTATTATTTTTTTTTTAATAACGAAATATGTTCATTTTAACATAAACGAATAAATTATTCCTTTGATATCGATGACTAACGATATAGTAATTAAAACGGTATTAAATCGATTTCGTATAATAACACTATAAACGACATGCAGGAATTTACAGTTATAGCTGGAAATTTCACTGGAAATATAAATGAAATTCTCATTGGAATGTATAATTCAATAGCTGCTTATTTATTATTCGACTAACCAATATATATATATAATTGATCAATTTGTGATCGATTTTATTCGGATTTTTCTTTTTTTTTGTTCATTCCCATACAAAGCACGGGGTTCCGAGATCGTGTATATGGTATTGGAAGATATCCTGTGTTATCCTACGGCGATTTTCATTTTTCTTTTTTTTTCGAATTTATAAAAGTGTTCAAAGACGTCGAAACGCTTTGTGACGCGGTTGGACATACGTGTGTATGACACGACGCGATGAGTTTAAACGACGACTGGTCATTCGTTAATTTTTTTTTTTTTTAAACGCACTTAAATAATTCACGATGTCACAAATATATTATTAAAAAAAATTGACAACGTTTTCCCCGCAAAATCGTATGTGAACTGCAATTACGATCTCGTAAATAATATTGATTTATATCAATTAAAAGAAATAAATAAACAGTACGTAAAAACGACGGCGAAAACCGATAGATTGGGTGGTATATATTTTATTTTTATATTATTAATAAACCTCCGTTGAAATAACGTTCGTTTTTGTGTTTTGTTTCAATACAATATTTGGACGACATCCAACCTGCGCCGTCTATACGCACACGCATACGGGGACTGGTCGTAAATCGTGCACGGTATATTTATGGAAAGCGAGACCTAAACAAAAATATTCGTGTACGGTAAATAATTAACGTTACAATTCTTCTGCGATAAAACGTGTAAAATTAATAAAAAAAAAAATCCACAATTTATTTACAATCAACGCTGCGGGTACGGATAATACAATTTTTTTTACTAAAAAGTATTACTTGAAAATCCACCGAGGATTTCTCTCCGTGTAAGCACACGCTACCTTACTCGTTCTGTTTCTTTACCCGTAAATTCGGTAGTAACGAACAAATTTCGTTACGTTATCGCCGAGAAAACCCGTGTAATATTTCTACGGCCGAAACAACAGGTATCGCAGCGGCATTTTACCGTTTCGGGGCATTTCGAATGAAATCGAAACGCGATGGGTGTGTATTCGCGGTGTACGCGTTTGCGCTGCGGTTCATGTTTTATGCGTATACACACGACTGTGTGAAATACGATTTTTGTATAACGAAATGAATTCAAAATGTTCGTTGAAAATCCCGATTTCCGTAAATCAGTTGCGCGCGCGCGTGTCGATTCGAAACGAGAACGTTTTTTCGTGCAGCGCGCGCGAGAAAATACGGCGGAATCGTAAAAATACTCGAACTCGGCCGAGCGGACTCACCTGGCGTTACGACGGAAATCGCGTGTTGTGCGACAATGGCGAATAGGACGACGGCCGCGGCCGGGTGACCACCACCGCGGGACATGACGCCGCCGGTCCCGACGCCTGTCGAACCCGGTTTTCTCGGCGGCCGAGTAAAACGAGTAGAAAAACAGAATCGAAATTTATCGAAAATCCGTTTGTAGGGGGAGTAGAAGGGAAATTTCACGTAAGAAAACGCGGCGCGCGTTACGGCACGCGGTATAGGACGGACCCGCGTCGGACCGTCTGCGCACGTGTCCGAAGACGAACTGTCCCGACGTCGTCGCGCCAAAAATCGCGAAATCCGTACGCGGGACCGACGCAGCGAGCGCGAGCGCGCAGGGACGACGACCCGAACTCTGCCGTCGGCGACTCGTGTATCCGCCTCCTACGCCGGCGGCGGCGACAAAAACGACGAGGCGAAAAAAAAAACACATCCGTTTTAACGAGTGTCGCACGAACCTTGTAAAACGTATTCTCTGTAAAGTGTGTTCGGACAGGACATGATCCGTTACGCGGTGGCAAATTATTGTAAAATAATTATCTTTCACCGTACGAGAACCGATAATTCCCTCTCTCCGCTCCCCGTTCACTTGTAGTTTTCGCGTTTTTTTTTTTTTTACGAATCGAGTAAATTCGTCAAAAGAAAAAACAAAAAAAAAACCTCGTTTCATTCTTTTCTAACGGAAATTTTCGAATACAATTACACGCGACGCGTAGGAATTATTATGCAAAAATATGCTAACCGATAATCCTCCGACCGGGAGGAAATGACCAAAGGCCGGAAAACGCGCAAAGACTCGAGAACGACGGTATTAGTTAATACAGCGGGTGGTATTCGCAATCGCGTCTCGCCAGCCTGTGATTCTTGAATAATAATAATAATAATAATAATAATAATGATAATTATTACAACGGATTCAACGGAATATACGGTCCGTCGGGTCAGACGCAATGATCTCAAGTGTTTTCGGAAAACACCGACTTCGAATAATAAAATTGTCGATTTTCGCTGAAGTACAGGACGTGCGCACAAATTCGAGACGGTGTAACGGTAACGATTACGTTTTCATCTCTTACATTTTTCTTTTTGAATTCAGTATTTTCCATTGACCGATAAGCAAATTAATTACAATATCGTCGGTCCACTTGTAATAACGCGCATCGGTCAAATTTTCTATTTATAGCAAATGCTCGCGATGAACATTTTATGATTGTCATTAAAAAGTGTTGATCTGCAGAAAATTGTAAAGACTCGTTTCAGGTAATATAATGCATCACATAGGTGTATTGACATTATGTAACGTTAAAGCTGGAAGAGACGCGATGGGACTCTTTAGTTCTCACACATATAACAGCGTTTACAAAAGTGCCCCCTGTGTTGAAAATTACTTTCAGAGTATTAATACGACGGTGTTATGAAAATCGCGTCAAAATTATTTCATATATTATGTGAAAAATTGAATATTTCGCCTAAAACGATTTTATGTAATATTTTTAAGTGCACATTTTTTTTTTGTTTTTACTAAGGTTTATTTAATAAAAATATATATAACCTTTGTTTATTGCTGTACATTATGTGGAATGCGTTATAACGTTATAGAACAGATCACGACGAGGGCTCGAATACAAAAATAATTATGTCTTCAAAACGCATAATTACACAGTATCCGATTTCATTCGGTATTTTCGGAAACGTTTATTCATCGACGGTCGCCCACTCATATACATAATAATAATAATACGAGTATTACAATTCGAATAATTTTTACTTACGGTTAAAATTTGTAATACGAATTACACGCCTTTTTGTTCGTTACCGTTTCACACACGCCGTATACACTGTTTTCTCAGGTCGGTTGTGTTAAATGTAAATGAGCAGACGTATAAATGTAAGTGAACCAGTAAACGTTAAATAAATAGTAAAATGTGTAAAACACGTTTAAAATAAAATGGTAAACGTTTATTTTATTTTATTGATAGACGCGAAATAATAATATTATTAATAATAATAAAAATAAATAAATAGTAAATACAGCATAGTGCGAAAGTAGTCACGAGATAGCGCTATGGCATATAACATAGAGGAGGTAGCAGCAAGACGCATATAAATAGCGGTCAGAAACCGGCGGATCGCTCAGTGTAGCCGCGGCGGGCAAACGCCAACAACCTTGTTCGCTTCTGACCGCGGTAAAAACACTGTGTGTGTGTGTGTGTGTCACACATACACACACGGTATTATTGCCGCGTTCAGAGGTGAATAACGTTGTTTGCGATTGACCGCTATTTTCTATGCGTTTTTCTGTCACGTCACCCATGTTGTTTCGTAGCGCTATCTAGTGACTTTTTTTTTCCCCGTTTGATTGTTATTTCGTTTACGTTCCGTGCGCATTTTTTTCCTTTCTCTACTTCTGCATTACGTCTCGGTACAATAGATAGGTTTATAATTCGTCGATTTGGATATTTCATTGGGAGAAGGGATTGTTTACATTTTCGTCCCCCCCATCCCTTGAAAATCATGCATAACCGCCACTGAAATATATAATAATAGATATATAACGTTATGCGAGGCTCAACAATAAATGTGTACGTTTCTTACGCGTTTTACGCGAAGAAGTGGTTTTATTTCAGTAACATTACGATAATGGATCGAAGAAAACGGTGTCCGGGGGTATACGGACAATATACCTTGTGCTACGAGTTCTATTGATGTCGGTTCAAGTGATATGCATAAGATAGTGATTCTAGATATTATAAGAAATAATATTATTCGGAATTCGAGAGGGATGATAAACCGCGAAGCACGAATCTGTTAATTGAAAGACTCCGTACAACAAACAGAAAAGCCCATTTTCTGAAATTATTCGAGACGGTAATGAAATTAAATAAAAGTTTTAAAAATGTGAATTTATTTATTCCAATATAACACAGAGTACCTTTAAATACATACAAATTGTTTAAGTGAGTTTATTTGCATTTTAATTAAATATTTTATCTTCAAAAATTCTGTTGAAATTACAAGTATACTTCGGAATGTTGGTTTTTTTGTTCATAAATTGTACAACGTTCGTATGTATTTAATATGCGATACCATAGAAATTCTTTTAAATAATAACAATTAAGTAATTCATATTTTATTTTTTAGTTGTATCGCTACAATCAACATAATATTTGAACATTAAATTAGTCTTTTTCTGTTTAAAACTAACTATAAATTATAAAAAAATTTAAAAAACCCGTATAATTTACATTTTCAGCGTAAAAATCAAACAAATCGGATTATTATTGGCTCAATAACTTCGTAAACAAATTTGTCTTATTTTTACATATAAATGTAAAGAAAAAAAGTGAATTAAAAAAAGAAACTATCAAAATGTTATTTTCGGAAAGAATTGTTTGTTTGTTAAAATTATAGTAATATTATTGAATAGGATAAATATTTTTAAAAATATTGAATATATCGTATAGGTTTTATAATATTCCAAACTCTTAAAAAACATAAAAACCTGTCAGTGTTCACGACGAATATAGTTGTGTGTATAACTTCCGAGCACTACTTTTTAAGAAAAAAATTGTTTACGTGCAGTTTGACGCGTAGAGAATTCACAATGTATTCGTGAATGTCTATGACTAATAATATTCTTTATCTGCTGTTGAATACGATTATTGAATTTCATAAAAAATTTTCATAAAATATTCTAAATGTTGTATGCATGAAAAACTGACGACATTACAAAAAAGTTTTTTACGCGTTCCATTTGCCCGGATTTCGATGCATTGGCATTTTTTTCCCGGAATACTTAACGTGATGATTTCTAGTGTATTTTTAAGTACATATTATATACTTAAAACGAATTATTTTCAGAGCATTTATCGGATTATTCGACGTTTTTAACGTTGTTCGCGCATTTTTTTTTTTGTGTAATTTTTTTGATAAATTTCTAGTAATATTACGGATTGAAAATAAAAATTCCACCACGATTGAAATAAAAATAGAAATAATTTTTGTATTAATACGTCCTCAAATAAACTAGTTTTTAAATAAAACAATTCTCAAACTTATCCGAATGTCACATCTCTCGATTAGCCGAACAAATATATACGAAAACCATCAATTTGTTTTCTTATCCTATGATAAGCCTTTGCTTTTATATTCGTGTTGCATACATTACTCACAGGTGCGCGTTTCGTGTTCGAGTATTCTTTTTTTCTTCTCTTTATTTATTCTCTTTGTATAAACGAACGTCACTTACAGTTTACAAGAACATATATCGGCAGATAAAGTTTTCGATATCATAAGCAATAGATACACAAATTCATTGTTACGATTTACCTTATTAAAAAAAAAAGGCTTATGTGTTTTTTTTTTTTAAATTTCTGTTTCATATTGAATTACACGAATGAAAATTAGTTATTTGCTTTTAAAACAAAACTTAACTAAATAATTAATAATATTATACACGCATAGTGATTAAAATAATAAACGTGTTAATTTTTGATAATAAAACATTCAAAGCGAATTTTTAATATGGAAATTTTTTTTCGAGTTTTTTTGTTCATAAATAACGTTTTTGATATATTTGGGGCATCGATAATAATTTTAGTTACCTCATATATATATATATATATATATATATATATATATATATATATATATATATAGAAACAGTACACAGGAGCAGTAGCAGCAGCAGTTTTACGGGTCTCCGCGTATAAGAGTGCTTATGGATTTTGGATTTATTTTGAGGACGCTTATAGAATTTAATCTCACAGCGGAACGGTCAAATCATCGTTTTCCATAATATTTTATTTAATTCATATATCTTATGCTACTCCACACTTCGAGGACATTTTACGCGCAGGTTCGATAATCTCCACGGTGACGATACGGTTTAATGTACCGACCGCTGTGACACTACAAAACGGGAAGAAGAAAAAAATATAATAATAATAATAATAATAATACGTTGGATTTTACGATATTACGAGACGCGGACAGTAACAGTCGTTGACGTGTTGAACACGTGTTATACCTATTCAGCGCGTGTGCGTGTAAAGGGAAATTGCAGTATTTTGTCGTTTGTTATTACAACTTTGGCAGCGCGAGATTTCGGTTTTACGAGTTTACCCCGTTATACGGAGACCAAACTGTATAATATATACCGTCGACTCGGAGTTAAACACTGGAAAACTATTTATCGACTACATGCCCGTAATATACACACACGTGTTTCTCCCGCGAAATTAAAACGCAGTAATATTTAACACAATTCGTGTTAAAAACCGAGATTTTTAATGTAATAAGGCGTTGACGTTTTGAGGGCTTTAAAACTCCCCTGCCATTGGTTTATTAAAATATTTATTTTTTTTTTTGCAAATCGCGTTATTATACGCTTCATACTTTTGATGATCGCCATAATTTCAATCGGTATACATTTCCTCTCCCTTTCTCTTCAAATGTTTCAAAACGCGTCTCCGGGCCAATAACGTAGCATTGTTAGTCAACCTAGGTTAGGTTAAATAGTCAACCTAACCCGTTCGGTTGACGATTTTCATTTGTATTGCACCGAATACGTAACTATTATTATATATATTAGGTGACCATTTAATTGAATATCAAATGAAAAAAAAAGAAGATAAAAAAAAAAAAAATTATAATAAATACAAAAAATTTAAATTTTCCGTCAATAACAACAAAACGAAAACTCGAAAATATGAAATTGAACAAAATTTATTACATTTATCAGATATCGATATTGATCACGTATTCAGCGATATTATGTTATAACTCGAATATTCCTAATGGGTATTAGATTGTAGTGATATATTGGTCTTGTGGATTAACTGAGATCGGTGTTTTTTTGTTAACACGTGAATATTTAATTACGGACAGTGTGTAATCGAATTAATGTGTAATATTTTGTAATCGGTAAATAGGTATAGTCGAACGGTGAAAGTTTCATGAACAGATTTAGACATTCGATTACATTAACATACATCCAATGATTCCAGTGGTTTTGTACAGATGACAATCGTGTATATTATAACTAATTAATATTATACATTTATATATGGATAATGAATGCCGACCATGTTGTTTTGTGTTGCGTTGTCAAAGGGGAAAATATTAATATTACATAACGCATGTGTCCATAATATTGTAATAATATATATTAGTTCGAAACGCTTTCTGTATATATTAAATAACCATTAACATTATACGATTTCCGATGTTGAAATTCGCATACAATTATAATTAATTGTCGGTTATTCGACTCTAATATATTGACAAAATATTGAAAAAATAATATGTATTATTCAATCTAGTATATAAGCAATATGTACCACCCATACGTATGTAGCGTTAATATTAACATTTTATAAGCTAATAACCCAAGATGTCGAAGCTATGCCATGAATAAAAAAAAAAGAAAAAAATTGAATGTGTTAAAACCAAATAAAATCGTTACGGAAAAACGGTGTACCTTTAAGACAATATTTAACGTGGTACGAGACGAGTATTTTTTCAGCACGTCGTATTTTTCACGTGCCACTCGAAGACAGAGAGGTTTTAAAAGATATCAGTCATTTAATGCTTTCAAAATATAATGTAAATATTATTATTTAGTTTTCTGTACGGCGTGTACGCCACCAATGTTCTCACGGTCCTTCAGCTGTTACGTTTACAAATATTGTGTACAATACCGTCGAATAGTTTATTATGTTTATCCCTAGAATTCTATAAGGAATCAAAACAAAATCCCGTTGGGATATTATGATGGCAAGACGGGCAAAAAAGAAAATAGAAACTTCACGAATAGTTTGGATATATCGCGGAGTTGGCGAAGTCGCTTTTGTGTAAATGCATTTTTCGCTCATTATTTTCTACGTGTATATGGCTATAACTGTTGTATTAAATCATTATTTATTTGTTAAATGTTTTTCTTTTTTCTTTTTTTACTACAAACAACTACAATCTGTCACACTAAAAAACGTATTGCACTACAATTAACGTTTCGATTAGTCGTTAAAAATATAAATGTACTTGTTAAAATAAATATGTTGTATGTTGAATTTAATGATTTTTTTGTTCTGAATAACACACGGATCGACGTATACAAATTATAATAATAATACGAATTTTATTTCAAACGTAGTGATCGACTGAATCGATTAATAAACTAACAGATTTAGTTTACGGCATTATCGTTCCGTTATTAATTGTTATATTGTTTTGGTATGTTGACGAGTGTTCCGACACTTCAAACGACGCCTAAACGCAACGTATCCCCCGGACGAGACGGATACCCCGATGTGTGGTGGTGCTTCGTACATTAAAATGCATTTCTTATGAACATGACAAAACAAATATAATTCGATCAATTCTCGGGAGCGCTCTTCGCTTTTCGAAATCCACCGGTTCTATTCGCATCCGCGCATAATACACGAACGTCGCTTTTAGCGTAACGTTCACTGCGCGAGGCGTTTCACCTACGCGATGACGAATAGACTACAGGGTTTTGTCTGAGATCGGGTTTGGCGGCCGCGTTCGATCGTCGCCGATACGCGCGGCGAGTGGAGAGAGCGGTTTACATAAAAAAAAAAAAAAACGCTCTACCAACAAAAATATATACATACATATATAAAAAAAAAAAAAATGGGATAAACAGAGGGCGGTAGCGCGGTGCCGTTAGCGAATCCCAAGACTTGTCGCGCAAAACTTTCGGACATAAATCAAGCGGAAACGCATTCGCGAGTCGGCTACAAAGTTTATAATTATTACAGCAGGTGCTTATGCTATACACACATACAGCTCGCGCTATCGAGCCCCGCGTCTCCTTCGTCGTCGGCGATATTCAACGTCACGACGAGAACGCCAATACCGACAACGGTCTGTGCGCGAACAACGGGCGCGGTGCACACTCGCCGAGTCCTGTGGGGACGACGATCCTTCGGGGAGACCATCACCGCGACATCAGCCAACCAAAACCCATAACAATCACTACTGCCGTTCGCCCGGTCATCGCGATAATAACATTAACAATAATAATAATAATAATAATAATAATAATGATAATGATAATGATAATGATAATGATAATGATAATGATAATGATAATGATAATGATAATGATAATGATAATGATAATGATAATGATAATAATAATAATAATACGTAATACGCTTTGTATATTCCCGCAGTGGCAGCCGCCGATACGACTGTGTGTTTCATATACCGACGGATATAATATATTATCGTATTACACACCGGCTGGTATGTGCGTATAATACGTATTATGTGTAATACGACATCCGTCGAGACAACAGTTGTTCGTCGCACGCCTGGACGATACAACTTCGTGTCCTGTGAGAGGGGAGCGGGAGGGAGAAAATTCCCGATCAGATACTCTCAATGCGCGTGCAAAAAAAAAAAAAAATTAATAGACTTTACGAAAAATTGGTTGATCTGTTACTGAATATTTAAATTATTTGTTAAAACGAGAACGTTTTATGTAAACGTTACACGAATTGAACCGATAAATCCCTCCTCCCCTATAGGTGTGTATCCTCGATATTGTAAATATAACCGATACCGAATAACCTTATCAGCGTTAGAACGGATCGCGTCGATTGAATGACAAAAAGCGTTGTGTGGTCCGCAGATTACGTTAACGTAACGATTCTGAAGCCAGAAAAAATAGTTCTTAAATGTATAATCTCTTTCTGTGTAATTGTCTTTACTTTAAAATTTAAACGAACGCAAATTCACATACGAAGAAACATTAATGTTTCTCCTCCCTCCGCCCACCTCCCCATGACATAGCCTAACATCGATATAGTTTAATACGGGTTATATAAAACCTGGTGTTGTATCGGTACAAAATTATTTGTTTGCATTTCAGTGTTGCGTGAATTTCGTTCGTTTTTCTTAATTTTTATTATCGGAAATAGATTAGAAACGGGATGATAACAAAAAAAAAAAAAAAAAAAAAATGATCGAATAAAAAAAAATTTTTTTGTCACGATATCTGTACTTAAAACATGCATGTGTCTTGAAATGCTTTTCAGAAAAGGGGCACGGCGAACTCTTCGGAATCACTGATAATATAACACGCGCGTGTAACTTCTTATTTTATTCTCAACGAATCGATTATTATTTTTTACCAACGTTCTTTTTTTTTCCACCCACTCAACACTTTTTCTCCCTTTTTCCGCGGACAAATTTGAATACTCCAAAGGTTAAAAGGTTGGCAAAAAACAAAAAAAAAAAAAACAAAATCGAATTAAATAAAAACTTTTCAATCGCACTCGCGGCTAAATGGCCTATACACAATTAAATTATACGACACGATCGATCGTATTGTAAAAAAGGAAAAAAAATAATAATAATATATAACACGACGTGGACGCTTTCCGCCAATGTCGTCCGACGTCAAAATGTAACATAAATAATAACAATATTCCAAAAACGTGTTTATCAATACGAAAAAAAAAACCGTTTCACGGTTTCCCGGGGCGATGAGAGTCTAATTGGAATCGTAATAAAAGTATCTGAGAAATTTCAGTTTTTTTTTTTTTTTGGTTATCAATTTTATAACAGTATACGTGTGTATGTATACAGGGGATGACCGAAGAATTCGTCGATTTTTATTTTTTTTTCAATACATTTTAAGTCATCTTTTTTTCTTATTCTTATATATTAAAATTATCTAAGCCTTACGCAAAAATTATTATTTTTTTTTTTTTAATTTGTTCGCGTCGTTGATTTTTTGGCAATTGAAAATGAAACAGTTCGAATTGTGTTTTTTATAAAATTTCAAAACAACAATTTCATAAATGCGTTCATTTTTTGTTTTATTCTATATCATTCCGGTAACATATTTATATATCCAAATATCATATAATTATTACTTATACGCGACTGTATACGTTAAATCCGAATTAAAACAAAAAAAAAAAAAGAAAAATCGTCAAGAACCAAATAGCGTTTATAAGAATTCAAAATCATTTGTATGGCATAGGTATTGTATAAAATATGGTTTGTTTACGTAATAAATTACGCCTTTTTCGATTGTTGAATTTGAAAGAATTGTAGTTTGATTTAAAACCAAATTGTGATTACGGTTGTAGTATAAAAAAATTTGTTTTAGTTATTTCACGCTACAAGAGCAATGGATATATTAAATAATGAACGGATGTTAAGAAACGGTCCGTACTGCGACAAAAGTTTTTCAATTTTATTTTGTTTATTTAGTTTTCTTGAGAAGTGAACAAAAAACAGTTTTATACTCTAGTGCAAATTAAATTTGAATTTAAATAGACATTACATTTTTTTCATCGACGTGCAAAATTAAACGAAATAGTTTTGAAATAGAAAAACGTCATCGAAAATGATATTATGTTAATTTACTTTTAACCAGTGTTATATTCGAAAACACGTTATTATTTTTAGTAACATTTGTTGATCATATATTTCTTTAAACTGCGGTGTTACAAAATGTGTTCGCGAACGTGATTTAATAAAATTATATTTTTACGAATTATAATTATTTCAATTTTTATATAAATCAATAAAATCAGCGAGAAACCCGTTCTAAATTTCTATATACGTATTTTGTAAAAAAAATAACTGCGTTAATACGATATTTATATAATAATACATTAAAACATTATGACGCCTTGATTCGTACAGTAGAATTCAATGTGTCCTCTGATGACAAACTATTTTATACATTCAAACGTGAAATATCATTTGGTCAGCCTATGATGTGATAATAATGGTTAAACGGTAATCTAACGCGCATAAATATATTTTTACGAACGTTTAGGTCTATGGATGATTTGAAACAAACGATTTATTATTATAACGATAAAAATGAAAACATATCTCTTTTCTCCTACGCCGTTTCTCGTGATTTAAATTAGGTTAGGTTAGATATTAATCATTAGACAGAACCGACTTGATGAAGGATTTTGACGATCGCAATAAATTCCATTATCATTTTTCCGCAAAAACACATACTAGTTGGTTATTATATTATATTATACTTTCATTAAAAATAATAGACGCGTAGTGTTATTAATACCGCTAATGTTACATAACCGTTCAATGTGTGTGTGCCTGAGTTTATTGAATTGTGATATAATGTAAAATGTTTTATCTTCGATGTTTCGACGTTAAATTTGTATCGACGCGTAATATTTGTGCGGTTGCAAGTTTTTAGTTATTTAAAAAAAAATATATTACTTTAAATTATTTATTTATACGAACATTTCAATAGTTAATAGTACAGTGCATTAATATAGGGACAAGATAAATATGTATGAAGGAAACAAAAAAAATACAATTTTATATTACATTGATTGTACACAAGAAGAAGAAGACGAGACGACCAAGAGTGTAAATTTCCAGTTATTTAATTTAAATTTTGTCGAGACGTTCGCTGCTGGTGATAGTGTTCCGATCGACCAATTATTATTTCAATTTTTTTTTTTTTTTAATAAACTCGGTTTCTCGTATATGGTTAATTTATGCGTGATGAACGGCATCTCTCGCACGTGTTCGTTATAAAATGATAGCGTTACATTTCCAGAATCCGTGCAGGATCGATATGTGTGTTAAAATCTAAGTGTTTCCCATTTTTTTTTTTTTTTTTTTATAATATAATCGGCATTCCAAGAGGAACAAGCGCGTTAGTATATATTTATGCAAATATAATAGAACAATTGTGTATGAAAGAAATGAGTATCTAAAATGAATACGTTTGTTATGTGTTATAGCAGATTACGTAAACGATATGTGCGCGCATATCACTACAGAACCACAAGAGCCGAATTCGGATCTCACGGCGCTCAACGCGTTTTTATACATCTTTTCCGACACATGCACGAGAGTGCGTCTTATAACTTTTCAAGCGTTCACTCGCATAAATGCAATATATATACGAGTATATATAAGACTTGAAATAAAATTGTACAATAACACACAACAGATATTGTGTTCGGATTAGTCGGCGGCGTTGGGGATTCATTTTGAATCGTGAAAATAACCACAGGACGCGATGAAATTTGCCTTTTGAAATCGATACAAGGCGGTCGGGTCGCGGATAATATATAAAACGTCGTGGGAGATCGAACGCAAACCGTTCTTCACTTGTTTAGCGTAGGCGCACGTTATCCGTTTCGGCATTTTCATCTTCGTACGTTATACTTTCGCATCACAGACATCATCATCGAACGAATGTCCAAAACCGTGAATACGTCTGAAAGTGTATATCCACGCGATATCCGTGCGCCCGTAAATTTATTAGGAAAATAATATTACGTATTAATTGTACGCGCGCGTACATTTCTGTTATAATAATATTAATTAATATTGTTTACGTGATATTTAATTTCCTCGTAGTCGCGATTGGAATTAATTTTAAAAAATAAATAAAAAATACGTCGATTCACATTATACACTGCGGGTAAAATAGCAAATTGACAATATTACGAGTGAAAAACCTTAAATTACAAAATATACAAACTGCTCTACTCAACCACGTCACGACGGTGTATACTGTTTTCGGAATAAGAACGACCATGCGCGGACACGGACCGATTTTAGTCGGCCGCTCGGCGCGTTCTTATTCTGAAACGACTACAAATTTTCTTATAAATAGTAATTGATTTTAATGTCTTTGAGTTTACAATGTCCGAGAAAAATGTACGCGCCAATGTTTCAACCGCAAACAGTTATTAACGATTATTATTATTATTATTATTATTATTATTATTATTTCACTTATTTATTCCTATTAGTTGCTACACAATTCACAAGTGGATAAACACATTATTTGTTTTACAATAGATATCCGGAAAACAATAATAATAATAATAATAATAATAATAATAATAATAATAATAATAATAATAATAATAATAAGTAGACGCTAAATGACAGTAATGTGACGTACGTAAAATATTTTACGCAAATACGTACGCTCAATATTAATATTGAACAATGATATTGCCATTGATTTTGTAACATACAAACATACGGTAGTTGTACATTTGGCGATTAAATTTATATTTATGTAATATAAATTTATATTTATATTTACAACGATATATGTCGTTGCCATCGTGTACAAACCATATGTTTCTTAAATTCCAAACGGCCAGCGTGAACGTATCGTGTGCGGGGGAAATACGTTTTCGATACTTTTGAATTTGTCACCGGCGAGAGGTTTTCGCGCTACTCGGCCGGCATTATATATATATTTATTAATTGATTTCATACATTTCTTCCCGTGTTATTTTGTTAATATCAAACAAATAATAATAATAATAATAACATTATTCGGGGACGCGTTGTTTACACAAAATCCTTTCCCCAGCGTTTTCGGTTAAAACTCGGGGGGAAAAAATATTATGGCCGAGGATAAATCGGATTTTTCCCGTAAATCGAAAAATATACAAATCGAGTGTTTATCACCATCCCTTGGACTCTGATACAATTATTCGTCCATCGATATACACGTGTAAATATTGATGAGCGGTGTTACCACATCTCTGTGTTGACCGCGGCGCTGTTTAGCGGCTAACTCTCAACGGTCGGTCGTCACTATTTAGTGTTGAATGGGGGGAGAGGGGCTCGTCTGTATGTTAAAAAATCAACGGTAATACGTACAAACGAACGAATAATCCCTTTTAATATTTGAAGGGATCATCGCGTCGAAAGTGGGATAAAATGGTTAGGGTTTTTACCGTGTCATACGTGGGAAACCGATTTTGGATACCCGTGTAATACGAATGAAAGTATAAAACAAAACCCTTTTAGGTAATCTTCACAACTTCAATAATAAATGTTAATGGTTAAACTTTTTTTAAATTCTGTTTCCAACGTGTCATATGAGATACATCTCATTGAGATACTATCAAATCATAAATATAATATTATAATTATATGCTTTGCAGCATTACAAATACTAGACGCTTTTATCGTTGCATAATTTTCTGGTACTACGTCCCTTTAAGGTATATTATAATATGGATGGCGTATGTCTGTAGTACAGTAACAACGTAATATTATCGCGTAATTGCAGTATGCGTGTGTGTGTATACGAAAACGTTTTATTTATATAACATAATAAAATAATATTATTTAAATGTATTCAGACGAATAATTATGACAATGCGCACGAGCGGTTGTCGCAAAGAGAAAAAAATAAACAATAATAATGATAATACGTGCTCGGTTATTGTCGTATAGCTCTTGGAAATTATCTCGGAGTCGTCGAAAACGAAATCTTACATCAACTGTGTATAGGGTACGTACAAGTTTACGAACACGAGGCGTATAATATTTTCTTCAAATTATTAATTGTCTCGCGTTACACCCCGTTTGCATAATATTTTATATAAATTTAGACGCCTTCAGACACGTCAGAGCCGGGGGATAACTCTGTACCATATAAAAGTGCTCGGTTTATTTCGTGTCGTATTATGTGTATATTGTGCGTACAGATTAAATGGTCTCGTTGTAATCTGCCGACGACAAACCGAACTCGTAAATTGAATTAACGCATTTTTTCCCCTCCGCGTGTTTACAAGACGAGATTTCAAAGCTTTCCGACCTCGTGCACAGGAGACAATAATAATAGTAATAACAAACTGTACGTTTTCGTACGGATCCGCCGGACAAATGATGCTGCGGTAGGTTTTTTTCCTTTTTTTTTTTTTTGTTTTTTTGAGTCTTAGCGAATACCAATTATACGTGCCGTAATATGAAAATTCAAAACTTTCGCAGTCGTTCGGTCGAATTCGGTAAAAACGAAAAACAAAAATAACGCAATACACACGTAGTGACTCTTATTACGAAACTAGACATTATCAATTTCTCTACGATTTTCGTCAATTTACAATGAATTTATATAACGCATTAGACATGTTCACGTTACGGGAACACAATTATAATTACGCATTATACAATATACGAATTGTGGCGATGAAATTATAGGCTATACATAGAGGAAAAAAAACGTGTCAGTGGCGTAGCGATTGCGTTTCTTCAAGACGATTTTTCATCCATGGTTAAACGAGTGCTGTTCCAAAAACCCGCGTCAATCGTAAAGTCGCTTTCTCGTTACAAATAATCACTATTGAAATCGTTCGCAAGACCGCAATCCGCATTCCGTACAGCCGACGTGATTCCCACACCGAACAGTCACCGTAAACATTTTTCACGCGTTAAATTTGACGGTTCTCTTCGAACACGAATACGACGAACGTTAGACCACACACCACCATTTGATTTTGTCGTTCGAAAAACGAAACGCATAATAGACCGATATTATTATTATTATTATAATCGTTTATACCTCCGGAGGTTTGCAGACGGGGTCGTTCGTGTCCGTGGAACAGTTTCGCTGTTGTGTCCGCCACGCCGCGACGGGTTTTGAACGAGTGAGTGAGAGAGAGCCGCTTATTTGTGCGATTTCCGCGCGTTCCCGTAATGCGCTCGCACCGGTCGGCCGCAGCCGCCGCCGCCGCCGCCGTCGTCGTGTTTGCCCATGGGAAATTAAAAGTCACCGTGTCCGGGAATCGCGTCGGATCGCGTAACGGACGGCAACGGCGGCGGCCCGGCGAAAACGCCCGGTTATAGGTTAAAACGGGCGAAATTACCGTAATACGCTCGTATATATTTTAAATAATATATTATTATACGACTCGTACCGCCCGTTAACTGCCAGTACACGAGTAATATATATATATTTATTATAATATCGTTACGATAATAAAATAAAAATTTACACAACCGTGCCCGCGGAAGTTTGCCAAACGATAATATAAAATATTTACCGAGGAGGAGGAAGAAGAAGAAGAAACGGTTAAATATTATCAAATATTGATTTGACATTGATAATTCGTGATGATAGAAAACATTAATGCGCGCGTTGTTTACAAACGGCGTAGTGAAAATGGAATAAGACGTTGAAGAGTATATATGAGTGAAGCAGCGTGGTGACGAGTTCGTACTTCTCTCTTACCACTGCTACTTCGAATACGTATTCGCAATAGGGCTTATATAACTGTAATAGGACGCCGTTCGCGTAAACAAATATCCGTAAAATTCGTTTAAGGAAAAATGTATTGAAGACAAATGATTGCAGCATGATCGACCTAACCTGAACGATATAGACGGAAGTACAAAATGGATCGGAAGCGTTTAAAATGTGAAGCTACAGACGAATGTTAAGAATATGCTGGACCGTGTGATTAATGATACATTTTGAGTGCTAGGGCGTCGAGAAAAAGAACACTGTGGAAAAATTTGATGGGAAAATGGAATAAGTGCGTCGGGCGTGTTATTAGACACGAAAATCTTCTGAAATGTATTGTAGAGGAAAGCGTAGAAAGAAAAAGAACTACGTAGGGGAAAACCTAGGCTGGAATATATAAAACGGATCGTGAAGGATCTATAAGATTCGTATTTACAACTAAAATGGAAAGTGGACGACAAAAACGGAGTGAAGTTTCAAATCATCTGAGGATTGATAACAAGCGAAGGAGAGAGAGAGAGAGAGAGAGATTTTCAAATAATTCGTTATATTTACGTGTATTGGAGTTTTATACAAATGAATAATAAAATCTGTGAAAATTTAAAAAGTGGACTACCGCTTTGGATGTCCGTTAATGGTAAAATAGTTGTCAATGATAGAAAAAGTAAATGCCGATGGTTAATGGAGACCAAGTGGATGTAAAATGCGTGCAGCAAACGCACCTTGTTCACTGCCCATCAGTCTTTCCCATCATTCCAAAACGTCATATACACAATATTAAAATCGTTTTCTTTCATTATTTAACACGAAATAAGCATGGACTTTCTTGACCATTATGCAAATTCGCACATTGTCGAAAAAAGCATATTATTTATATGAAGATGTGTGGTGGAGTAGGAAAAAAAAACGTTTTATGTTTTTCTCCTGTGGGAAATGCGATTTTTGTTCTAACCTAATGGAATTAGCATAAATTTGCATGACATATTTTAAACCTATCCGATCGATTCCCTCGTTACCTTTCACGTTTTTCAATTTTTAGCTCGCCCCTCCACTTTAACATCAAATTTTCAACATTTGTCCTGTGTCGATGGATTTAGCACGTTATACAAAACGTACGGAAACGCCGATCTATTTGCAGATGAGTTTATAATTTATTATTGCGAGAATCGCATTGGTGCATACAAATACTACCATTTCATATTTCGTTAAACAGTGTACTAATAATATGTCGATAAAAATGTTATACATTTACGGTTAAATTAAAAAAAACCTAATCAAAAAAAAAAAAATGACATTTGCTCCTCGGGCCCATATATACGAGTATATCATTATATGAGAATATTTTTTGAACTTCATAAAAAGTAAATTGTTTTAATAACTTTCATATGAATTGATTTTTTTTTTTTTTTTAGTTTACCACGAAAAAAATTATGATAACCTATTAGTGTATGAAATTACGTCATTCCAATATTTGCTCGACTTTTATATAATCGAAAAATTCTATTTGCGTTATTAAATAGTCTTTATACTTTCTTTTTTATTGTAATTATTATTATTATTGTTATTCTCCAGTGTATTTCTATTATAATATTTTATGAATTAATGGTGCAACTACGTTTTTACTTTTCAACTCGTTAGACGGATTCTTTATTAAAATAAAAAAAAAATAATAAATTATTATTCGTATTTAGACAATTTCGAGTAATATAATAATAAACGAACGTTTTTTTTTTCCAAACAACTTGTTACGAAACAAAACTAATAATAATCTGAAGACCGTTTAGTTATAATTTAAATAATACAAAAAAAAATATATATAAATAAAATAAAAAAAAACGAAATTATTTTTTAATCAACTTCGATGCATTTTTTTCCAAGTCAGTTTGTTTAATAGTCGACGTAATAAAAAAAGAAAAAAAGCAACAAAACCTAATAAAGGAACATAAATTTTAATATTTACGTTTAGGTATAAATTAACGAATAATTGGTCCACTACATTTCACGCGCGTTTCAAATGTTAATGCGATTTTCTTTTATAACGATAAATTACCGTGTTTGGTGTAATAATTTTATAGACACGCCGTATCCAATAAAACACCACATATGTATACGTGCCAGTGTACATTACGGAAAAACAGCCAAAAAACTTATTATTTTAATTGTTTTATCATGTTTTACCTGTGTAGAAGAGTATAATCACAGAGCGAAATATTTATAAGTGTGTTCGAGAAAACGAATTTAAAAAAAAAAATAATAACAGATATTCTTTGTATAACAAATAACATCTAATATTTTTTTAACGACAATCGCGACGATAAATGTTTAATAATTTTCGAAGCGATTTTTTTTTTCGTTATTTTTACTATTATTTATATGGAGTTTAATGCGTCGAAAACGATTAAATCATTTTCGATAATTCAAGAAAATTATAAAAATATTTCACTTTATTTTCACTTATAACTTATAAGTATATTTTCATATTTCATAAATATAATATATTTATTTTTATTGTTAACGGATTAACTGATTAATTAGACATTTACATTTTTTATAATCAAAAATATAATTAAAAAGTGCTACGGGACTTTTACAAATTGACGATGACGGAATATTTAAAAAAAAAAAAAATGTTGAATTTAAAATTAATGACGCTGAATTTTTAAGTAAATGTAAATATTTAGCATTTCTTCGTATGTTTAGTACACATATGAGTAAGCATATATCGATGATTTAAAACAGTTTGCACGAACTTTTTCGCGAACGTATTATTGAAAAAAGATATTTTTATAATTGAGTGTACGTCATCACACGTCGTATAAATTATGTAAAAATATGGGCCAAATAACAATTTATGGCGAATAAATGCGATTCTCATAAAATAAAATTATTTTGAAAAAAAAATTCGATTATTATTCCCTGTGCAACGTAAATTATTGAAAATGATTGTCTGTAAATAAAAAAAATATTATTTTTTATCGTATATAAATATTTAATTAGAAAATTGCTTTATAACTGTATAGAAAAGTATTATAATCTTCTTGAATTGAATAAAAACGGTCTGTTCGTTTTCTCGAAAACACGATAATTTCCGATAAATTTCATTTACCAATGGATGCTCTAATTTGATAATTATTTATAATCGTAATTTTGACGTATACCGTTCTTTGAATATCGCATATTAATAATTGATTTGCTTTTTATTTTCGTAGACGTTATTTTTTTTCGAAACTATGAGAAAATAGAATTTATTTCATTTATCACGAACGAATTTGGAAGGGAAAATACGGAAGAATCGAAACATTTTTTTGATATATTAAATGATTTTACAAAAAATAAAAAATAAAAATATTTTTTTCATTTCGCGTCGGCAAATAAATGTATGTGTGTGTAAAAAAAAAATCACGTAACAGGTGTTGTATGACTGTGTTTTCAAACACTCTCTGCAAACAGAACGGATCAAAAGAAAACCGAACAATACCTGTTGTGGAACGTTGTTGATTTTATTTTAAATTGAAAGTCCTCGCGATTATAAAAAGGAATAGATTTTTTAAATTTTATTTTCCACTATCGATACGTAAGTACGTCACGCCATTTCATTACGCATTTAACGTAAAATTACATTTAGTAGAGACTCATCATCGTACGGTTATTTTTTTTTTTTAAAGAAATTCATTTATTTGTGTGCATGCGCTCTTTATCGTTTCCAAAGTAGTTTGAATATACGTTTTTCATTTCTTTTTGTAATTACATTTATATAATATCGACTTTGTAGACGAAGAACACTGTCAATAATTAATCTATAGTGTACTACTATCAAAGTAGGTTTTATAAACAGGAACAATGAGACTATAAACTCTAATTGAAGGATAATTGAAAAAAAAAACGTGACGCACCGAATTAAATCCGAAAACGAATTCAAACCAATCGAAGAGAGAAATTGCGCGACGGGCGGAATAAATAAAAAATGTACAAGGACACGTTAAAATTAGAAATAGTGAATATACGCGCTAAACTTCACATTAAACAGAAAATTGTCAGTTAAAATATAGTAGTCTAAGTATAAGAAATTATTAAAAAGTATTTTCAATTTTTCCAATTTTATTGAATATTTGGATTAAACCTGTTATTATATTATATAGATATTCGTTCCATAAGTTCTTAAAACATCGCGAAAATATTATATAATAATAAAAGTAAAAAAAAACTTAATTAAACGCGAATAAAATTTTTAAATTTTACTAATTGCTCTGACATAATTTTTGTTATACATTTTTCTAGAAAACATTCGCTGCGCTTTTTATATTAATGCAGAATCGTAAGCTAATAATAATATTGTTAACGTCAAATCGTTAATATTCATAACTACTCCGTGTTTTCCATTTGAATCATTTGATATAAACGAATTATTGCATCAAATTTTTACCGTAAACGTAATAAAAGTAATAATTTATACATATAAAATAAAAACGCTATGAATCGAAGAATATGAATTTTTTTTTTTAGATATCACGTTATTTTTTTTTTGGACTATTTTACAAAAATATTTTTAAAAAAAATTGTATTAATAAAATCTTTGAAACTATAACTATATAAGCCAGGTATATTAGCAGTCAGTATATTCTATACTGATATAAGCCATTTATGTCGTTAGCTTCTCGACGTTGTACTCGAATCTATCGAATATTTTAAGGCAAATCTATTAAACATATATCGCGTTTGTTGTGGACGTACCGTTATGCTAAACGAAAGTCTATGTCGTATAATATGCTACTCTATACACACACTCTTTTAACGATAATATAATATACGCATTGTGCAACGGCGATGGTAAAACGACGATTTTTCAGTCAAGAAATTCGTATTTTTTGTTCTTTTCTTTTACAGATAACCGACATAAAGCCAGCGCGTGTTCCGAAAACTTTGTAGTACACTTACATATATATAGAAATAATACTTTTTTTTTCTTTATTGAGAAAGTTCTATAGACCACGCGTGATTCTGCGACCGCTGGCATATATGACTGTAAATAACTATATACGTAGGCCCGTCAGAGAAAAAACACGATTTTCTATGCAAAAAAAAGAAATAAAATACCGAATATACTGAGACGCTTACTCGCAGCTAATAAACATTATATATATAATTACATACATTTATAATATAGTGAAT
Organism: Chaetogeoica ovagalla; assembly: GCA_032441825.1. Lineage (NCBI taxonomy): Eukaryota > Metazoa > Arthropoda > Insecta > Hemiptera > Aphididae > Chaetogeoica > Chaetogeoica ovagalla. The sequence continues at coordinate 4,977,948 of CM063748.1, read as the reverse complement.
ATTATAACGAGCCGCGTTCTGCACGTCCACCGTCTCGGAGGAATAAATGCTTTGTCGCGTGTTCGCTTTTATTTTTATTATTATTATTATTCGAATATTCGTCACGGAATATTATATAAGACTGTACTCTATAACATGGCACATGCTAATAAAATATACCGGCGCGGTCATTTTAAAATAATAACGTGACGTATTCGCAAAATAATAATAATAATAATAATAATAATAATAATAATAATAATAATAATAATAATAATAATAATAAACAAAAAAAAATTAGAATCTCGTCGACTTTAGGATTGTCGGAACGGACGTCTTCGCACGCGGCAAAAGAACGTACGCGTATATTGCGTATGCTGCTGATTTTTTTTTTTTTATTGTGTATTTCGGAAGTACAGTGTACATCGTTCGCGGCAATTACACGCGAATTATTATAGTGCGCATCTGAAGATCGGATTCACGATGGTTTTGAAAAGTCAGGAATAAAACGAAAACGTGAACGCTTCCGAAAAACACAACGAAATTAATTTATTTCCATTTGATTACAAAACAAACACACATCGCAGCCGACGGATTGAACGAGCGTTAAAACTATTTATTTATTTATTTTTTTTTTGCAGTTCGTTATTTCGATTTCACTGTGTAATGTGTTTTTATTTGACGCGTTCTTTATTCTCTCGTAATGTTTTTGGAGATTTTTCTTTTTCCATTCACGTTTTACTACAAAACGTTTGTAATTCTTTGTCACACGATGGCAGTGTACTGTCGTACGTGTTGGGCAAATTACGTACAAAAACATAATGTGTATATTATATAATGTCTAATAATAATAATATATCGTACACACGGGCGAGCTAGTTTCTGATGGAATACCGTTCGTGTTTTTCGTCACCTAACCAAGCGCACACTCGGACCACTCGTTCGGCAAGAATAGTTGATGGATTCGAGCTGTCACATTGCGCGTTTTTATTGTTTTAAGTATTTCCGTGGTTTTTTTTCTTTTATAACACGCGTTCAGTTGTTGTTTTTCCCCGGCTAATCACCTGCACGTGAAATCGTCTTACTATTTTTAATCGGACTTTTTTCCTCCAAAGCGGAGCAGCGTTATAATCAATTTTGTTTTTTATTTTTAACTCGTTCAATTAAACTAATATAAAATATGTGAGTCAGTAAAGTTACTTATTAACCATTGTTTTTTCACGCGTTCTATTTAAAACAAAAACATTAAAAAATACCTCTTACGGATTGAAAAATATAGGCGGATATTTATTTTCTATATTTCTTCTTTTTTTTTCTCTTTAAGAAACGGACGTTAGTTCGTTAGATTTCCTACACACACACACACACACACACACACACACACACACATATATATATATATATATATATATATATATATACTAAAAAGTAAAAACCGCATTAAGAAATCAATTTGCATCGCCCTTTCGAACAGTATTTAACAGTAAATAAATGTATAATTTTGTTTAAAGTTAACACGTTAGGTTCAGAACAATAGTGATTTATTAAGTTTAGTTTAGATTTAAAAAAAAGAAAAAAAAATAATAAATAACGTTACGCGTTAAGTAATTCAATTGAAGTCAAGTCAATTATTAAACTTTTGATTCCATTGTACACTCGGCCTTACTTTTTTTCACATAATTGCATTGTTTATTCATCGCTCCTTCCTATCCTAGTAGGTTTTTCGGATGTTTTTACCGGCAGAAATCCGATCAGAACGCGAATAACATTTAGACAAGACGATAAGTCGAAATATCTATTCGTATCGCATTTCACTTATTCACACGTCTACTGTTTTGAATTGATAGCGATTTTAGCCATAGTATTCGTTAAAGTGTCCTCGAGATTTCAAATTCACTTGCAGTCGACATTTTCGTACAATCCAATCGTGTAATAATATCGTTGAAACGAACGGGAACATACTTTATATAGGAATAGCGCAAAAATAAAACAATATGAAAATTTAGAAAAGTACGTGGTAAAATTTCAAACTTCAAACATAAAAAAAAAATTCATTCAGTTTATTTTTATTTTGACAAGTAAAATTGAACAATTCCGTGAATTCGAATACTTTTGTAATTTTGTTTCTTTTTTTTTAACTTTCACATTCTCTAAGAATTTTAAATAATATATATATATAAATATGTATACGCGCACTTTTCTGTATTCGAGATTTCCGATGCGGAAAATGTCGAAAAAACCTTTGTGTTGTCATCGTAATTTTTTTGTTGTAATTTAATTATGTTGTGAATTTATCTGTGAAATTTGTAAAAAAAAAAAAATAAATAAATAAAAATTCCCGTGAAATTTTCATAAAAAGCAACGTGCGCAGAATATTACATTAATTGTATTTTATTGCTACTATATTAAACATTAATTAAAGGCGCTTTATTAGTTTTATAAGTAATATATAAATATATAAAGAGTGACTGGTGGTAAATCTGAAAAATTTTGGTATGCGGTTCTACACCTTTAAGAGGACAAAAATGTTTCTACAAACCCGTGTTCAATACTCAACCATTTCTGAGCGATTTTACATTTTGCGCTTTTATGACATCAATCAGAGTTGAATATAAAAAAATTACTATTATATGAAAACTCTCCAAGGTGATTTTTAAAATTTACGTTAAATGTTTTACTATCGGATCCTTTAGAAATAAATCTGATCCCTCTATTTTACTGGAAAATAATGCTTCGGCGCTTTGGAGCACAAAATTACGTTGCATTGTGTCTAGTACAAAGCACGTATTTTAATTTCTATAAATTATCACTAATCATCATTGAACAATTTACATATTTGATTATTTAATTTATACATTTCTTTATTTATTTAATAGCTATGCGTGACAGAGTCGTAAACACTAAAGTCGTATATAATTAATTTCAATATAGATCTGAACTTTTCAAAACACTCGCATTAACATAAAATACAATAAATGTTGTTAATAAAAAAATAAGAGATTATTATTATTTATTTATTTTTTTGTATTTGCCGTCGAAATGATTTATTCCTGTAATGTTTCGGTACCGCCAAATCGTTTAGAAAAACACAATGTTTTTGTCACCTCTCGGCTCTCACACGTTATTTAAATAAAATGTCAAAACGAGATGTTTACGAACACTCGAAAAATATAAGTTATAAATATTGTGCGCAATACATGTACTATATTTAATAAAGTTTTCATACCCGATGTATTTAGTGTATATATGAACACGTTACTAACAAATATGTAAGACATAAATGTAACGCACAAGGCGAACGAAATTTATACACTTTTTTTACGCGCCGTGTGAATAATTAATTTAAAAAAATTAATAAATAAAAATACAATCCGTGTGCGTTACGGTTGTTTGAGGAAAATGTAATAATCATCAAGTTTAAATGCGTATTTCAATTATTTTTCTCGAATTTAGCTGAATAATATTTATATTTATAAACATACACACACGGTTTGAACGTTACAAAAAAAAAAACAGCAAATTGAAAAGTGAAATTCTTACTAGTGATAGTTGACGATGACGATGACGGTGTGAACGAAATTGTTGTCTCCGGATTAGAGTTAGATGATGGTGCGACATTCGGTTATCGTCTACACAGTTGACAAGAAAATCAAAATTTAAAATCGCAACGTTTGAAATAACTTTCAAAAAAAAAAAAAAACCGAATTAAAAACGATTCGTTTGTTGTATACTCGAGGTTTTACGCTGTATTATCGATCAAATTTCTATCTCGATATTTAGAAAAGGTTGTACATAAAAAAAAGGTTACAAAACTGTATTATAAAATATTAAGAAATAACCCGGTTATTTTACTGAAAATCACTAGGCGAAAAACATAATAAAATAATAATAGAAAAATACGCATTTAAAACAAAAAAAAAAATAAATATATTTACAAGATACAAATGTATCGTCAACACAGATAGGTGATCGCGTATGATGTCAAAACAGATTTTGAAAATTTTCATTCTCTCTTTCTCTCTCTCACTCTGGATATTTTTCGTGCAAATCGATCTATAAATTGCTTATTGGCCGCATAAACGTATTATTATTATTATTATTATTATTATTATGTTTTGGAAAAATAACGCAGTGAAAAATATGAACGGGATATAATACAATAGACGTGTATTAGCGCGCAGTCTTGCGGTCTAATCGCGCGGAACAGCTGCAGCTACAGATGCTGCGCGAATCGCGATAATTTTTTTTACCCTCCCCTTTATAAGTCTGAGGTGTTTAGTTGAAAATGAAAAAAAAATATATAAAATATATTAATAATAAGTAAAAGTTATGGAATACGCGTACGAAATTCAAAAGGAGGGCGAAAAAATAACGTTTTGGCTTATAAGATTTTTTTTTTTTTGTCTTCTTATGCATTGTCTTCGTCTGTTCAAATGTATTTCTATTGAATAATTCATTGTGCGTTCCATGTACATATATATATATATATATATACACATTCGCGTTCTTCACAATGCTATCGTCGCGGTTGAGCGCAATTATTATTATATGCGTGTACAGAGAGACGGTCTTCTCGGCGCGCACCGAGTCAAAAGAATATACTCGAATCGAAGTATTGCGATGCGGGAAAAAGAAGAGAGGCAAAAAAGAAAAAAAAAAACGAAATTAAGCGTTTTCTTTGACACGGTGTAAAAACACGAGGAAAAATTGAAATTTAATTTGAATAATTTCACGGCATTCGTCTTTAGGCGCGTTAGCTATCACGAGACCGCGTTCTTCTCCTTCGCGTCAAATCTCCACGGGGGGAGAAAAAAAAATGTAATTTTATGGGCTTACAACGTAAATTATCGCAGCAGCAGTGTAATATATATATATATACAGAATTCTTGTCTTTTTTACACTCGTATAAACGTAATAATCAAATAACGTTCGCGCACTGAATCCGACGATTGTGTAGGCCACATCGCTGTGTAATATTATATATATATATATAACGTTTTCCACCATTGGGGGGTGGGGTATATAATGCTGTAAACTTGCGTTCTCAACGGCAAAAAAAAGAAAAACGTTTTCCATACACGTAAGGCGCGTAAGCCATAAAAATGTCCAATCATGACTCTTTAATTAGAGTAGGTTTTCGAGAAAACAAATTGTTCAATGAGACCGCATGTCGGATAACCGTCCGTTCGGGGAAAATCGTATTATTCTCGCCTAGTACGTGGTATTCGAACGAATTATTTTGCGCGGTAAAGAGAGCATTTTTATTAAATAGTAGATTTTCGTCACAAATACGTCACGATATTTCATTGAGAAAAATACGGAAAAAATTCTCGCGTTTCGTGCAATAAACGGATTTGGTACATTTATTTCTTTTCATTTAAAAGAAGTAGGTTTTTTTGTCACCGATCGCTTTTCTAATCCAAATTCCGATCGCAAAATAATTTTCAATTAAACTTGAATTAATGTCAGAAAATGTTAAAATTTAACGACGTTATTTGCTCATACGTTTATTGCAGTTTTCGAGAATTTCGAACTCTGATAATCCGCGTCCAAAACGACTCGTGTAAACAAGTTGTCTTTAAAATGAAAAAAAAAAGAAAAGAAAAACAGGGATATGACTGTCGTAAAACGTTCGTTTTTCTTGTAAAGCCATTAGAAAATTACATTTAAATTTCTTTCTTAATAAACGATCGGCCATGACATTTAATTATCTGCATGATGAAGACAGTAGACTGTAACGGGGTTTTAGGAAACATTTCCCGCTGTATGTACAATAGAGTACTTTGAATCTGCGATGCATAATCGATGCCGGTTTGCCAATTGCTGAGGTTAATTGCTAAATTCTCTATAGAAAACGCAAAGTAGAATTTTTTTTTTCATATTCAAAAACATTACTGGAAATTTAAAATTTTCGTCCATTTGAATATTTGTATTTGTACAAAATAAATACATTTAAAAACGTGAAAATAGCAATTCATAAACCGAATAACGAATAATGACAGCGTTTCGATAATCGCAGTCGGAAATGTTTTTAGCCTCATACCGATTACGCACATTAGTTGCCATTCCAGCAATGTATTCTCATGTATATGTAAACACAATTTATTATATTCGCTAATAATACGCGTTTATTCGTTGATACGTAAATGACAATTATTTTGTTTGAGTTTTCGTTTTCGTTCAAAACGGTCGACATGAATGACTAACAGACTCTCATTGTGTGTTTGGCTAACGCAAAAGAGAGACGATGTACGAACTATTTCGTTATTCTACCGCTGAATATGATACATGATAAGACGACTTGGAAATGCACGACGTTCAAACAGTACACGTAATTCAAAAAAGTATTACAGATACACATAGGTTAGGTTGATTAGGTTTTAGTGCGATGGTGTAATACAAAAAATGGTATCCTTTTATATTATTTTCTGTGATCGGAAATTAAATTTCCTTTAATCTTCAGTAAAAATTGTGTTTCTATTGAGTTGACATTACGGTAAACGGTACGGCGCATTTCTAATCGGTAATAAATAAAAGGCAATCCAAATGTGAGTTAACCTTAAGCGAACGGACTACGTACACTTGACACAGGGCACTATGTATTTCTCCGTACAGCCTTTTATGTTTAATTTATCCATTCGAGTCAATCGCGGGACAGAACTAGGGATTGTTGTGTACATAAAACGTACCAACCATTCGGTTTTCTATAAAACACGCAGTGACAAAGAGTTTCGTGGGAATAAATAATATAACGTTATACTCGTGTATTATTTTTTTTTTTTTTTAAATAACGCGTTACATTTTATATCGTCATACGGAGGAGTTTTTTGTTTTTTTTTTTTTGGTTCTACTGGAATTTATCGTTTTGCACTTAATACTTTCGACAAAATTATTAGAATTTAAATCATGAAACGCGATTAGTACTAAATAAGAGTACGGTTTGCAGGTGCAGATAGTGACGAATCGTCATTTTAAAATTTCCGTACCTGATCAGATATTTGGAGTACAATAAACGACTTCTATGTGGAAAACGTATTCGATCTCTTTTGTAAAACGTGCTTATAGATCATCTTAAAATCTCTTATTAAACTGATTTCAATACGGCTAAGAATAATATGTAAAGAATTCTTCATGGCAGCAAATGTTTTGTTCTAATTTTTTTGATATAATAACACAAATTTAAAAGACAAAGTTCAAAAGCCGCGTTAGTTGAACAAAAAATACATCTTATTCATTATCGAACAACGCGTTTTATTTTTATTTATATCAATGTAGTATTGTACGAATTAATTATTACTTAGAAAAACTCGAGTTCGTTTAAAGGATAAAACGTTCTGTCGTGTGTTTGCAAAATGACTAATAGCGTATTAGTTTTGTTTTGCTGGCTTTTGAAATGCAGCTGTGGTGCAAGGTGTATTTTCCTTTAAAGAACAGCACGTGCTGACAAATTCAAGAAATATACTCGACATATAATAGCGGCATAGAAGCTCTTCTTATAATAAAAACATATATTTTAATAATCAAAGAATTCCACGGCCAAATACGACGGAAAAACGGAACGTCGCTGAAAAAAATTCACTGTACGTCTAAATATTTGAAGAAATTCACAGGAGCTGTAGAAAACTTTGACTACGGAAATTGCGAACATTATTCATAAAAATTTCGTTTCATGAATCGTAATTTAAAATTCAATAAATAATAATAAAAGAATTACTTTCCCCTAATTTAGAATTAAAATTAAATTCGCACACGATTCCATATAATATGGAAAACAAAAAAAAACTCGATTATAAAATAAGTAATTATTTTTAATTTCAGTAAAATTCACGAAGACGGTGAGTATTCTAATTAAAAAAAAAAAAATTGTTTTTTTTTTTTGGTAAATTTAGTCAGGTAACGGTTGCGTTTTCGTAATTCGTGAACTCTACGGAGATAAATTCGAAAAATTTAATTTGCAATTTCCACTCGATAACCAACTGCGCGAGTTAAAATCGTACGGCGGACACTGTCCGACCGGTGTTGGAATCTATCCAGATGATTTCTAATCTTCTATCTTATTTAGAGAAATAGATGATGTCAAGTTATACATATATGTGTTTTAGATGAAAATTTCACTTGTCTAGATATTTTATATTATCACTATTGCCCGCATTGATGAGATTTAAATTCTTTTTCGAATTTTATTCTCTATAGACAATCGTTTTGTTTTTTTTTATACTATAATCCTTGGTACGTTCCGTTGATAGTTTTACGTTTGAACGCATATTTTATCTTGTAGGGTTTTGATATTTTCCGTGGCGTGAAAATAACGGGCCAAACGGTATTCGGCCGAGACGCGGTTGCGTTCGGAACCGTTCCGAGTACTTTTAATATTGAAATTAAAAAAAAAAAAAACAAAAATATCTATCCGAATAAAAATCTCGATTATATTTTATTTTTGTCCATAGGTTCTTTTTTTTCTTTTTGCGTTATCCAGTAGTCCCGTGTGTACGTACGACTGTCGTCGACTGAAAATTCCGACGTTAAAAGCTATTTTGAGTATGAAAACGGCGTAAACAGCGTTGTACGAGGCGAAACGATTATAAATCGGACGTAATTGCAAAAGCGAATTGTAATGAAAAATGCAACGCGGTCTCGCGGCGGATCCCGTTGTTATTTCTTTTCGCTTACGTCTCCCTCGGGTTTAGAAGTACTCGCGCGCCGTTCGCCCGGATTCACGATAATTATTTACGATTCGCGCGGACGACGCGCGTTCGGCGGTGGTTTTACGCGTTCCGCCGCCGTCCCGCATAGAGACGGGGAAAACTTTTTTTCTGCTTCTGCGCGGACCACGGACGACGGCGCGATATATCTCACGCGCGTTATATTATGCACAGAGAGCAATTATGCGTGTGGGTGGTATACCACCTGATTGTAAGCGCACCGACGGTCCCCGGTACACGCAATTACCGTCCGCTGACGGCCGCCGCCGCGTGTCTGAATAAAACAATATCGCCGTTGTTAGACGGAGTCAGCGCAAGGGTCTCTTGGGGAGACCCTTAACCAGAGTCCGGACAGCAGTCCGACACCGGGCCGTGATGAATCACGTTCGCGGCTCGTGTGGTGGCCGTCGATTAGACGCGCGCGAAGGCTATCCTCTAATAACGCCGCTTTCCTTACGCGGGGGACGTAAAAAATTCAAAACCGGACGCTATAACACGTTGTATACCACTTACGTTTTCCAGCAAAACACCGTTTCGTTTCTCGACACTAGACTGTTCGATCTCGCGTAAACGGATTCTCAACCGTGTCCCTGTGCACGGGATGTATTGCGATTGGATTTTTGTGGAAAAAACGAATTTCCTCTTATTCTCCCCTAGTGTTCATCGAAAATCGTTACAACGTGCTATTATATGTACTGCAGGGTTTGTCCGGAAAGTAATGCAATTAATTTCATAAAAAAAATATATTAAAGATATCGTTACAAACATTTAATATTCTTCAATGTATTCCCCTTTGGCATCCACACACTTTTTCCAGCGATTTTTCCAAGCACGGTATGCATCCTGGAAAGCGTCAACGGGGACCTCGTTTAGAACCTTTGTCACGGCGGTTTGGATGGCTTCAATACTTTCAAAATGGGCTCCTTTTAGGGTGGCCTTGGTCCTCGGGAACAAAAAAAAGTCTGCCGGAGACAGGTCAGGACTGTAGAGAGACTGAGGCAACGTTGCTATGCTGTTCAGTCGCAATTGTCACCCGGTTGTTTTTTTGGTCGTTAGATAACAACTTGGGAACGAACTTGGCACACACTTTTCGCATGTGCAATTTGTTCCTAATGATGTCGTGCACAGAGGTTTTTGGAATATTGAGAGTGTCTGCTATCATCCGAACACTCATACGCCGATCGGTATTCAAAAGATTATTAACACGAGACACATGTTCGTCAATTTTGCTGGTTCAGAGCGTGGGTCATCCTCGATCACTTCTCGGTGATTTTTAAACAACATTAACCACGTAGAAACTTGAGAATAGGAGAGCGCAGCATCCCCGTATGCATCCTGAATCATTTTATTAGTGTCAGCGAGACATTTGTTTACTTTAGCACAGAATTTAATGGCGTAACGTTGTTTGATTGTTTTCTCCATTGCACCTCGTGACACGAGCACTAAATAACGGTTCACAAAAATATCGATACTGACGTTTCCAGAGAGAGAAACAAATTGAGCTTAGGTGCGTTGTAAAGATAAGCATCCACTCCGCCTAACACAATTGGTCCGAACACGCTGCGATTAAAATAAACAGCGGGAAAAATCAAATTGCATTACTTTCCGGACAAACCCTGTATAACACGTACGTATGCTGCTGATGCAAAACACGCTTTCGTAATGTTTTCGTCAGCGGTCGCAGATAATATTCGTCGCAATATCCGTATGGATAGTCACAGCGGCGGAGTACTATTGCGCGCGATTCGTAATATTCGTATTTCTGCGCAACGTTGTCATCATCCTCGAGGCTTTTTTTTCGATAACCAGTACATAAATAACCTACTACAATGTACGATGTTGTATCGATATACCTCCTATTGTGTCAGTCGTTTTTTTCTTCTCGGTTTATGTAGTGTCCGTAATTTTGCCGATAACGATATTTGTAAAATTGATTTTATAAAAATTGCACACGGAGTTCGTCGTTCTTATTAGTCCGGGAAGAGGAAAATATTTAATAGGTTCGGGTGAACGGGCACGAATATCTCGATATGTTATCAGACGGCTGGCCGACATCGGTCATGCCGTGCGCTGTAAAAATGCTAACGAACGTATTCCGAGTGTAAATTTTTACCGGTCTAAAATTAAAACGACTTTGACGTGTCAAAATCGTGTTCTTCGTTGTTCCGTTAACGCGCGCAATCGTATCGCCGCGTCCTAGTCAGACGTATTCGACGTTGACGTCAACGCAGCTCCCGAAGACGTCACGTGTGTTGATCAACGGAGCCGTGTGTGGCATAGGACGAGGAAAACGACATTAATATAATATTATTCGTTTCAATCGATTTCGTCGATTTATTATTCTATTCGAATTATTATTATAATATAAAACATTTGATTTCTGTTTATTTTTCTATTATTTAACAACTATTTTGTACAATAAGACGAATAAACAAATTCAGGAGTGTACGCATATCATAACACTTTTTTTTTCTCATCAATAATTCCGGACCCGTAGAAATCTCGCGAAGATACCAATTGGTATAAGTAACATTTCGTTGAATTCTCTGATTATCGCGTGTAAATATTAAAGAACCGCATTATTATACTATAATAAAATGTCGTCATTATTATTCGTTTGAATTTGGCGCGTACTTATAAATTACAGTGATTGTGAATTCGCAACTTCGCTTCGCGTACGCTAAACATCGCAAATATGGCGTTTGATTTTTTCACTTTCACAATTCAATAGAACTACGTTTTCCAAAAACGTTCTTGGTCCATTACACAAACGCAAACGCGCCTATATCGTGATCTTAACGCAAAAATATAATACGAACGTTATTAGTGATTTATTCAATTGCATATTATAATCTCGCATATATTTCTGAAGATAACAAAATGGAAGAGATGTTGAATGCTCCGGTAAAAAAATACTTTAGCTCTATTAACAATTTGAAACTTTTACACCATAAAAGTAAAAATAAAAACGGATTGAAAATCCCAAACTTTTAAAACGAAAATAAAATAAAAGTAGACGTATAACGATTTTACTTTAAATGATAGGCACCGAGATCATATGTGAAAAAATAAAAAAGATTCAAACTCATTTTTGGAAAATGATTTCTTTACATGTGCGTACAAGTAACTTGAATATTTAAAATAACACTTTGCGTGGGAAGAGCATATCTAACAAATTATCTAAATAGTAATAAATTTGTATATGTGTATTAATGTGCGTGTGTGCGTATATACAATAATTAAACCAAAGTGTTTTATGAAATATAAAAAAAAATATATATTGAAATTGTTATATGTTTTTACTACCGGTTTTGACAAAATATTATCATCAGGCATTAAGCGAAAAAAAAATACGATAACTTTTATGCATTACTTTACTTCATAATATTTTTTGACATAATTTTATTTCCATTAATATGTTATTATTTTTTATGTATTTTTTGTCTTAATCGCCATTCCATGTAGTCTTTTTTTTATGTAATTAAATAGTAATTACAATATTTCACACTTATTTGTATTATGAATGACGTATGACCAAAGACATATTGTGGTATCGCTCACGTATACATTCAATTTGTAGGAAAACATTACTCCAGGGGCATCCGCTGTCCGTAAAATTTGAGGCACGCGTCTGAAATTGGGTACGTATTTTTTTTTCACGCCACTGACACGTAGTGATTTCAAATTATACATATGTGATATTCACGCGTTTTCAACAAACGATTATCGATCCGACGCACGTACGGATTAATAGTTAGGCACGAGAGGAGAAAACGTACTTATTTCGATAGGTACAGATACGCGAGTTATGGATTAATTCCACGATGAAATTACGTTATGAATTATAAAAAATGCACGCCCGTGAAATATCTAATCCGAGTTCACGTTCAATCGCCCCGATGTGGAACCCTTTGTGCACGAGTACTCGATACGCACGATGAATATGAATCTAAAGGATGTTAAAATTATTAGATTATAATAATATCGTATTACAGTGTTCTTGTCACGGCGTATTGCGCCGAGATGGCGGATTAACCGAAATCCAAAACGGATATTAATATTCTGATACGTGAATATTTTTCCTGAACACCACGCGCAGGCTCTTCTGTACGTTTTAATTTTATTATTATTATTTTTTTTTCATCCAATTTCTATGTGTCACAAACACACCCACGAAAATATCGTTAAACCGTGTTTATGCTAAAACGCGTATTCATTAAAATTAATTAGAAAATATGTCGGCCGTGTTATTTGTAACATATTCAATGAAGACTTTCAAGTTAAACCTATTATACGATCATTACTTACAATTCCCGATATAAAAGTAAACAAAAAATAAATAAATATATTTTACAAACGTTTGATTTAACGAAATTAAATTCTAAACGATAATATCTGTATATATATTATATACAACATATAGATCCGGCGTATATCTTAGTGAAATATGTTGTAATGCGATATCGAGCGCAAACTATACAGGAATAACTTTTAACGATGATAATTTCGTTATAGTCCAATTGAATACATTCGTTCGATTGCGACTGAAGAGAAAATGATATCGGGAAATAGCAACAACGATTACTGTAACCATTCGGTTTGAATGAAACGAAATAAATTATTCGCGGACGTAAAATATAATCCCGCGGTCAGCTATTCGCGTATAATCGCGGTTAATCGTATTCGCGTGTACATATAATATGTGAATCCGCATTCCTCCGAACGAAACTATCGTAATAATTATTAATATATAATAGTGTACTAATTTAAAGGAATTCTGGCCATTTTCATTTTGATTTTTTATGCCCATTTTTTTTTTTTTTACTCGGAATTCGATTGGCGGGCGGTGTCATAGTGTCATAGTATGGCCGTAGGATGTGACGATTACTTTGTCCAATTTTACATAATTTTTTTCTTATATCTTTTTTTTTTTTGAAAATACAAATAACGTGCAAACATATCTGAATTTGAATAAATTCGATTAAAAAATATATAATACGACGAGTTGATTATTGGAATAGCAATTAATAGATGTACGTATTGTATAATATACTGAATTATCGAATTAACGATTCCGTCAACGTAACTTGCACCGAATATATCTCAAGTCATATGAATGCTTTACCCGCGTAGATTCGTACATTTTCACGCGATAATTTAACAATTTTGGATTCTCTCTTTTTTTTTTTTTTAATCATACTTTTTTATCATATTACGCGTCACGTGAAAATGTATGCGAATACAGACGGGAAAAAATAGCCTAATGACTTTTGATGATGCAACTTAGTCTCGAATCGCCAATAATACGTAGTTGTAGTAAAGTTCACCGATCAGGTTCCTGAGTCGACGGATAGTTTATGTAAACGGTGGCCTGTAGTGAAGTCAAGTAGTGGAGTTTCAATTGAATCCTTAAATTCAACTGGCACAAGAAACGTATAGAAAAGTATCTATAATAATTGATAACTACATTTAAAGGCGTAAGAAAAATTACAAGCACTGCGGTTGTGTCTCACTCGAGACGCAAAACTAAACAATTATGACGAGTACAGATACGTTTGATTTAGAAAAAGTCATTTATACCCGAATTTGAGAAGTAATCTATTTGAGTGCACGCGCGTAATTGTAAATTAATTGAAAAATTTAAAATTTAAACGATTTAAATCGCGATTGACAAAAAAAAAAAATAATAATTTTCCAAATTTCAAAGTTATGTTGATAACGGGAACTGGTGAAAAAAATATATCACCTATACAAACATAAATAAAGAATCACGGAATTATTGAGAGATAATTGTAATAATAAGAGTTTATTTTCAGAAGAAAAAAAATCGTCTAAATTCTATGACCATTCTTCGCCGTCATTTCGTCCTAATTAAATATTTAATCCTTATATTATATTTAAATTATCATCAATCTGTCACCGACGAGATTTCGGTATTTTAAACCGATTAGGTTTATTGACATTAAAATGAGAAAAAAAAATTGTATCCAAAAATTACTTAGACATTACATAAATATATTTTTATATATATATAGCGTATACACTTAACGCGCGCACATTAATCAAACTTTATAGAAAATTCCGTTGGAATCTTTACCGACGGCTTGCGCTAATGAAAAAAGTTCAGTTATTTTCTCGGGTCAAACGGCTGTCTATAGATGGTACCTACATAAGAGCGTTACGGTTTTAAACCGATTTAATCAACAAGACGGTTTTTTTTCCTTGCCATTTCCCCCCTGCCCCATCTACGACCAGAAATTCCTTTTCGTCTCGCAGCATTTCATACCGCCCACTACTGCCAATTCCCTAAATTCTCCGACCTACGACGACGCTATCTTTCGTGTCCTCCATAGTTGGTCTATGATTTTTACTATTATGACTAGGCGTGATTCAAAATCTTACCAGCCGGTCGAGTAACATTTTATTTTTTCCATTCCGTTAAACTATGTTTGGGTTATGAATAAGTATAACGACGATTCGATTCGAAGTCGGCACGCTGGTTTGAGCGTTAGAAAATTGACGTGGAAAAACAATAAACACTATATAACACTATACGCGTAAAATAATAATACAATTTGCAATATCCAGGCATTTTTTTTTTTTTTTTTTTTTTAATTCATTTTTTTCTAAAATTCGTCGGTTAATTGGTTTTATCATTCAAACGCGCGAATCGACTGACATCAAATACAAACCGAATAATATTGTACTGAATGTTAATGTGACGAATAACGAATGTTATATTTATATATATAAAAAAAAAAATATGTCTTCTCGCGTACCGCACGTTGGGAACCATTGAATTCGTATCGTCACGTCGGATAAACGACGACGACGTAATAATAATAATAGTAATATAACGTATAAATCGGTGAAGTTCGCCGAGGACACCGCCGGTTTTCCATACACTTGGTTATACGATAATAATCACAATATAGTGTTTTTGGTGACTAAAATAATTTCATGTCGTTTCGACGTCTTGCGCGTTACGACATGCGGCGGGGACCGGGGGAGGCGAGCAAAAGTTTCGCGACGACAACGGTTTTTAAAATAATTAAAAACGCGCTTGGCCGTGGCGGCGGCACAAAGTCAATTTACGTTTGCGTTATATTTATTCTTAAAAATAACAACGCCCGGTCTACTGCGCGCAGCACACGACGAAACGGCCGTCGAAACGGCAATTAATTTCACCTTTATGAAAAAATCCGTTGGCCGCCTCCGCGCTATTATTGGTTCCGTGGGTTTTTGTTTAATTAAAATCAAAGGGCCGCCGACTCCGATTCTCCCATCGCCTTTCTAATGTCTCGCCTCGAGTAGTCGTGTTGCGCGCGCATGACGCGGCGCGCCAAACGAGGACCGGAGAATAAAGTTTTTATTTTGGCTACGTCGCAGCAACGCATTGCAGTCTCTTTTGATTCCCTCCAATTTTTTTTTCTCCTTCGGTTTTTTCGTTTCGTTTTTTTTTTATCATTTCCCGACATCATCGTCATTACTGTATTTCGCGCCTTGTGAACAATTGCAATTGGCGATAGTACAGAATTCCGCGCGCGATAATATCATCTTCGGTTGATATTAATTAGCCCGTTGGTCCTAGTCGATATCCCCGATTATAACCGTCCCGCGGTGGTGTGTGCGTGTGTTCGCCGTATTATATGGACGCGTCGCCAATAGTTCTTCGTACGAAAATTCATTTTTGAATTCCGAACGGAGCAACGAGGCGCGCGCGTATTGGTTTTACAACGATAAGTAGTATGAAAATGAGTATAGCAAAACCTCCGCCTCCGCTTTCCTCTGGCCCGGCTCGCCGCGTTTTCTCCGCCGCCGACGATACCACTAAAAATCCTACGTGTATATACCCCCGGCTTAACCCGTTCAGACCATCACGCATTTACGTGACCGTTTAGAATTCAAATTTATTTTCTGGAACGAAAAAAATATAAGAAAACTGCAAAAGGACTTATTTCGAGTGTGGAAATCGAACTGCGACTTTCCACGAGCGACGTTCATCTAACCTGCTATGTATGTGCCCGAATCGATTACTTGGGAATATTTTAAATAATACGCTATATGTATACATATACAAATACGTATGCGTATAAGACGAAGTCATTAAATATTATTATACACACCGCGCGTGCCCGTCGTTTCTTCGATAATAAATCGCATCACACGACTGTAATGTTATCAACACGTCGTGACCATACGTCGAACACCGCCCCTTCACCTCCTCGTACATTGAAACATACGTGTATGTAGCATACGGTTCGTGCGTTATACATTCCGATTTACTCGACCTTGATAAATGGTCTTTTCATTATACAAATCCCAATTGACCAAAGTTTTACTCATTACACGCACACCTGTAGAGACACCGGCAAGAGTTTTACCGTTACACATACAAAACACATTTAACGATAGAGGTACACACACATGTACAATGAATGAGGACTCGTAGAGACCCGCGCAAAGACCTGCGTGACTTTTGCCGTTAAGCGAACAACAGTCGACGATTAAATATTCGGTGTAAGCCGTGTGTTTAAAACTAAACTATAATCGGTATCTGCTCTTAGCGGACATAGTATACAGATTGAATTTCATACACAGTTGATTTGTATATTTTTTAAGTATTTTTACATTTCTTCGAAGCGTTAAAATGGCTGGCTTGGTCGACGCAAACTCGGTGGATCGACGAGAAGAAAACATACATATACGTTCAACATTCGCCGCTATATCATCTAATCGAAACTACGACATTCGCCGTTGACTTTGGCGCTGGGCGCGAGTTTTTGTTTATCGGATTCGATCCGACTGATAATTTCAATGTATATATAAATCGTATTATAACACCATCAAGACGCATTTGCGTGCATCCAGATTTTTTAAAACGAATATATACACTTCTCATGGGAAGTATTTTGTCATTTATTCTCGATCCACCACAAAGAGTCAAAGAAAAAATATTTTCTACGTTAATTCGTTTATGAATAATTACACCCAGCGAATGCAACGATTTGTCGCGTTGTTTTCAAATTCGTATAATATGTGTACGAAAAACTCTTAAATGTATATCCGACGTCGATTCGTTTAAGCGACGTCCATAATGACCCGCGGTTCGCCACGATTTTATATTTACGTTATTTAAATCGAAATTAAAACGCGTTATTTTCGTTATCGTTTTATCTTTTTTTTTGACGATATTAACATTTCGAATTTGTTTTAATCATAATATTTATAACGAATTGTAGCCAATGATGAATTCTCTCACACGGCACACGCGAGAATTTAAAATATTTTAAAACGTACGTGACGGAAATATTACGACTTCGTCGTTGATTGAGAATATTATGACATTTAACAATTCTATACGTAGTTCCCGAATGATAACAATAGGTATATTTAAAAATTTCTCGTTATTTTTAATAAATTAAAAACGATTTAATGGCATTTGCGGTATAAATTCTATTTTTCGTATTACACGGCCGCAATAGTGTACTTGTCCGATACAATTCGCTTTAGATTTGAATGCGTGTAAAATTATAAAAAAAAAAAAATACAGTGTAATAAACATTTCCGAATCGAAGTTTAAACAAAAATCGTTTGATTGTGTTACATTGTGCAAAATATGTGTGTGCGCGCGCTCGAGAATATTGTTATAATAATAACATCATTTAATACAATATCTCAGCAGTAATTCGAGCATAAAATGTACGATAAAATATCAGATTTTAATTAAAATTTACAATTTAATAACGAAGAATGAATTTTGTGCATTTCGATTAATTAATAAAAGTTTATGGTTTTAAATGTATTAACTCGAAATAAAGTTTAGTCGTACGGGAGAATATTATCTTATAATACAAAACGTAAATATTTATTCGAGTATTTTAAATCGTTTTATTAATAATAACAAAGTATTCTCAAAACGCCGCTTATAAACAAAGAGAAAACAATTTTCATTCGACTCCAGCCACTTTTCCGGATGGATTCGCGTGTTCACGCGTTTATTCATAATAATATTATATATATATATATATATATATATATGGTGTAGAAATTAATAAAATTCGTGATGATCTGTCGTGGGCGATGGATAGGAGAGAATACGATTTTTGTTCGACGCGGTGAAAAATATTTAGCGTTTTGTATTCCAATTCGCTGTGTGAAAGGGTCGGAGAGAGCATTAATAATGATAATAATAATAATAATAATAATAAAAAGCGTTCGGATCAGTATTTTGAAAAGCGCTCCGAGAAGAAAATATCGTTATATCTTCCGTACCGTTTGGATTAACAAAAAATAAAATAAAAAATTATATAATATATTGTTCAAGTTGCTTTTCATTCTCTTACAAAGGATATTTACACGAAAAACCCGATATATGGTCATATTTAAAAAAGTCACGAAAATAATGTATCATTCAGATTTACTCATTCCATAGATTATTTTTCGAAGACAAGTCGGACTTAATAAAATATCCAAAACACGAAAATAAAACAATACTGAAAATAATTTTACACGTCCTATATGAGAAAATACTTTTTTTTTCAACGACAACCACTACATCGGATAATTCGAAATGTATAATTTAATATTAAAACGCATCATTATAAAATCACGAATATTAATATTTTAAATTATTTATTGACTTTTAATTGCAGGGTTTAACAAGTTTGAATGAGAATTATTTGCTCTTTATGAACAGAAATTTAAAAAATTATCGTTACTTTAGTGCGGCCAGCGAAATTAGACGAATGATTGACGTGCCCCCAGTGGCGGTTTTTCGGTAGAGCTACATGAACTATTTTCATGAGGACTTCCCGCTGGTCAACTGTCACTTCCCGATCGCTTCTTTACGACTCCTTTTAGCCTGTTCCTTCTCGACCGCTAACTCTCGCCTACTATTTCTTGACTTCCGCCGACGTCAAATCACAAATTATACGCTAAACTTCTAAAATATAAAAAGTGTTATACGGGCTTAGAACGTAGTAAAAATGTAAAACAATTTCTTTTAAAATGCAATAAAATAACATTAAAAATTTTTAAATTTATTTGTAATCGTATAGATATTTAAATCGCATTTAGATAATATTCTGAAAACAAAAAACGAAACGTTGAAAATATGACGTTGTGAAAATATTTAAAAAATCTTTTAGAGCAGAAATTCATAAAATTATGGAAACTAAACTTCGATGCGTTAAGAATTTTATCACATAGTAATACTGTCTGGCCGAAAATATAAATATTAATGTTTATTATTATTATTATGTCGTTATGGTTACCTAAGAAATCGTTTTTGTTCTAGTCAAAATGATTTTGTGTTCAGACGAAACCATTTAGTATATAATAAAGCTTACATCAAGCAACAATCCAGTAAAAATAAATCACTTAACATTTTTAAACCAAATAATAATTTCTACAATTATCATGGCATTCTTCAACAAAATATGCGGATCGTTAAGATCGCTAACAAAAACGGTGTCTTCTGCCTTATTCCAGAAGACAAGATTTCACTCTTCGTCGGCCACATTAAGCGCCAATGGCATCAGTATGAGCAAATTCGACAATAAGCCGTTGCCGTACGAGACACTGAAAAAACGAATGGAAATCATTAACGACAGATATAAGAGACCAATGACCTTGGCAGAAAAAGGGTTGTACTCGCATTTGGACAATCCAAAGGAACAGGAAATTAACCGCGGTGTGGATTACTTAAAATTAAGACCGGATCGTGTGGCTATGCAAGACGCTACCGCTCAAATGGCCATGTTACAATTCATTTCATCCGGTTTGCCGAAAGTCGCAGTACCGTCTACAATTCATTGCGATCATTTGATCGAAGCTCAAGTCGGAGGAGTCGAGGACTTGAAAAGAGCTAAGGATATGAACGAAGAAGTATACGAATTCTTGAGAACGTCCAGTGCTAAGTACGGACTTGGTTTCTGGAAACCCGGTTCAGGAATAATTCATCAAATATTTCTTGAAAATTACGCTTTCCCCGGGGCGTTGGTGATCGGTACTGACTCGCATACACCTAATGGCGGTGGACTTGGCGGCTTGTGTATTGGAGTCGGTGGCGCAGATGCTGTTGACGTTATGGCTGGCATTCCATGGGAACTCAAATGCCCGAATGTCATTGGTGTTCATCTGAGTGGAAAAATGTCCGGTTGGACCACGTCAAAAGACGTTATACTAAAAGTAGCAGATATTTTGACAGTTAAAGGAGGTACTGGCGCTATCATCGAATATCACGGACCGGGTGTTGATAATATATCGTGTACGGGTATGGGCACCATTTGCAATATGGGCGCTGAGATCGGTGCTACGACATCGGTGTTCCCTTTTAATCGCCGTATGGCTGATTACTTAAAGGCTACATCGCGTGCTGACATTGCCGAAGAAGCCGCCAAATACAGTAAGTCGTTATTGACTCCCGATCCAGGCTGTCAATATGACCAGTTAATAGAAATCGATTTGACGAAATTGGAGCCACACGTGAATGGACCATTCACGCCTGATCTCGCACATCACATATCTAAACTCGGCGAAAATGCAAAGAAAAACGATTGGCCCAACGAAATCAAGGTTTGTCTAATCGGCAGCTGTACAAACTCCAGTTACGAAGACATGTCCAGGTGCGCTTCTATAGCAAAAGAAGCCATGGCTCACGGACGGAAAGCAAAAATACCGTTTAACGTTACACCGGGATCCGAACAGATCAGAGCGACTATTGAAAGGGACGGTATTGCACAAACTCTGAGAGAGTTTGGAGGTACAGTTTTAGCCAATGCCTGTGGTCCGTGTATTGGCCAATGGGATCGTAAAGATGTAAAAAAGGGTGAGAAAAACACTATCGTGAGTTCTTACAATAGAAATTTCACGGGCCGTAACGATGCTAATGCAGCGACTCATGCTTTCGTCACATCGCCGGAAATGACTACCGCGCTGGCAATTGAAGCTCGTTTGGACTTTGATCCTACAAAACACACTATCAAGGGAGCCGACGGCAAAGAATTTAAATTGAGTAATCCGTTTGGTCAAGAATTGCCTGCTAAAGGATTCGATCCGGGTCAAGACACTTACCAAGCTCCGCCTGCTGACAGTTCGTCAGTGAGTGTAAAAGTGGATCCTAAATCAAAAAGGTTGCAGTTATTAGAACCGTTCAAAGTTTGGGACGGAAAAGATATGGAATGTCTTACTGTCCTCATTAAGGTGAAAGGGAAATGTACGACAGATCATATTTCTGCCGCTGGCCCATGGTTGAAATACCGAGGTCATCTGGACAACATTTCCAACAATATGTTTTTAACGGCGACAAACGCGGAAAATAATGAAATGAATAAGGTGCGTAATCAAATAACCGGACAGTGGGGTACAGTCCCGGACACTGCCAGGGAGTATAAAGCGAATGGAGTGTCATGGGTAGTGTTTGGCGACGAAAATTACGGCGAAGGAAGCAGTAGGGAACACGCTGCTTTGGAACCGCGTTATCTGGGAGGATGTGCAATAATTGTCAAGTCTTTTGCACGTATCCACGAAACCAATTTGAAAAAACAAGGACTATTAGCACTGACATTTGTCGATACGAAGGATTACGAAAAAGTCCAATCGGCCGACCAAGTATCATTGGTCGGACTTAACCAATTTGCTCCTGGTAAGCCATTAAAGTGTATTTTATGCCATGCTGATGGAAGCAGCGATGAAATCATGTTGAACCATACGTTCAACAAACAACAAATTGATTGGTTTAAAGCGGGAAGCGCGTTAAATCATATGAAGAAAGTTGCTGCATCTAAATGAATCGGTTATTGCAAAACGGGCGCAAGTCCAAATTGTTTGAAAATTATTTTGTTGATGGTTTTGGCGTCTTGGAGGGTATTTGCATCGTTTTCTGTGAGAAGATCGACATGTCTACATTTTGCGCCTTTGTAATAGGAGGTCCAATATTTCAATTTTCTTCAAAAAAGGCGTTAGTCCTAGACTTATTAGCAAAAATCAGGCGACTTAGATTAGTTTAGAGTTTTACATTTTAATACTGTTTATGGGTTTAATCATATTATTGTTCCACAACCATAGATATTATATACTAATACTACAGGGCCGTCTTCAAATACACCGCCACAGAACAAGCTGAAACACGACGACGTCATATGCAAAGAAGACTTCTTGATATACAAACGTTATCAATATTATTAATATTTTAAATTATTGATTGACTTTTACTTGCAGGGTTTAACAAGTTTGAATGAGAATTATTTGCTCTTTAGGAACAGAAATTTATAAAATTATCGTTACCTCAGTGCGGCCAGCGAAATTAGATTGACGTCCTCCCAGTGGCGGTTTTTCGGTAGAGCTACATGAACTATTTTCATGAGGACTTCTCGCTGGTCGACTGCCACTTCCCGATCGCTTCTTTATGACTCCTTCTAGCCTGTTCCTTCTCGACCGCTAACTCTCGACTACTATTTTTTAACTAGGTCACGTACTAAAACCCTTAGTTGGCATTTTTGCTTGCCACACCATAAAGGTAATGTACGATATCATATGAGTATATGACTAATCGTTACTCTGCTAAATATATTTTTGAAATTAATAATTACTTATTATATACTCGGTATTGAATAAACACAGATTTTATGTAATATGCTTGTACCGCTAGCATTTTTTTGAATTCAAATTAATAAATTTTATAATGGTATAAAAAATATACGCGTAGTTTTATATACGTAAAATTCGTGCCAATTTTACAAAATACACACGTAGAACCCCTGGGCGTGTGATTTCATGGTACTGGGGGCGTGACAGTCATCCTTCTAATTTCGCTTGTCGCTCTATAAATTTAAAATTTAAATTACTAACATTCGATTCGTTAAGAATTTGATTACATAGTAAAATAACTGAGGAAAGGTCGTTGACAATGAGGTTGACAATTTATTTCATCCGGGTTGCCGAAAGTCGTAGTACGGTTTACAACTCATTGCGATCATTTGATTAAAGCTCGGTTCGGCGGAATGGAGAATTTGAAAATAGCTTAGGATGTGAACGCTGAAGTATACGAATTCTCAAGAACAACCAGTGATAAGTACGGAGTTGGTTTCTGAAAACCCGGTTCAGGAATAATTCATCAAATATTTCATTATATATTTTTTATTATATAAATATATATTATAATATCATATTCATTAGAATATCGTAATATATTAATTATTTTTTTCAATGAGTTTTCACTATAATTTATAATAATAATAATTATTATTATTATTACTCATTTTTTGTTTTACCACGAAATTCGGAGTCATTTATAATTTGAGCAAAAAGAAAACAAAACAAATATTCGTGTCGATGAAAAAAAAATAATAATAAACGTAAAATTTTTAAAATCGACGTCATATCGCACAGATATAATGTTAACAAATTAAAATCAATACAGATGAAACAAAATTTTAAATTTTATTTCATTCCTACACCTAATGTTATTGAAAATATGTTCACGTTTTATAAATATTATACGAACGGAATACTAAACGACAATTATTATATAAATTCGCCGTACCACGACAAATTGGTATTAATAATTATTATTGTCCAACCTTTTTATAAGATTTTTGGAAAATATGTCGAATTAATACATCTCATTTTATGTAATTTTCATTTATACTCTTATAAAAGAGTTCGTTGTTTTAGATTTTCAGCGATACAAAAAACTTTTATTTCTTTTAGTTTTTCACATACAAATATTTTTTCTCTTTGACACTTTTTTTTGGTTTTCTCGGAAGAAAAACAAAGTACAATAGAGAAAATTGTAAAAAATTCGATGAAATATATTTTCGACGCTTTCCATTTTGATAAATCGAATTTTTATAACAAAAATATAGTTCAAAAGACTTGACAATAGTATATTAATTACATTTATATAATATACCTTTAAATTAAACTTCTTTTCAAGTATTTCGATTGATTTCGGGATAAAATAAACAATTTAAAAATATTAATAATTCTCATTTGTCTATATACTGTATTCCATTTAAGGTCAGTTGACCGATTGCTCACTGCGACACAAAATAGTTGTGTTCGAAGATTCGGTTCTAAGAACTAGAGCGACACTTTATTACTTCAACAGTCATCAAACATATAATTTCATATTATGATTAATAAGGTGAAGTGTTTTTTTTACGACTACGCACTTTGTGCGCACATATTATAATAAGCAAATCGTAGCGGATAAACACTGCCGGCTTTTCATCAAAATTTGAAAGAAAACATATTTTAAATATTTACTCTCCGGCGGTACAGATTTTATGTACAAAAAGTAATTATTTTAAAAATCACAATTCAACCGAAAAATTCAAAAATATTTAAAGAAAAAGAACACCAAATAACAGTGTTTAACATTGAATATTTCGGCTGAGTATATTCGGCTTAGAAATTCTCTATAACAATCCGGTGTAAAAAAGTTTGAGCGGAATTAGTGGATGTAAAATATTTGTTATTCAATCAATATAGAACCTCGATTGAACATATGTGGTGACAAAGGAAGAACACGCGTTATTTGTTCTTTTTTTTCTTCAAAAATCTGTTTGAACGTGTATTTTGCTTCATTGTAGCTTAAAAAAAAAAATAAATAACTACTGTGTACTTGTAACTAATTCGAGCGACTTATAATAATTTATTCTACACTGAAAACGAACGAAAAATGATGAAAATTACAATACCGCCGCACATTTGAGTTTTACATTTTTAATAAACAGTGACATCGTTAATTTTACTTTGGAAAAATAAAACGACGTTATTAACAGACATATAAATTAAATACATTATATAGCTATGATAAATACGTTAAAAACATTTAGAATAATATCAATAATACTGTTGCGGATTCAGCTATCCCCGTACTCGGGTTATACGAAAATTATATACGATTTTTTTTTCTTTTAATTGATATAAATTTTATTTGTAAAACATTGCGCGGGAAATGTTCATTTCAAGCGCACGTTATTATTATAGTTAACCCATTAATATATCCTTTTTTTTTTGTACGAAATCCTTTTAATCGCGAATTCAACTCGATTTTAACAATCGGAGGGAATTCATTCTATTTTTTTTTTCGCTATTTTATATCCAACATAATGTGTATAGGATTGCACGGATCGTCTTCTATGGCGCCGCCTCGCCATTTCCAATTGAAACCACGCGCATAAAATTAATATTTAGCCGGTCTGATTTTAATGGGCAATACTGCAATTATTCCCCAAAATCCGAACGGCAGTATTTCTTGACGGATCGGACTTCGAATCGATGATAATACAGGGTATCCGTGTACAGTAAAGTATCCCTTGTTTTAAAAATAATCGTACTCATTAAAGAAATTACGTTACAAAAATGGTTTTACCGACCGAGTGAAAAAAAAAAAGATTAGAAAATTAAGTCGATTTTGGTATATACTCGGACATGTGTAGATATTCAATACGCGACCTTTTGATCAACCCTCTCGAATCGAGGCACTGACCAGTTTAGCAAAATATCGCGAGCAACTGTTTTTCAATTACAAGTAGCCTGTTAGAAATCTAAAACACCTCGTCGTCAATGTGATATTCATTTTTTTTTTATTCATTCTCCGTACGTCGTACACAAATAGAAATTGTGACGATTTACTTATCGCATCACTAGGGTGAAATATAATTGCTTTGCCGCTAAAGACAATCTGTGTTGTTATGGGAGTTTTCGTGTTTTCCAACACTCTGCCAATTGTGACGACACTCGTTTTTCGTTTTCTGGCACATCACGTATAAACACACTGCTGATGGCACGACGAAGGGGCTCCAAAACATGATATATTTCCATACTTTATTCAGTTTAAGATTATATCGGACGAAAATTGACGCACGCAAGGCCGAGGTTCCATCGGCGTTCTACAACCGTCGTGTGCCCAGCGACAGCGTGCAATGACGGAGCTGATAGGTAACCGTTTCGGCGTTCGTTCAGCGTACGCGTTTCGGTATAATCTCAAACTGAATTGATTGCAGACACATCATATGGACAATGTGTATAACGTCGTTACGATTTTACGAAATCATTAATTCGATAGACACCCTGTATATGTTTTATTCGCTGCAACACATTAGACGCGATCGCGGAAAAATCCGACAGCGGTTAACCCGAACTACCGTCCGGACCGCACGTATATACGCAATACATTACATACGCACAGTTAAAACACTTTTTATTGCCTTCCGATGCGGCGGGCTGTGGTCAAGTATATCGTATGAGGTCCAGTGTGCTTTTTTTTCTCCATCCAATGTCTCCCCGGGGCATTGTTATGTCGTTCTATAATACGCGCGCGATCGTCGAACGACATAATAATAATAATAATAATAATAATAATAATAATAATATCGTGTGACATCCAAACGAGGAGAGTCCGGCGGCGATACGTGTATTTTACATAACATATGACGATCCGCGGTCCGTTTCCAGGATACGAGTAAAATATCACGATAACGTACACGAAAAATGTGTATTGATAAGCTTTTCTTTTTCCAGCGGTGTGTTAATAAATGAATTCAAGAGTCTCTAAACATTAGATTATCAACGAAAAAAAAAAGTTCTCTTTCCACTCGAAAAATGTGAGTGTACCGCTGCGAGGATATTATCATTTTTCAAATTTTCGATCTTTTATACAAATATTATATAATAACGGAGTTTATCGAGGGATCGTTCAATTATTTTAAATCCTTTGTGATCTATGGCGGTAAAACTGTTTTATAACTTTCTTCTCCTATACACAATTTCTCCATATATTAAACAATCAGTTTTTTTTTTTATGTAATTTCAACGGTAGAATCAATTATTTTAGTTAAAAAAAAACATTTTTTTTTTCAATTTCATTGATTTAATTGCCAATATTTATTTCGTACATTGGTATTTATTTCAATAAAACAAGTAATAGAAAAAATAAATTACATATAAATAAATAATCCTACACGTCGTGCAAAAAGTATTTTTTTTAACGAAATTACAAAAAAATGAGAATATTTAATCAACGTTGAAAAACGCATTGCTGATCAAAATTTCGTCACATAGAAATTTTTCATTCCGTTCCAGCGATAAAGTAATAAATCATATTTTCATTACATTATATGTATCGTTACAATTCCAAATAATAATATGTCGACATATTTCCCGGCTCTTTTCGCTTGTTTATTGTGCAAATATTTCTAAAATTTGTATTTATTTTTTAACCACAAATGTGTTCACAATCGTCTTCCCCCCACCTCAATACGTTCATTTCGTTTTTTTATTGTACCTGAAACTCTTCGCCGTAAAGTGTTTGTCATTTTTCTATTCGTGATTTTCCTTAAAAATTTCTTCACTAGTCACAACAAATTGTCAAACGAGTTGGTTCTAGTGATTCGATTTGTTCTACAGTCTCGTATGGTCTCGTCGATTTCGATCTGACTCCTTGTGTATTTCGCAGTGTAAATACCTAACAAGGCTCTATTGGTAGATTAGTTTATATCCGTTTTCATTTATAATATACATTTCAAAATTCTCAGTTTAATAATTTAATATATTTTCAAGTATCAAGCTGAATCGTGACGTTGTGTATCACGACATGAGATCAATGAAAATTATTCGACACTTACGTGTCGTAGCGAATTCTCGCGGTATAATTTAACAAATAAGTAATAAGTCTTTTTATACACGAAATACTTTTTCAAAACACTTTTAATGAAATCTCCAAGACGGTTTATACATCACTGTATATACACAATCTGTAGAAAAACGATTCGTGAAATCGTAATTTCTATTACGCGATTCGATTAAACGTCAACGTGTAAATCGAACTCGTGGATTCGGTCGGATTATAAATATTGTATTAAATATGTGTACACAATAAAATAAGGGCGACGGAGATGAAAGCGTTGAATACATTTGTATATTTGTATATTACGTGCACGCAATATGCGTTGACAATATGTATAATACAAAGTTCATCTTCGGATGATAAAATTCGAAAACTTCGGTCAATATTTGCTCTGCCAATAAGTAAATATTGTGCAAGTATTGCCGAACAGATTATATTTATTTATTTCGTATTGGATCTTATTTCAAAACGCTACAAAAAAAAAAAAATCCACCGTCTTAAGTTTATTTAGATAGAATTATTACTTTATCGTAAAAACAGGTTTTCGCCACGCGTCACAAGCGCGACGTCCACGTTAAAACGTGTGTCTAAGAAATGATTTGTATTAAAAGCCAATAAAATATATAAAATACTAAACACCGGGTTAAACAATGATGCACGGGATCGCTGTTTTTTTTTTACAAAGAAGTGTTTAATAACTACTAACAGAATAATCTAATCAGGTAATACAGATTTTCACCTATTAATAAATGAAATTCATAATTTTTATTTTTTTTTTTTAATTGTACCGTACAATACAAATTATTGAAATATTTTAACTTTTATTTCGGGCGATTAGTCTTAAAAAGGCATTGCTTCAACAGCGAGTTACGCCCAAAAGGAATTTAACCCACGATCATTTTCCCGGGCAACGCCGGGTAATCCAGCTGCCCGTCTTTGTATAAAATATATACGAATCATTTGTAAATATTATTTTTATTTTTTATTTGTAATTCGGCTACTATTTACTGTTTAGCACTCGATTAAAATTAACGGAAAAAAAATTGATTTTTTTTCTACATTAAAACACAACAATGTGTGTTGATTTTTTAAAATCGTTTTTACACGGGCGAAGCCGGATAATTCGGATAGTAGATATATGAAAATATATTTAATTGTTCGAAATCTAAAATTAAAAAAATTAAATAAAAAAATTCTGATGAAAACGAATGGACCCCCTCTCACGATCCCTCCCCCTTAATCCCCCGGTTCGTATATAAGTGAGCCGAAACTCCCTGCAGGAGGAACCCTTCAACACAATTTTAAAAAAGCAATCCGTCGGTGTGTATACTATATATATAGTATGTAGTGGCTGAAAAGAAATTCAATAAATAAACAAGCGCGTAACCATTGGTCATCACTGCGAATCGTTTCGTGTACGTTTGTTACTGAAACAAGACTGTAGTAAACGAATACCCGACTTACGATCAACTACTGTGTCGAAAATGTCCGAACAACGCCCGTCGCAATTAGTTTTGTGGAATTACTGTTGCCCGAGGAAGGAAGGCGCGTGCGCGTACTTGTACGGACAATACGTGCAAGTACAACAGGAACTGCTGTACAGCGCATTTAAACGGTGTTTTTTCTGCAACAAGCGCAGACCGTATAAAAGAATTATAAAGTGTTTCGGTAATTATTATTCAGCTGTTGTATCAATGAACACCCTCGGTAAATGCGCGGCCGTAATTTGACCGGTTTTTTTTTCTTTTTAATATATATACACAATAATAATTATAATAAATAATAATAATAATAATAATAATAATAATAATAAATAGGTTGCGATACAATATATCATCGCGGATGTGGCAAAAAGGCAACGGCCAGACGGCTATCGGAAGTCTCCGCCGTTGTCGACGCCTTCCGGGAGTGGTGTGAGGAATTGCGCGCCGCGGAATCGCCGCGACACATACGATTCGCGAGATCGCGGTGTGTCGCCGTACGAACAACGTCGACGGCAGCGGGCGCCTCCGCGGAGACGGAACGGCAAAAAGTCGTCGACGCGACCGCGGCAGCGTGGGACGCGTTCGTAGTGTGGTGTGACGAAACGCGAGCAGCGCAATCGTCGCGCAGGGAACACTACCGAGCCCGGTTCGGCGAACACCGAGAAACCGTGCCCGCCGTGGTGGACTTGTACCTAAAGTTGTGTGACGAGATGTGGGAAAGGGAATCGTCCCAATGGGAATGGTACCGTGCCCGACGGATAAACCGTGACCGATGATACGTTCACGCATATACGTATATGATATAATGGCCGGTGTTTGCGCGGCGATTAATTTTGTGTTTTTTTACGTAATTCCACTTTACCGTTTATTTTCTATATGTTTATATTTCTCCCTCTTTATTACTCATTTTTTGTTTATACTTGTATATCGTTACGTTTTTTTTCCTCTTCCATTTCTTGTTTAATATTATTACGTTTATTGTTTTTCTTACTTTTTACACTATACTCGTTATTTGTTCTAATAAAATTTTTTTATATTATGAAATACATTCTGTTATTGCCAGTATCGTACACGTTGTCACGTTTTTAACACCGCGTTTCGGTTGAACGTAAAGATGAACTGTCAACGTTTTTTTTTTTTTTGAGAAGATCGCCAACCATCATGTATGATTTTAATTGGGCTTTCCGTCTCCGAGTATTGTTGGCTACACAATCGGCGATTATGTTGTCCATTACTGAACGATCATACTGATCATCTAATTGCCTTTCTTTCGATATCCCTTCAGAAAACGGCTTGTCAATGGGTTCGTTCGTATTGCCTATCAATGAGAAAAGTCTATCTGGAACGCAATGAGTAATATGGTGATTATTTACAGGCACCCCCAGTAGGTTCTCGTCGAGTAGGTCTTCATTAACTGGTCGATCATCAAATGGGTTATGCGACAGCATGCCGGGTCTCTGATTAAGGCATCCTGGTACATGAGTCGTTTTAAAGTCTAAATCACTTAGTTGTAATGCCCATCCGGTTTGGATTTTTGGTCTTATGTGACCAAGTTAATGCTAAGTTGTCGGTAAGGAGTTCAAAAGGCCCTGGTTCGAGGTAAGGACGAAACTTGTCAATAACCCAAACCATGACCAAACACTCTATTTCGACAGCAACATACCCCTTTTGTATCTCACTTAACTTTTTCCTAGCGTATACAGAAATCCAATTTCGCGTGAATCGCCGCTGCCGGCTAGTTTAACATAAGATACACGTAATATAACGACAATGGCAAATAATAATAATAATAATAATAATAATAATAATAATAATAATAATAATACTAATAATAATAATACTAATAATAATCAATAGCGTATTTTTGATTTCTCTTTTTTTTTGTTTTTTAGAGGGAGCAGAGGAGTTTAAATACAACATAAAAAAATTTTTCTAATAATATATTAAATAACACTGTTAGGTATACGTATAGTGTATATAAATAGAAAATAGTAATAAATAACCCGGTCAAATAATAAAACTCGGTTATTTCGATACGTACATACGAGTGCGCATAGTATTAAGAAAATAAAAATAATTATAAACATCTCACAAGTCGATTTTTATTGGAGAATTCGGTGAAAACGCTTTCGTGGTTTTCTACGTTTTTCCCCCGCTATTTGTGAACATATAACAAACCAACTGACTTATAAAAATAATAACCGATTTTAAATTAAATGTTTTATTCAATAAAAACGAATATTATACTAACTGTATAACCAACGTCTTCGATGAAGAATTATTCGAGTAGGTTATTCTGATCTCTTCCACGTCTTCCCTATATTATACCCTTTTGTGAGATTAATTTCAGATCATCACCATAACCGTGTTCTTTAAAATAAAAACTCTATAGTGCACAGATATCGGAATGTCGTATACACGCGCCGTACAATCGTAAAAGCGATTGAGCGTTCGAATTGAACGTAACAAAATAGTGATTAGAAGATTTCCGAAAAATTTTTTTTTTTTTTTTTTTTTTTTTTTTGTCGTACACGGTGCGAGGTTCAGGCTCCACGCGCGGCGGCAATCTCGCGAAAACGCCGCTCGGGAAGGGATCAAACGCCGCATAAAGTCTCGGTAGGAATTTTCGAGGAAAAGAACGAGAATTCCTAAAAAGTTACGGATTTTTAATAACCGTCGACATCGCCCGCCGGTATTATTTTATTGGAAGAGATAAATTCGACCGTTCGAAAACACTTTTCCCGAGACCCTTTTCCGCTCCTCCCGGCCCGCCGCGACGACCGTTCGTCTTGCACATTTTTCCGCTCCCTCGTCTATCGTTAGAGCCGCTGCTGCCGTTGAATTCCGTGCAACAACCAAACCACTGTCTTTTATACAGTTGGCCGTTTCGCGAGCTTTGTTTATGGTGCCGGTTTGTAAAAAGCAATTTTACGCGGACAACGCGATGATCACGGGATTTAAAATCGTTCTTATTATTGTTTCACGACCTTTACGGTACGTACACGTAAGTGATAAATACTCGATATAGAATAATCGAATACTTGCAGTAGATTGCCGTGGATTAGGTGCCAGTGAAAAGTTTTCATTGTGAAAAATGTAATCGAAACTCAAACGGGCGCTCGTGTTTTTTTTTTTTTTTTATTTATTTAATTTGCATTCGTTTTTTTTTTTTGCTTTGATTTGATTTGTTTCACGGCTTAAAAGAACGATATGTCGTCAAACGCCGTTTGACTGACCGAATCGTTTTGGGTATGACGGAAATGTTTGACGTTGTGTGACCAACACGTCGTCAAACTAATGCCTTCCTCTTATGATCAAACCTTTTCATAATGTAGTAAAAAAAAAAAAGAAATCAATAATACGAACAAATTAATTTAGTAAAATACGACTTAACGAAATGGAGATAATAAAATAACGGATAATGAAATGAAACAGATTGAAGGGCTATACGAGATTGATCTACGTGAAAACGGTATCATTGATATAGGCAACAAACCCCGAGTAACGCCGAGTAAATCAGGTTAAATTTATATAAAAATATAAACTGATGTATCGACGCACAGCGTGAACAGCTGGATCTGGACATTTGAAATTTTTCACAAAAGCTCCTTCTACATCGCACTAGGAAAGGATTTTTCAAAATTCCATCCCTAAAAAGGTGAAAAATGTGTTAAATTTTGATATATCGATCAACACACAGGCCAGACCGCTAGGTCTAGAGACTATTTTTTAATTATCTTTATTATCATGACACGATTACATGTAAATGACGTACATAGTATAATAATAATAATTAATATTACAATGTTCATCGATTTTATAAGAATTTTATTTAGAAAAAATGCTCGGCTCACTACACGTGTGTCTAAAAAATGATTTTTATTAAAAGCCAATAAAATATGTAAAATACTAAACACCGGGTTAAACAATGATGCTCGGGATCGCTGTGTTTTTTTTACAAAAAAGTGTTTAATAACTACTAACAGAACAATCTAATCAGGTAATACAGATTTTCACCTATTAATAAATGAAATTCATAATTTTTATTCTTTTTTTTTAATTGTACCGTACAATACAAATTATTAAAATATTTTAACTTTTATTTCGGGCGATTAGTCTTAAAAAGGCATTGCTTCAACAGCGAGTTACGCCCAAAAGGAATTGAACCCACGATCATTTTCCCGGGCAACGCCGGGTAATTCAGCAGCCCGTCTTTGTATAAAATATATACGAATCATTTGTAAATATTATTTTTATTTTTCATTTGTAATTCGGCTACTATTTACTGTTTAGCACTCGATTAAAATTAACGGAAAAAAAATTGATTTTTTTTCTACTTTAAAACACAACAATGTGTGTTGATTTTTTAAAATCGTTTTTACACAGCCGAAGCCGGATAATTTGGATAGTAAATATATGAAAATATATTTAATTGTTCGAAATCTAAAATTAAAAAAATTAAATAAAAAAATCTGATGAAAACGAATGGACCCTCTCTTACGATCCCTCCCCCTTAATCCCCCGGTTCGTATATAAGTGAGCCGAAACTCCCTGCAGGAGGAACCCTTCAACACAATTTTAAAAAAGCAATCCGTCGGTGTGTATACTATATATATAGTATGTAGTGGCTGAAAAGAAATTCAATAAATAAATAAGCGCGTAACCATTGGTAATCACTGCGAATCGTTTCGTGTACGTTTGTTACTGAAACAAGACTGTAGTAAACGAATACCCGACTTACGATCAACTACTGTGTCGAAAATGTCCGAACAACGCCCGTCGCAATTAGTTCTATGGAATTACTGTTGCCCGAGGAAGGAAGGCGCGTGCGCGTACTTGTACGGACAATACGTGCAAGTACAACAGGAACTGCTGTACAGCGCATTTAAACGGTGTTTTTTCTGCAACAAGCGCAGACCGTATAAAAGAATTATAAAGTGTTTCGGTAATTATTACTCAGCTGTTGTATCAATAAACACCCTCGGTAAATGCGCGGCCGTAATTTGACCGGTTTTTTTTCCTTTTAATATATATACACAATAATAATAAATAATAAATAAATAATAATAAATAGGTTGCGATACAATATATCATCGCGGATGTGGCAAAAAGGCAACGGCCAGACGGCTATCGGAAGTCTCCGCCGTTGTCGACGCCTACCGGGAGTGGTGTGAGGAATTGCGCGCCGCGGAATCGCCGCGACACATACGATTCGCGAGATCGCGGTGTGTCGCCGTACGAACAACGTCGACGGCAGCGGGCGCCTCCGCGGAGACGGAACGGCAAAAAGTCGTCGACGCGACCGCGGCAGCGTGGGACGCGTTCGTAGTGTGGTGTGACGAAACGCGAGCAGCGCAATCGTCGCGCAGGGAACACTACCGAGCCCGGTTCGGCGAACACCGAGAAACCGTGCCCGCCGTGGTGGACTTGTACCTAAAGTTGTGTGACGAGATGTGGGAAAGGGAATCGTCCCAATGGGAATGGTACCGTGCCCGACGGATAAACCGTGCCCGATGATACGTTCACGCATATACGTATATGATATAATGGCCGGTGTTTGCGCGGCGATTAATTTTGTGTTTTTTTACGTAATTCCACTTTATTGTTTATTTTCTATATGTTTATATTTCCCCCTCTTTATTACTCATTTTTTGTTTATACTTGTATATCGTTACGTATTTTTTTCCTCTTCCATTTCTTGTTTAATATTATTACGTTTATTGTTTTTCTTACTTTTTACACTATACTCGTTATTTGTTCTAATAAAATTTTTTTATATTATGAAAGACAACTTGTTATTGCCAGTATCGTACACGTTGTCATGATTTTAACACTGCGTTTCGGTTGAACGTAAAGATGAACTGTCAACGTTTTTTTTTTTTTTGAGAAGATCACCCACCATCATGTATGATTTTAATTGGGCTTTCCGTCTCCGAGTATTGTTGGCTACACAATCGGCGATCATGTTGTCCATTACTGAACGATCATACTGATCATCTAATTGCCTTTCTTTCGATATCCCTTCAGAAAACGGCTTGTCAATAGGTTCGTTCGTATTGCCTCTCAGTGAAAAAAGTCTATCTGGAATGCAATGAGTAATATGGTCATTAGTTACAAATGCGATGTTTGCATAAAACTATTTTATTGCAAAACAATGGAACCGATTCAAACATAGTTATTAACATAAAACCTTTATTTAAAAAAAAAAATATAAGTGAACAGATTGTGTCGTAGTGCGCACAATTTTAGGCGGTGTGATATAACTATTTCATATTATATATACTCATTTCTAATACACTGCTCAGGGACGACGGATTAAACAATTTCTTTTGGTCGCCTTCAGCAACCTCGTTACCATCTCATTCCTCGTTCAAACGTTGTGTCGCTTCTTGCGATTCAACATATTATATTATTTATATAATATAAAATATCTGAACAATTCTCTAACATATAATTATCATTACAAATATTAAAATTTATATTATAAAATGAGGTCGCCCATAATATACCTTTGGTAAAACGGGGTTTTTATAAAATCGAGGCTTTCTAACGTTGGTCCTTGTGCCTTGTTGATGGGCATGGCGAAATAGAAAAACGGTCACGTTTATAGACATAAGCGTGTTTGTCGGTAATCATCGAGAATTAGGACAACTCTACATTCGATTTGACACGTATTTTTCTTTCATTCACATCGATTGCTTTATTATTTATTAATTTCCCGGATTATATCTATGGTTAAAACCACTTGGTTGGCGTATAATCATTTTTTATTTTTTTTTCGAAACAAAAATCCGCATAACGTTTGGATAAAAATAATTCCAGATCGAAGTACACACACACACACATACATTTTCATTTTTATATATACATAAGACGTATATAATTCAGTCATTCTTGTCTAACAATGCGTTGACGTTTTATACAATTTATTACAGTTAGTGAAGCGTGTAATTCGTGTATTTTTCCTTAATATGTGTACCCGAGTATTTTATACACGTGCATATATGTATAAGTAACCGCTGTGAATTGTCGTTGCTTTTCGTGCGTCTTCTCGTCGAAATACGAGCTGCGTGACAACGATTTTAAAACGACTTCACGATAATCGTTTAAATTCGTTAAAAATATTTATTAAAAAAAAATAATAATAATAATAAATGACTAACAACTTCTTTCACGGCGCAAAACGGTTAAAATCGATATTTCTAACCGGAACTCTACAGGACAAACACACACGTTGCATCAAAACCTAAACACAGACGAGTTTATATTTTCTTCAAATACATAAGCACCTCCTGATTTGGTCATTGTTACGAAAGAATAAAAATACTGAAAACCACAAAAAATATTAAGTGTACAATTGGAGTATATTTAATCGAAATTTCGCCGTTCTCTCGAGTAGCTTTAGTATTCGGGCGAGTACTTAGGCTTATAAATATTACACAATCCTCGGTGCTGCTCGTGCGCGTTTTGCACACTAAGAACGGCGATACTTGTTGACAAATCTGTACACGACAGTGCAGTTCATAGGGATCCGGCCACGGTAAACCGCAATTGGCAAAATGTTAGTAAAAATCATTTAATATAAATATAAGAATGTTTCTTGTTACGCGGAAAATATTCGTGTACATCTGTTGAGAAAAAAATGTAAAAACAATAACATAACGTCTTTGTCTAGGCATATTTGACTGACGACGAGTCGATCAAGACTTTCTTCATGACCTATTTTGTATTTTTTTTTATTGATTCTTTATATTTTCAAACGTCGTCGCGGAGAAAATTTGCTGTAAGCGCGTTGTATCACACTGTCGTTAGATTTTTTCGTATTTATCCTGCGATTTTGGTGCAGAATTTTTGCTCAATAGTGTGTGTGTATTTGAAAGGTCTTGGAATCTAACGATCTAGTGAGAACGAAACTAAAAGAGTAATAAAAGTTAAAAACAACCACAGCGATCGTCGGCAAATGAATGAGACTCTTACAGACATCAATCCTGTTTAACGGTTCTCCCGAGACCGCACATACACTACGTATACTTGAGACCGAAATCGAGAACTATAAGTTATGTTTGTTCGATGTTTCTAATTTTTTTCTTTTTTTTTTTGCAAATAATGCAAGTTCACGTACGCGTGATTTACGCGTGTTAGAGCATTCGGCAGTAAATAGATTATGCTCGGATAGATTAATTTGATCCAGCTAGCATTCACACGATAATCATAACTTCATAAGCAATCGTGGGCTTTTAGGTGGTGGTGATCGGCTGTCCTGCAAGGGAGACTTGACTGCACTATTTTAGATCGTCTTATTTATATATATTTTTTTTTTGTTTTTAGATAATATTAATAGACCATAACGAGCATGTGATCGGATAGAATACAACCGAATCGGTATCAACTGAAAAATAGAATATTTTATCGGTAAATTGTTGTTTGTATTATGCCGAGTGGAGTACGACGCGAATCTGATGCGTGAGACAGGTTTCGATACGATTCAACCAGTGTGAACGTGACCTGCGTCTCCTCGTGTGATTACGCTTACGAACACATTATGCCGTTATATATTCGATTTATCTGTAAGGACCTTGATTAATAGAGTTTTCATATCCCAATTGTTTCAGGAATTTTTCGATGTAATGATCGGTTTTGCAGTTTGAACGGGATTGTGGGACACATCGCCGAAAATAATTGTTAATGGATCAATTAATTTCGATTCCGCCGCTGTTGTGCGTAGTATTTAGTCAGTGAGTTTTAATTTTCTCGTACAAATCTGTGATACGGTCTCATACGTATACTGCAACCGTCTACAGTAACGAATTTCTTCCCAGTGAACAAAAACAGATTCGCTCGCAGCAAAAGTTTGTTCTCACGTTCAAAACGAGTTGCGCGTTTTTACCGAAACAATGAAATGAAATCATTCATTACATTTTGGCGCCACTAGCCCCATCTCGAGTATTACTACTGACGGATTGTGCTCGTTTATGGCTGCGACCACATTGCCGTTTGAAATTACCGACATCGAGCATTTCATTGAGAAAGTTGTTTTTTTTTTTTTACGTTATACTTCATCATCATATGTATCTCTTCAAACTATACAACTCCTTTATCCGGAGACAACGCCGGCGGCGCGATAATCCGCCGGACCTCCGCCATAAGAATAACACGAGACCGAGAGAGAAAACCCGAAACCGCTGTATGGTATTCATGCACGACTCTTACGCTGACGGACGGCCGTCATTTCTTGCGAAATTCTTCTAATAACAATTACTATTATTATTGGAGATATTACGAAAACGTGCGTGGCTAAGTATTTATAATATTCTAGTAAACAATAATCATTCGATTTCTGGGACGCGTTATACGAGAAATCGACGATTTATCCATTTTCTATATAATATACAAATGTGTAGCGAAAAGATCCGAAAACACAATAAGCCGCCGCATTACGCGTAAATAATAATAATAATAAATCTTGAAAGTCGAAAGTGGAGAAGATTTAAAACAATATATAAATATAAGCTAAAATTTTTTTTCTCTTCCAATACGTATCGAAACGTCTAAAGTTTTATGCACGGAATAATGTTTTTCCGGTAACAATATATCTATATATATATGCGCCGTCGTTGTATACGAATATTTTCATTCTCCTTCTTCTTTAAGCAAACTATGTTTTTGGAATAACGGTGTTTTTTTTCCCCGAGATTTTTGTCGTTCGTCTGGAGATTTTATTATTATTATTTTCTTATTTTTTTTTTCTCCTAAAGTAAATCGAGCATAGGCCGAGATACTGTACGTGCAGGAGGAAACGTATATATATATATATATATAGTAACTGCAGATCTTATTTCTCGTAAACGAATCCGAAGTCGAAAGAGTATATGCGCGCAAACTTTGTCGAAGTTTACGCGGTACCGCGTACACAAACGTATACTTACTCTCAGAGTGTACTGTCGTTGAAAAAATATATTTACATATTCAATTTAAAAAAAAAAAAATTGCGATTCTGAGGACGAAAGGCTCGTCCGTTATCCAGACCGTATTATTCGCCTATAATGTTACATGTACAATGTGTGTGTGTACTGCACAAATCGAATTCTCGTGCAAAGTGCGCGTGTTCCGGACATATATTTTTCTTTTGACATAACTTATCGGCGGTCAACTACCGAGCCTCTGTATCATATTCGTCGTCGTGTTTTCCAGTTCGAAATATTACGTTATTAAATTATTATAAGTTTGTTTTCATTCTCTTTATCTATTTCGAGTCAGTATACGTATATATAAATATGATATGCGTTACCATAAGAAAAAAAAAACTAATTTTCCAAGTGAATACGTTGAGAAAATATTATAATAAAATATAAATATTTGCATTTAGAATGATTTACCATAGGGGGATGTACAACGCGTATCTTATACACTGTTTAGCGTAAAGCGCGAGTGCACGTCTGTGTTTAGACGTTTTTATCGCGAAAACGGGGCCTGAAATAGAGCGTTTTAATAGAAACGCGATGAATCTATACTATTGATTCCGTTGACAGATATTGCAGATATATTTATAAATCGTACCATTTGTGCGAAATCGAAAAAAAATTTGATTTAGTGGTTATTTCATAGGGTATTCAGTTAGGAGTCTTGACGATCGGAAAAAAATCGAAACGTACGATTTTCGAGTGAAATACCTACGTTTTTTTATTTTATTTTTTGTTATAATTCAAAAACAGAAAAAACGTAGTAATTATTATATTTTTCCTAGGTGTTTGGAAACTATCAAGTAAGTAAAGACTTGTATCGACGACGAAGGAATTTTTATCAACGTTACGTAGATGTTTATGATTTATTATCGCGATGAACTTAAAAAAAAATATTATAGACATTATATAATATTAACCGACGGTTTTTCTAAATGAAAAGTTGTAAATGACAAATTACCAACATATACAGAGAATACAAATAGAAATTCCATTAAAACTATGAACAATGAGGTATACAAAATGAAAACGGATTTCGACCGTGTTCTTGTTCTCGTTTATTAAAATATTTATTTATTTTTTTCATAAGTATTTCCTAACGTTATAAATGAATATTAGGTGACTCTTGACTATAGATAATAATAAAAAAAAATTGTTATTTTAACGCTACTGGGTTTCGTTTTTTCTTTTCTTTTTTTTTTTTTTTTTTGAACGTATTGTTTTAATAAAGCGAAATTCATTCGAAAATATAATCGTGTAACATGTGAACAATACGTGGATTACGTTAAAATAAATATACACGCTTTAATTGGTAAAAATGTTCTTCAATCCTTTCTCCGTTCTCTCTGACAAGTGAGTAATAGTAAAAGTATTACGTAGTGTGTGGTAAAACATACAACGCACACAGCAATTTCGATATATGTGTTTATTTTATATATTTAGATCACTAGTCCTCCCCGCTGCAATCATTTTGCCCGTCTTCCCTGCAGTCGCCCGAAACTATTCTAATATACGTCTCGATAAAATATATCATTACGCATGATTTGTGAAATTTCAAAACTCACGTACCTCCAGCAGCACATCCCTTATTAGTTTTACTCGAATTTAACGACTAAAGTTTCGAATCGAATATGTCCCCGTCACCCTTCGGTGCATATAATGTATACACATGCATGCATACATTTGCGGAGCGTGTAAACACGAATTCACAGACGTTTTTTTTTTGTCCCTGTGACGGACGGCTATACCGCAGTTAGAGCCGAGTGGGCAACATCTCACACACGCCATATCATACATTACGCGGAATGATTTTTTTTTTTTTAACATAATCCAGACTATATCCCGGGAAATATAAATAATAATAATAATAATATTATATAGCCTTTAAAACGTCATTCGCACATTCCATTATGTATTTAGTTATAGTTTTAATTACAAATTTTACAAAAATTTTAATTACAAATTTTTATGGAATGTTGTAATTTTATATACGAGAATTCATGCTTATAAATATTTTTCGTGTTATAAACCGCTTTAATTGTCTTCTAAGAAGTAAAAAGACGTATATTGTAATACAGTGATCAATATTGAATATATTCCATCTAGGATTCACTTTACTTGATAATATGTTAAAAGCCCTTTAATAAAGTAGCACTTTTTATCAACGTTGTGTTCTGCAGTCTAATACTAATCGAATACATACGTAATATTGTTTGAGGTTACAATAACAGTTTCCAATTATTGAACTATGCGAATAGTCGACCAATTTGAACGCATTTTTAATATCGATTATTCGTAAACACATCGTTTAAATCGAAAAATTTAAAAGAATTTTTTTTTCATTCGTTTTATCAATTCATACAAATGCGTGTAATAAAATATAATACCCTGCCGTTTTAAAATCAAAAGTATACGTTTGTTTTGAGACAGCGTTTCTCAAACGAGCAAATTCTAGCGATAACCTCATTTTTCGTACCCATCGACGTGCCACTGTGTATAATATACGAATTTCTTGGGACTCTACGAGAAACAAATGTTTTAAAAAGGCTGAAAGAGTTTGACAATCCGCTGTATTGTGATGTAAAGTGTACAAATTAGAAAAAATAAAATTTTGAATATGGTTTATAAAAAAAATACCACAAATGAGTTTCTAATGAATAACAACAACACTGAAATGCGTTAAAAAATCTAAGCAATCATTGGCCCATTGTGAACGAAAATCGTCGATCGATCGCAAATATTTTTAGATTCTGAATTTCGTAAAAATAAAAATTGTACCTAACTAATAATAATAACTCCGAAAGAAAATATTATTAATCTCAGACGTTATAATATAATCTAGTATTATTATTGTCGTATTGACCAGGCGAAATCATGTGCTTAATAATAAATACACATTTACACAATTTATGGGTACAGAAATTCCCTCGAGTACATTAGTTATTTTTCGTTTTTCATTCATTTTTTTTCTTCAATTATACGACATACAATTATTTATTGTGGTTGCGAAAACGCAAACAATATTTTAATTCCCAAACAGTTTTAATAACTGTTATAATAGTCGTATATTTAATATTCCAAAGTAATATAATATAATATAAATATACGAGAAAACGTATACAATGGTCTTATGACTCAATTGTTTGAATTTTCATATCGGCTGTATATTTCTTTTCGGTATTTTGATTAAAAAAAAAGAAACTAACGAATTAATTTTAATAATTTCGTTATAATTTTTAATTTCAACTCGACCATTTAAAAGTAAATGTATAGACTAAAATTGAAAAAAAAATTCCCGATATTAAAAACGCGCTCTAATAATAATAATAGTAATAATAATAATAATAATAATAATAATAATAATAATAATAATAATAATAATAATAATATCGTAAAATATCGTTAATAATAATAATAATAATAATTGTCGCCAGGCGTCACTTCACGCGACAATAGAGGCGTAGTTACGAATTGCCGCCGCCAATATTAATATATTACGTCATATCTGTAACATTAAACACGTTTTACTTTTGGCGTGACCGTGGCCCCATTTACAATACAATTTCATTTTGATCCGGAAAAAAAAACGCGAATATTATTGAAATCAGCAACGGAATATTTCGAGGGTTTATTATAAGCTTTAACGGATATTATTTAATAAACAAACGTTTTGTAATGAATATTCCGTCGAATTTCTTATTACCCGAATGTCATGAATATGAAATTTCGGGGCGAAAACAATTCCCGTTATCGTTTATAACAAAAGAATAAAAATAAATCAATACAAATTGTACGTTTAATAATATAATGATAATCGACGCGAGTCGATGATGATGATGATGATAATAATAATAATAATATATTTTTAAATGTATTGCACGCGTGTTAACGGGAATAATAAATATTTTCTCGATAAATATTATACATTTCTACCTATATAATAATAATAATAATTATTATAATAATGCGTTCTTTTAACATCGAATAACAAACGTAGAGTTTAACATAATTTACATTATAACGATTGTCCAAACAATAATATCATTATATTATCGTAAACATATCGGTGTTGGATGTTGCGTGTTTGAAATAATATTGTTTTCCGTGTTATTTCGCGATGAACGAACAACAATGAACTGGGAAATTAAAACTGACATCGAACGATCTACAGATTTTCCGTATTAATCGTTGATTATGATTAAGCGCTCGTTTTATTTTGATAAAAGACCGTGTTTTGCGCATATATATATATATATATAAATTGCGAAAATTCAAAAGGAAATTATTCTCATTCATTTTTTTTGTCTTTCTTTTGTGCGGTACACGGCGCGGATAAAATTCGGAAATAATATAACAATAACATTCCCTCCCCAACGATACATTTCAATACGAAGACAGTGCGTATACTCGTAAATCATTATATGTACGTTGGATTTGAGATTTTCGTCGTTCATCTTGTATTTTCGTTGACGAATAAATAATTATATAAGTGTATAATGAACGTTTTAAACCGTCTCGACGTTCTCGCGATATATTGAGTTTTACTCGTAGTTATTACCAATTATATAGTCAGAGAGCCAAAAAAAAAAAAAAAATCTAATTTCAAATTTCGAACAAATCGCTGTTGCATTTTGATCGAACGGTTATAACAGTTTTTATCACATTATACTCG
Organism: Chaetogeoica ovagalla; assembly: GCA_032441825.1. Taxonomy (NCBI): domain Eukaryota; kingdom Metazoa; phylum Arthropoda; class Insecta; order Hemiptera; family Aphididae; genus Chaetogeoica; species Chaetogeoica ovagalla. The sequence continues at coordinate 4,933,513 of CM063748.1, read as the reverse complement.
TTCACTTACATTAAGGATTGTATAATACAATACCGTTTGACTCGTACGTAACCTAACCTGCTCGTGTAAAATATCTTCTGTTTCTTTAGTAACTTCTACGTTGAACGCAGCCGAGACCATATTCAAGCGGAAAAATAATAATAACAATACCCAAAGTCATTGGGGTGAAATATGAAATGTTATTATTACCTATCTATAATCTCGGCGATCCTGCGAATAGCGACGCGATATTGATTAAAACGCAAAAACACGTAGTTTATTTCTAAATCCTTTAATAAATATTGTTTGTACTGAAGGTTTGATCGAGAATCCATACAAGAGAGGCGGCTATGAGGATAGAGATATGGTACCATTATTCGCTGCCTGATTCGGCTTCATGTCAATACAGTAATAATTGGTGTACGGCAATGAGGTCGTGGTGAAACTGAAACTTGTCTGCAGAACCGATTATTGTCGCGCTTCTTACAATCGAGTAAAAACAAAAATCTATTGATTTCTTATATATCATACATTATATGTTGTAGACATATATTGTAATGCTCAACGAAATTCCGGAACTCCATATAATTCTATTGTAATATGGCGTTGAAACTCCGCTATTACTTTCACAATAGTATAACGGAATAAAAAATTTTAACATTTTAAATTGCAAAAGCGTTTTTTTTTTTTCGTGGGATTTACGAACAAAGATCATGCGTCCATAAATTATCATTTATACCGTTTGAAAATCTCAATGACGGCCGCCTCTCAAATATAGCCTATTCGCAATATATGAGAACAAAAACCATTGTCGGACGATACGCGTTATGACTTATAACACTGTAAATACGATGTGCGCGCGAGACGAGCGGGATTCTTACGATTTTTATGGGCGCTTTTCTTCGCGAGCGCCCCACACACAACATACACAATATATACGTTTATACACGACCAGCTGATTTTAATTAAAAGGCGACAGCGAAAAACAAGGCTTAACTGCCGCCGATTTAATAACCGAGTGTCGTGCTGTGGCGGAGAGTCTATCTAAGATTATTAAAAACACCGCGGCGACCGTGTGAATTATCGTACGACTGTACCACAGTTTTCGATAACAGCAGCAGCAGCCGTCCGAGAAAATTATTAAAAGCGTCGAACGCGTTACGTCGTTTTATTCGTACCGTTATATTATATCGGATACCGCTTTACCGAGAAATCCACGCAATAATTTATCGAGTCTCCTCTTTGGAAACAATAAACGCCCACACGCGTGTGCTTCACCGAAATCGCAAAGAAAAAGAAAATCGGTTAAATCATTTGGTTTCTTAAACTGTGGCCCCGCAGCCCTCTGGTGGTGGTCCGTGACATTCGTGTTACGACGTTGTCGGTGTACGACACAACCGTATAATAATGAGATTATTCGGTATAATTTCGAGAATACATTTTGAACTCGAGTTATCGAATCCCTTCTGTTCTAAATGCGAGTCAAACAACGAATTGGACAAACTTTTATTTTTTTTTATATTTATCGAAAAAACGGGCTGATATCCAGTCAGAAGTCAGTCTCGTAGAAATTCGTAGGAAAACTTGAAATAATTTAAAAAAAAAACAAAAAGGTTTATACATAATAAAATTGATTTCTAATAGAAATTTACTCATAATCGTATCGATTATGGACAGAGGAAAAAAATGTTTTGAAATTTAAATAGAAGTTTATACTTAAATATTTAAAATGATAATCTAAATACAATTGTATTTCTGTATGTGTACACCGGAACTTCGAAAATTTGTAACTTCCCCCTAACACTTGTTTAAGTATATAATATTATATTAATTTTTTTCTTCTAATAATTATTACGTAAAATTATAATAGAAACGAATTTACAATTTTTTTTTTTTTTTTGGTTGGGAAAAATAAATATTTTACACAATAATTTTAATGCTACAAACGTGTTTCACATGTGCTATACACAATTATTGTGATATATTTTAAACAACGTTAGCCAATGAATGAAGCTATTTTAAAACCGTTTTAGATTTAAACGTGACAAATGAAAAATATTGTTTATCATTTTCATAAATTTCAGATTATAAATTATTATTATTTTCTATCGTAATAAAAAGCATTTTATTGTTTGTGCATTAATTTATATGATTTTATATTATGAGCGGAGTGAGGAAGAATTTTTTTTTAGTTCATAAACTGCCTTTTTTCTTATGTCAATAATATCATACGTAATCATTTGTTTAGGATATACCTTAAAGCTAAAAGATCAAATAATAGTTTTCCATTCTTTAATTCATCGTCTACGAACATTGTGAACACGGACCAAAGTATTAGGATGAATGACAATAAGAATATAAAAAGTTAATAATAATTATAAAAGAACGCTTCACGCATATTAGATGTAAAAGTGATTTCGTTGTTCCCACACTGCGCTTATTACACAATATAACGTAGGAACACAATTTAAGGACCTATAGAAAGACGAGAAGTTTTACGAATGTTTCGCAAAAGTGGATTGTTATTGAAACATTGTAGACGAAAAAATAATACGGTTTATATTCAATTTTTATAGTAATCGAACGATAATTTCGCTGTTGATTTAAATAATCATTAATATTAAAATATCAAAACTCGACTCACGCCAAACATTCGCGTAACTTCTCGACTTTTCTCTCGGTCTTCAAGTTTCTTATGGCCGTACCGAAAATGCGAAAACAATATTAGATAATTTATAGTTTTAATTGTTCTTGCCGTTGTACGGTGTATAAAGGCACTCTTGAAATTAGTGAGGTATCATCGGATGTCGCCGTCAGGCGAGGCGATGACGATTTAACGAGAATTGTGAATGACGAAATACGCCATCTATTGGGCGTCGTGTCAACACGTTGGCACGAAAAGTCCTCTTTAAGTATTTCGTCTATCGATTAGTCTATAAGTGTTTTAATACCATATCGTAATAATATTATCGATAATCCGTTGTGTTGTTTTGTGTACACACTAAATGATGACGTATTTAAATCGGTTTTTCGATTTAATCCAACGACTCTGTTTCACTCTGATGCGTATTCGTCACGTGACTATGATATTGAACAGTGGGGATATATCATAACTGTTAAATCGCGTGTTGTTCGCACCAAACATAACGTGCACACGGATATACGCATTCATTCGTGTTACTCGACACGAATTTCAATGTATTTTTTTTTTTAATTTATTACATTTCATTTCGAACTAACTGTATAAAATATTTAAAACGTGTACAGAGGCATAGTTTTCAATTTGCAAACTAGACAGCAGTTCAGAACTGTGAACTCCGTTGTGTTCTTTTAAGTATTCCATTCAGATAACATACGATATTTTTTTCGGCATACACGAACGGATGGAAATGTTCAAAAACTAATTTAGAACAAAAAAAAAAAAGTGAAAACATTATTAAATACAAGTAGACGTTCTCGTAATGTTGCGTGTAAATGTTTTGACAGTTATTAGAAAAAAAGACGTTATGAATAGAAAAAAAAAAGTAAAAAAAAAATACGACCATAAGAAATTAAGCTCGTATGGTATAATTAATTGAATTCATTGTCAGAAAACAGCTTTTATTATAGCGCTGTGGGTTTGTATATTCTTACGATAACCGATTGAATGAGGCTAGTGTAAACTACTTTAAAGTGTTAATATCAATTTATTAGTTTTATTGGCGGATTTTTGTTCTATTAATTGAATTAACAGAATCGTTGAGAAATCAATCAATTCAAAAATAAATATAAAAATTAAGCGAGTTTTTATGTAAAAATAATAATAACAATAATGTTTTAAACTGTAATTTTATTTTTTAAATTGTTATAAAAAAAAACTTATGATTTTATCGAACGTTATATTAAAACTAGTGTCAATTTATACAATCGATTTGACCATTTGATATTTGTTTTTTAATTTTTATAAAGGTCGGGATACGATTAAACGAAAAGTTGACCAAAAATTCAAACCAATTTACTTTAGAAACAAACCTCCCTTCCCCCTTTCAGCCGTTTTCACATATTAATATGGCAACTAACTTTTAGTGCCATTGAACCGCGCAAAGCAGCTAAATAACCGATATTTGTTGAAAATCGACATGTGGCTGTGTAATGTTCAACAATGTGAGAAAGACGCGTGTGAAGTCAGTGCGATCCTGTCACCACCGTCACAGTTCGGGATTGCTTGTGATGCTGCTTACGTTTTAGTTGCTCGTTCTTTTCGATGTCTCCCATTAATATTTGCGTTATCTACGATGGCTTTTCGTTTCGAGCCCTTGTCGTCGAATCTGTGGCCGCCGCCCGAGATAACTGACGTGTTTGCACAATAATATATCGTGTAGAATTTGACATTTTATCTACGCTCAAGTATTATATTTTCGGTGTGAATTAAAGTGCGTTCCGTGTCGATAAATTCGCATTACAAAAACGATGATATTAACCATATGCCTAATCCATTCGATCGGTTCAACAGGATATTTAAATGCAATTCATTTCTAAAAGCCATCAACTCGAAGTCTACGGGTTACATTAAAAGTCAAGTGACTAAATGAAAAATGGACCGAATCGCTCGAATTGATTTTGAACTTTAAATTCGTCAAATGCTCTAAAAAGCGAAGACGATAAAACCGTATCATTTGTGCATCGATCTGCAAAACAGATCTGTTTTGTCACGCGCGTGTTACCAATTCATAATATAATATTTGGACAGTGAATTAAAATAAAAAATACTTCAAGACATGGCGTCCAATATTACAATACGGTAATCAATGAAATATTTTTAACCCATTATTACTGTATAAAAAAAAGTCAGAAGAGTTGAGGGGTTTGAACCCTTAAACTCTTCCCCGCCCTCTGGCTACATAATATTATATCGTAATACGATATTTAGTTTAGTAATAACGTAGTATAATTTAATATGATATATTATAAAAGGTAAGTGGGGTTTCGTCGATATAACATACAGAAAAACATACTGCGATGTCGTATTGCGAACCAGTGAGCGAGCAATCGCGAGACGATTTTCAATAAATCCGCGTAATATCCGTTATGCGTACTGTTTTCATCATGCATAATATACTGTCGAGAAACGCGAGCGAACTGTAGATGATAGTCCGATTTTAATCGGATGCACACTCGAGCCGAAGTTTATTGTATATGCATAAATGGGATTATAAAACGTAATTGAACTAGCGAACGCGACGAACCAATATAATAATAATAATAATAATAATAATATGACATTGGTGGCACGTTACGATATATATTTTGTGTATTTCAACAGCTAACGATTCTCGTCGCGGACGTGTAGAGATACTTAAAAAAACCACTACCAGTGGTATGTTAAGAGGGTAGGCGCGATGAAATTCGAACAAAATCAATCAGTGTTTTCAATATGGGAATTTCATTGTGACAAAAGAAAAAAATGCGTTTTCACTCGTATGTTATATACATGTACGAGAATGAAAACGACGAAAACAAAAAACGTATATTTGTACGAATACACTTCGTTAATTTCACGAATAACTTATTTATCTAGTAATACATAATAATTTTTAATATTTTTTTTTTTGTTAGCTAATTAGTTTAATGTTAGTCCTCTCGTTTGAATTTTTTTCTACAGCTTCTAATTGGCCTTTTACTCGTAAATAGAAATATTCTTAATATTGATCCGTGGTACATCTTTGCGCGTCTGCACTGTTTGTCTATTTGTATGAAATTATATTATATTTACGTAAATATTCGTACGCGATATCGTGTCCGGTTAAAGAAAAAAAATCGGTAAAGGCGATTAAATATTATAAATATATGCGCAGTTTTCACTAAAATTTACGTTAATACTTAATATTATTAATTAGAAAGTAAACGAAGAGTTGTCAATTTACGATTTACGTTCGCGTATTTTTTAATTTTCTACAAAATATTATACGGAGTGATATTTGGGAATTTTTCGTGTAAATTTTATTCATCGATAGTGTGTCTAGGATGAGTTTTCAGATCGGAAAAACGTACGTCCATTTGACCGTGTTGAAACTCGTAATGTGGCGATAGTATTTGGAAAGATTATAAAATTTATATTTGGACGAATTTCTCTCTTACGACAAGATGTCATACTTTCAAGAATATTTGTTGGTTTTTCTATTAATTACATATTTTTCAATAAACTTGCACCAAAAGTTTGTTGATTATACAAGAATAATGTAATCTGCTTCGTTGACTACAACTTAGTGTATTTAATCGATAAATTAGAAAAAAAAAATCATTCGCATAATCATTCGTTTTATAAATAGATTTGTTATATTTCATTTTGTTACGATAAATTTAACCGATTTGTCGATTTATCAAAGTGAAAACTACCGCATTTTACGATTTAATATATAACCGTTTATTTCAAAAATGAATTTTTTTCTCTAAATTTATATAAAAGTCTATAATATTTTTTTTTTTTTTACGAGAATTATATACTGCCAAAGTCGTTACTTAGAACGGTACGTTAGCACCAGCATCAGATCGTACGCAACGGGCCGGAGGCTGCGAGGCCTTTTCACGACATTAAAACGTGCATTCATGGCAGTTTGAAAATATTATGGAAAACCGTTCTTTTCGCGCAAAATCGCGTTTGATCCCAAACGTCGCCTGCGGGATTTGGCGGGTATATGCGTGTATACGAGAATATAATATTTATTATTAAAACGATATATTATCCCCGAGATTGTATAATTTTTCGGTTCGCACGACTTTGGCTGCTTTTTCTCCCCGGCCAATACGTTTATAAACGAAGCTCGTATCGAAGAGCGTGTTAGTAAATCCGCTAACGGAGCGGTTTTGTTGCCTTTTGGCGAATTACTTATATTGGTCAATCGTTTTGGCTGAAATTCCTATTAACACGTTATTGGCAGAATATTTTTGTTGATGAAAAATTTCTGAGAAAAAAAAAAATGAAAAGTACCGAGTTTTCTTATCGTTAACCAAACATAGTACACTGGATGTGTAGTTGAAAAACTGGATGGAAATCAATTTGTCTACAGATTATTTGTGAGTTAACGAATGATGTGTACACATACGTTAAATTATCAGTTAATCGTCGATATTATTACGTTTATGGTAATTAAAATTAAAATTATTTCATATATATATACATATATAAAGTTGATAAATACAAAATTTGTTGTATTTTATTGCAATGTATATTATTTAAACCCAATAAATATGTTCTAAAAAATAAGAATTACAAATTATAATGCTATAATTATAGAGTACGGGATAAAATTATTGTAAATATATAAATTCCAAAGAAATGTCAGTAGAGTGTGATTTAAAAATTGGTTTCTGTCACATTTATTCGTATTTGTTAATAGATTTTTAATTTTTTGAGATAAATACAAGATAATTTAAGTTGGTTTGTAAAATGTTGAAAAATACATTAAAGTGATATTCATCGTCATAATAATTTATGATTACTCGTTGTTTTTATTTTTTTATTTTTATATAATTATTATAGTTGAAATCCAAACCAATTGTTGTTTTTACACACTGTTCAAATAGCCGAGCACACCCACAACGCGTAACCATATCAAAATTTTCCTTACAAATAATCAAATTGAATTGTTCGCGGATTCTAATTATTGTAAATTTACTCATTCGATGTTTACGTCTTGAATATAAATCGATTGGAATCATCATATTAATTTCTAAAGTAATTACGAATGAAGCTCCAAAAAAAAAAAAATAATAAATATATATGTTGAGGAATTTAAACAGTAATTTATAAAAGCGGACACTATTGTCCACACTGATAACCCCGACAATAACAATTTTAAAAATTAGATTTGGTCTCTATAGTTGATCAGTGTCTAACGGTATAGCGTATGACACTCCCCTGCTGCAGGCCCAAACGAATGTAGTTTTTATGAAATTCAGTGGCGGCATTTCGGTCGTCTATGAGAAAAATACACTCTCGTTTTGTTATATTATTTTACACATATACAATTTATAAACGAATTATGTGAGAGGAATGACACAGAGTGGAGCAACGCGAACTGATATCGATTTATTGCTAATAATTGCGTATTTTCGTGTAATAAAAATGCGTTTCATTGTTTCCGAGGCTATTTTAATTGATATTTTTTAATATTAAATCAATAATTGTGTATATTTTTATGAATTCTTATTTTGTACACATCGCGTTTTCGGTATATTATTGCGTAACGTCGTCAGCTCGTATGCATCGTAACACACACACATAAAATAATCTAACTCGTTTTCAATACACAACACGCGTTTTGCCAAAAAAAAAAAAAAAAAAATGTTAAATTTTTTTTAATATTGCAATTTTAATAGCGTCGCGTAATAACGTTTTAACTCGACGGGATCTTTTATAATTAATATTTTTATAAATTACGGTATTCCGAGGCGTTTCGAGAAAACGTTCGCTTGTGTTCGCGCGACCGTCGTGGATTTATACACAAAAAGTACAACACACGTGCTGTTGACGTGGTGTGTTCGAATTTCGCGTACGAAAATCTGATTATATCTTTTAAATTTAAATAACCCGTATTTTTCAGTATTGTAACGTAATATAAATTTTTTTTTAAATTTTGATTATAAGTATTACTGATGAAATTCACTTTTGTCATATATATATAAATAATTTTTCGCGTGATCTCTTAGAAATTTATGTAAACGCGTATATATATATATATATATATATACGAATTATAACAATGTCGGAAGAAGTGTAGTCTTTTCAATTTCTCATACCGAGGCATTTCTTCATTGATTTTATTATCATCAATTTCTTGTGTGTGTGTGTGTGTGTGTGTTCATCGCAGAGACTTAAACGCTACGTTATGTACCGAGAAGGTTTTTCATTTCAAATCGAAAGAAATTCAACACTTTGGCCGTGATGAAAATATATATTGACGATACGAAAATTCGCACAAGGAATTCGTGTCAAAACGTCGCGTATAAAATATACGAAGTGAAAATCTCCCCCCGTTGCGTCTCACAACAGAAACAACAATATTGTATTTACGTAAAATAAGAACATTTGATTATAATATTTCGCGCGTACGATTCGTATATAAATGTGGGGGCGTATAAAAAAAAAAAAAAAAAAAAACGAGAGTTGATATAAAATAATTCGGATGACGTGCTGAATACGCGTGCACACTGTGTTTTCACGTAATCGGTTTTGAGAATTCAATCGTAAAATTATTCGTTGTCGGGTTTCGTTTTTCACCGGATTTTCTTTTCTCTCGCCACCATAACGGCGTCGCGTTATAAAAATATTTTTGACGATACGTCCGGGCGGAATGTCATCGGTTTTCGAATACGTTTAGACGGCGTTTTCGTGTGATTTCGAGAAACCTGCAGGACTACGAATGAGCCGTCGTCTTGAATTAAAAATTAAAAAAAAAAAACCGCCGAAAACCGCCTTCTCAATCGTCACGACAGACGCGTTTTTCACGCTGCCGACGTTATTCTACCATACGGCCGATTGAAAAAGAAATCGTCTTTAGACGTATCATAGCCGCGACGATTTCAAAATGGAAATTCATTCGGTTCCGCACGAGGACATATCGCTTGAAATCAAAAAAAAAAAAATAAAATAAATTTATACGTCCGGAACGAGTTGTGTTCAAACGCGTGTGCACAGTAATGAGTTTATCTCGTTACGTACTGCGAACACGGTTCGTGTGGTTAACCGCGCACACGTAGTGGGACGCGGGTGGACCCGGGACGGAACAATCCGCCGTTTCGGTACATCAATCGGGGACGACGGCCCGGCCGCGACGGACCGCACGAAAAATACGTAATAAATTTTTGGTTCGCGACACCGGCGCCGAGGCGAGTTTTACTGTTGTTGTTGTTGTAAGCAATTAAAAAACTTTTTCTCGGTACCCTCCGGCCCCGTACCGACGAGACGAGCCGCCTCGTGTGTGTGTGTGGACGGCGGCGACGTGAGCGTTCCGTCCGCAAGGGCCGTCGAGCGGCGTCGCCCGCGCGGCGAAACAACCGAACCGCGAAAACGCGTCCCCGAGAAGTTCCGATACGCGCGCAATAACTTATCGACGACGAAACGATAAATCGAACCGTCGCGCCGCCGCCGCACGATTCGAGTAATCGCGTAATGTGCGCACGCCGTGTTCTCATGCGCTGTTGCCAGTTGACACGACGCACTCGCCCGTCGTAGAGTACACCGAAACACTTATGCAATTCACGAGGCAGGTTTAATGATTTAATTTAACAAATGTTACGCGTTTGATAATTCTGACAATACATTTAATGAATATAAAACAAAACTTAACATGATAAGAGGAGGGCGCCCTATGATAAATACGCTGACGTTCGTATAACAACAATCTTAACACTGTAGAAACATAAGAAAATAAAAATAAAAAAAAATACATAAATACGCAAATGATAATAAATCGGTTGTTATCACCACAGTATGAGAAGTCATTGAACGGCGACAGTGCGGCGTTGTGTTGTGGACGTCCTCGGAGGGTCGTTTGTCTGCGTATTTGGTCGCACTGACGTGGCTGACGTCACAATCCAAATTATAAACGACCAAACCCACGTGATCGATCGGACACGATTTACACGACGTTGGCGGATCGTCGTAACGAATCGATTTAAAGTGGACGATTTACCATATAACAGCTCGGACTGTTAAGGAACATCAGACGGCCGACACACGTAAATTCGCGTGGTCCGGTCGCACCAGTCGCGAGGTCTCGCACTAAACGATCCGGATTTAACGACGGAGAAAATAAGAGTAGAGGCGTGTGCCGTATTTAAATCGCGTTTGACAGGCGACGATAACGATCACCGACCAACGTGCCGACTAGCACGAACGACAACGCACGGTGGCGAGCGAAAAGGCACGCAGACGGCGGAAAAACAGATTTTCGCGGACGGAGATCGCACTCCACGGACGACGAAAACGGGAAAGCGGTGTACCGCACAAAAATAATAATAATAATAATAATACGTCGTTCGATAAGATTAATCGCACGTTAGCAGGGGGGGGGGTGGGTAGACGTTCTCGAAAGTTCTACGCGCGGCGCGCGCTCCGACGGACCGGTTGCCAATTTGTTTGGCGCGAATGGCGCGATCGTTTAAATCAGTGGTGGGCAAACTTTTTTTTATGTGGGGGCCACAGAGTTAAAGAAATTTTAGAGGAGGGCCAGAATTATAGAAAAAATGCATTTTGTGTTAAACCTACACCACACTGTGGGGGTACGACCGCGCACAGTCCGCGCCAATCCGTTTATACATTTAAAACTATTTTCTTCGATCATTTTTAGAATATTTCGGGAATTTTTTTCCTAAATTAAAATTATAATGTAAAAAAAATAAAATATATAAATTGTAAGAAATGCTGGAAAACCTCTGCGACCGTAATTTTGGTTGCGCGACCTGAAGTTGGAAACCGCTGATCTATAGGTTATGCATCTATTAGTCTACTAAGTAGAATCTACTTTATACTTCTCGACCGTCAAAACGTATTTATGACGGGCCATATACTATCCGTGTCGATGGACCCTCGGCGGGCCGGATTAAATACTTTCGCGGGCCGGAGTCGGCCCGCGGGCCGTACTTCGCCCATCACTGGTTTAAATAGTCGAGTTGCGCGGTGAACACGTAACTACAGCGTTTTTTTTTTTTTACAATACAATAACCGCAGCGCGTCTCCCGTTCGATAGTTTTCGGCGGCCACAACCGATTTTAAAACGTCCGTACTTCGGAACCGTTGTGAAGTTAAAATTATGCGTGCGATACCAAGTCGTACGAGATAATTTCCGAAGATAGCATAAGTGCGCGCACGCGTGCGGTTGTAACGTTTGAACACGGCATATGAAAATCACGGAATTTCGAGAAAATTTTCTTACGAGTTTGCGCGCGAAAAAGTGTTGACAAGAGAAGAAACGTGCCGAAGACACTACTCGTGGCGAGTCGGTTTTGTCCCCGCGTGTTTCGGTGACGCGAGGTCACAAGTTTTCCACGCGGCAGAGAGTCGTTTGAACGGAAAATTCGCGACGTAAATTTAAGAAGAAAATCTTTTTGTTTTTTGCCTATAACTCCTGTTTGTTTATTGTCATCGTTTTTTTTTTTTTTTTTTTTTTTTATATAACAATTATAATATTATAGCGTTTATTTTAATGAGCTATAAAAATAATTTCCATAGAATCGCGGTAAATTATTTAATTTTTTTTTCTCTTCAGAAAAGTTATAAAACGGACCTCGTGATTTATATAAATAATAGCGCTTTGCTTTCACGGGAACAGCTGAAACACAATCGGTGAAAAGTACCTCACTATATAATATAATAATATACGGTATTATATTATATTATATATATATATAGATGAAGTTGATCTGCGAGTGCACTAGGGGATTTGTAATCTCGACACACGGGACGATAGTGAAATAAACACTCTGAAAGTTTTTTTCTTTTTTTTCTATTATTTATACTCTTAAAATACGAGAACGTTTATCGCAGTTCAAAATCGTGAGATTCGAGAATAAAATTAAACGCGCGTTTCCCTTAAACATTATTTATGTGTAGAAAAAAAATGCACAATACGAAGAGCGTATACTATAACGCCAGTGTGTTAATACAAAAGACGGACACGGTGTACAGTCCATATATTTAATGATAATAATGACTTTTTGATTGTTAGTTGTAAAAGACTCCGGATAAGTTTTACTAAGTCTTATTAATGTTTTCGGTTAAAAATGCAGTGGTTTACGGATGGTTTCAATAATAATAATATCGTAAAATATCGTTTCAACGAAATGTTTAAGAATGCACACACAATAATTTTGCAGGTCGGTTATATTTAGCTTCGTTTTAATCGTCTTTCATAAACTAAAGTCACGTTTCGGAGATACGCTCTACCCTTCGTTATACGGTGTCCGGGACGCGCGAATGAATAAAGCAAATTCATTATCCCCGAAATAACCTATATTATCAACGGTTAAAAAACAAAGAAATTCGGAAAGAAGGAAAGACGAGTCAAAAACGTGTCAGGAAAAAAAATCGACGGTTTACCATCAGGTTTTCCAAATCAAACGTTATTATAATATATGTGCACATAAATAAATATTTATGTTATATAAGCGTATCGACAATTTAATTTTAATTCCATTCACTCTTTTAATATTGTGCGCCCGCGTTAATTTATTTCAAATCGCATCAGAACATCACAATCTGTTTTCGACCAGTTTATAATGGAACAAAACCGATGGGTACACCTGTACAAATAAGTATATTGACTATTATTTTTAAATCGCTATTAAACGTAAAAACTATTAAATTAATGTAAATATCAATTATGTTTATTTGTCGAGTCAGATTCATCGCAGTACAAAGGGATATTGATTCGTGCACAAATAATACATAACATAATAATGTTTAAACGTACAAAATCATCCCACTCGCATCGGATTGCTTGTATTAAGAGAATCAATTTATGGGTTTTAAACTGATTTCGAATTACACATATTGTAATGGGTCACATATGAATATCAGGACTTTTTCAGAATCAAGCTCCGACTACGTGTTACAATTCATTTCACTTCGGTGACGTGTTTCTGCGTGTCGTAACCCGTACATTATTCTCTTATAATGTGCCGAGTTTCGACCGTTCTCGTTCAATATTATTCGAATAGTTGCCGTAACGACGTGGAAAATACAATTCTATTTGCCGTCGCCGCCGCCGCATGTGAGGTGCGAGAAGTGTAATTAGTTTTTTTGCGAGCCGAAGGAAAATAGTGCAGCTCAAATTCATCGTCGGTTACTTGCCGTAAAAATGGGGCCAAGAACGCAAGTCGGTCATGACCACACGGTTCACCAAGTCGATTAATTTGTTCGACAAAACCGGCGTCATATGATTTCGGATCTTTCAATAAGATTTTCCGAAATTTCTCGGAGTTCTCTACACTGAATCGTGTCTGAAAACTTGGGTTACAGCAAGTTACGCGCCCGTCATGACCGATTTGCGCCCTGGGTCCCCTTCACCACGCACATCTTCGCGTCCGTTTTTAAATCGTCTACACCAAACACGTGACGAACCATCACTGTATTGCCTCACTTTGGTGCAGTTTGATTTCTATCCTTCGAACCGCAATTAATCCATAAGGAATATCTTTTATTCAAGTGGACGCATAACGCAAAAAATATTCGATAAAAAATCGACTCTGTCGTTCGGATATAACATACACTCGACTTGGGAACACGAGTTAAATACGCGTAGAAAGACGAGGAATTCAACGAACGTACGTTCATCCGGGAGTAGATGTTTTTAAATTTTCTAGGAAAAAAATATAGTCTAATGGATTTTTTTTTTTTTTTTACGACGCGTAATTAATTTCAATAATTTCGAAAATTTTTGTATAAGAATAACGAGTCAACTTTTGAGATCGGTTATCGTTAATTGCGGCAACGAAGATTTATTTGAATTTCTTTAAATTTAGGAGGATGACGACGTACGCCATCTATTGAGAGCATTTGTTTGACGTCGAGAAAACCTCTTAGAAACTGGTACACGTTCGGTGTTACGCGGCGCGTGCGAAACATTTATCTAAACGAAACGGTTAGACGAGCATCCTCTTGATCTCCGTCGTCGGCACCGTTTGTAAAGTTTTCTCTTGGCCGCGTAGCCGACGACCGAAGATGGTCCAGATAAAATATCGTACAAACAAAACGCGATTAACGGCATCCGCGAAACACAGTTTTCGGAGCTCGTAAATTTTTTTTTTTTTTTTTGTTCTTTTCCGCGTTATTATTTTCAGTATTTATTCGTTCGTGTTCGTGTTGTTTTTCCACCGCGTTATCACACAGTACACACACACACACACAAGCACACACTGTCGACTTGGATTTAATTAAAAATCCGTCGCGAACACGCTTGCCCCGCACCCACCGAGTCCGGTGGCGCGGCATCGAAATTAAAAAGTCGTTGTCGTTATATTATTATTTTGTAATATTATATTGCGGTGAACGGGCGCGGAGGTAATAAAAATCATCGCGTTGGAAAACGTTCCTACGACGACGGGGTGACGGTAAATCAAGATTTTCCGCGCCGCATAGATGTTCATCTCTCTCTCCATCTCTCTCTCTCTCTCTCTCTCTCTCTCTCTCTCTCGTGAACGAGCGTATTCTGCGCAGACACACACGACAAAAGAACACGGACTGCGGAAAAATAAATAAATACCGTTTGGACGCGGTGACGATAAGGTTCGCGAAAACGGTAAGAAAGAAGTAAGCGTGGCCCGGCGAGACGGAAATAAAAAGAATTTCCGACGGAGCGGAGAGCGCGGCGGTGGGCAAAAAGTTTTTATTTTATTTTCCGTTTTCCGCCCGTTATCTTTTATCCGCCGCCGCCCGTTGCCGACGACGACGACGAAATGCGTGTTCGTCTCGGACTGAAATTCTTTTGTGTTTCCGCGGTTGGATAGTTATAAATCCTTGCGAAACCGCCGGACGGTCAAATCCTCTCACGGCCAGCCACCCCCCACCCGGAGCTAAGGACGCGGAGTGAAAAAGAGAGAGAGAGAGAGAGAGAGAGAGAGAGAGAGATCGAAATGAGAGTGGGCGCCTCGTACGGTAATTGAATCTCTTTTGTTGTCTGTTCGCGATGGATAGACGCGTGTCTATAACACACGATCGGGGCGAGAAACGAGAACGTTACGGATGGAGTGGAGTGAAAAAAAAAAGTAAATAAAACAAAATTAATAATAATATAATAATAATAATAATAATAATAATAATAATATAGGCGTTATTAAAAGTTTCGCGGTATGGAAGTCATTCGTTACTTCGCTAATACAAAACGCACACGACAACGGCTGTGTTCTCGCCTTTGCTTTGTTTTTGTTTTCTTTCAATTATTTATTTATTTAGTCGTATTTTGTACAACGAAATACGGTAATGCGATCGCTCGTACGCGATCAATGCAGGAATATTGTCAATAATATTGACGGATACTTATTGAAGTAAGTCGTTTAGATACACGGAGTGTCAATAATAAACATTTTGATTGACCGGTACGATTGACGGCACACAATATATCGAAAGCGGTCCAGGAGTGATATATCGTGTTACTGTATTTCAGTAATTTCCGTCATAGGCATAACCAACACGCGACACGTGCGCTTCGGGATTCAGGAACAAATTGAGTATTGATAGTATTGCGTTCGTCAAACACACGGCAAAGTACATTGACGCGCGCATCAATCCAAATATTGTCAATAATATTTAAAACACAAACAATATAAAATGATCACTTAACGTGCAATCATCTCGTTTGTATTTCTATGTTTAGTTGTTACAACGGTCAACTTCGAAAATGCCTAGTGACAAGTGTATTAAAAAAAAAAAAAATCTCCTAAGACTTTTTTTTTTTTAATTTGGAGAAAGTTCTCTCTTTTAATTTTCTTTTATAAAAAATCTAGTCAAGTATAAATACTGATTTCGTTGATGTGCCATTCGGAACACTTCTAATACCTTTTAAAATTGTCCAAGAAATAGCATTATATGTAGCCTGGGATCTGTGCGAACGCTCGTTTGGCGGTAGTAGAAGGAGACGCGGTGTGTGAAATTAAAATCGATCCCTAAAAGTGACCGTCCCACACATTTCGATGAATCCGTTCGTCCGATATTTCAGTTGTTGGAATAACGACCGATAATGGAGAACGCCGTTATGTAATAAATGGAATTGAATAGAAACATAAATTGTGGTGTAAAATTTTTTTACAAAAAAAAAAGGAACGATGTTGACGAGCAGTATTCAAAGCACCGAGTTACATTCTCACAATGTCTACTTTACAAAAGAAAAGAACAAAATTTCAAAAAAAAAAAATCGCACAAATATTTGTTTATCGTCGAACACCTCTCACCATGACGTGATATGAATTGAAATTTCAATTCGCACGATTGCACGAAACCGACGCGCGAATTTTCATATCAACTCCGGCCGCCCGTTCAGAAAAGACGATAATGGACAGCCTACAGATGCCACACACTTTACTCATATCCGACAATTTGAACACGCTTTTTTTTTTTTTTTTTTTTTGGGGGAGGCGGGAGGAGGAAATCTTCGAAAGACACCTCACGAGAGGTAGTGATAGATTCGCCGCGGGGGCGTCTACCGTCTAAAACCTCCTCCCAGAAACCGTAAGGTTATACGCCCTGTGAAGAATAAAGTGGAAGAGGGAAGAGAAAAGAGGAGAGAATTTTGCGGCGAATGGTCGGTGGCCGCCACTTGCTCGTAGGGCGGAGCAGTGGAGGCGCTCGCGCGCGTCACGAGGCTAAGGGTACGGTGGGCCGGGGTCGTTGGGTGTTATCGTGTTGGCCGATCGGGGGGATGTTCCAGGAGGGAGCAGGGACTACATCGTCCCTGGATACATCTCCAGTCGTAGTTTCTGGGTGCGTAATCTGCGGTTGCGGCAATCGTGGGGTTTGGGTGGGATTTGACCGAAGCGCGGAGTGTAGTTGCGAAGATTGGGGCGGCTTGCCGGGGGGAGAGGATTGGGAATTCTTTTAGGATTTGGGCGTTCCTGATGAACCACGGAATTTGGAGGACGGATCTTAGCAGTCTCATGAAACAGCCTTGGAGGACTCTGAGGCGGTTGTTGTTCGCCGCGCCCCAGATCGGAATGGCGTAGGGTGCAAATGCTTCTTGCGATGGCGGAGAAGACGCGAAGTTTGGTCGTTGGGGCCACCCTTTTGTTGGTGAAGAAGGGCTCGAGTTCGATGAAGGCTCCGAAAGCCTTGCCCCGTGTGGTTCTGATGTGTCTGCATCATGTGAGCCTCCGATCTAGGGTGGTGTGACGCCCAGGTATTTGAACACGCCAGACTGACATGACCTGTTAGCCACAGGGGCACGTGTGACCGGCTTAGAGCTGGACCGTACGCGTTCCGGTTTGTCGAAAAAGCCGGTCGATGCTTTCGGCTTGCACACACACACTGGTCCGTATTGGAAATACGAAAATTAAATATTACATCGCATACGGTTAGGTTATATTCTTTCTAAAAAAAAAAAACTATTTTAAAACTATCATTATTTTCTAAATTTTAAAGTATTGTTTTACAATGTTATTTTTATAACAAAAATTACAACATTATAATTATTGTTTCCAGTTAATTTCTTTACAGATTTCGTAATACGAGTGAACTAAATACTTATGCCCTCTGTGAGTCGTTTCTCGCTGAAACTTTGATTTTCCGTTTCACCAATAGAGCGCATCCCCGTTACGGGATTTGTCGAACGCCCACCTGTCAATGTTGCATTCCAGTAAAATGTCCTGAAATAACCTTGAATTATAACAGTGATTATTCAGTGATTATAGTGTACAACATTTTAAAATCCGTGTCTCGTTTGTATAGCAAAATAAATAAAAATAAAAAAAAACCGGTGCCAATCGAAAGGAGTGAAAATGTGAAAGAAAAATTATTTAAATAACGATGGAAATACGACTCAATTAAACGAAAATTGAATTGAAATATTGTTGAAAATTATGTACGGTTTTTTGGATTTTGATGAGATAAACACGAATACGATATCCAGTGCAACACGTTTCGTGCGTGAAATCGATCTCTATAGAACATTCTAAATCGCTAAAAACGTCCCACATGTTCACGGGGAACCTGAAAATTGCATGATTTCATTGGTCCACTCACCGCTGTTCACAAAATAGCATTCATCCGTTCGACATGATGAAAACAATAGTATTAATCTCGGTCCGATTCAATAGCCTGCGTTTCATCTCGTGTTTTCCAATATATCGACAGAGTTCAACGGCCAAGTAACGATCTATTTTTTGATCAACGGTAATAATATCGGGTTTATTTCTCTATTGTTAGCAGTCACCACACCTGAAATACAACTTTTAAGTCTTCAAATACAACGACGGAACGGTTTTCTGAACCGTTGACGCGCCTGTCCCCGTCATTCCGGTGATTACAAAAACACCTGACACGAGATACCGCCTAATATAACGTGACGATGTCACGCGGACGTTCTGTTGAAATTTGAACTTTAAAAAATGTTTTATGACTTTTAAATAAATTGAAAAAATGTCTAATGAAAACGCGTGCGTCTATTAATTCGTTAATTTTTTTTAATTTGTAAACTGCACGCAGGAATTTGTATTCAATTTGATCGTGTGATTCGCTATTGCTTGAACAGCTGCAGACGTAAAATATTCAAAGATCAATTGGTCTTTAAAAATCTATTTCGTTTTTCATTTTATGTGAATATCTATTTATATTGTCCAAACATATTTGCATTATCCTTTAAGAATATTTATTTTCGCGTGTTTATTAAAATCGTCAAATTTTTCAAACCTTTGTGTTCACTTAACACAGAGCAACAAAATGAATGGGACAGGTCTTCATTATTGAACATTGTAACAATTCGATTTTAATTTTATTAAATATACGTAGTATAGTGTAAAAATTAAATTTCATATGAAAATCAATTTCTGGGCGCATTTTTTTTTTTTTTCAAAGGAGTCTATTTATAAGAGCTCTCGATTTTTAATGTAATTTAAATTAATATTATTACGCGCACATTCACGAAATTATTCGAATTTCTTCTTAACGTAGTCGTTCATCATTATATCTATTATGTCACGTCGTTAACCGTAGTCGAACCGTGGACCTTCAGTCGTTTCCCGGATCCCTCAGTGTAATTTTTTTGAAAGTACTTGAACATAAACTTTTTGTCCCGCCTCACCACATCAGAGTTTTCGACTAGTTTAATATCCTGATGACATATAGCAATTGCAAATGACGTGAGATCTATCAAACACTACTTAACACACCGGCTTATAACCTTATCGTTTTACAAATATTTTCTTTCTCACTCCATACCCGTATTTGCATTTTGTGTTTTTATTTTTTCGAATTAATCTGGATATTTTCAAATCGGATTTTCTACAATATTATCATATTAGTCGTTGATAATATGACGTATTCTCGTCAATTTACCTGTGTATTTTATTATTGTTTTTTAACAATAAACCGTTTTATCTTATATGTATTCTTCGTCATCGATGAATTTTTAGTACAGTAATGTTTTTAGGATTTGGTTTCGAATTGTTTTCAGAGCGTATTATAATTTATGTTTCCCGATAATAATTTATCAACATAGGCGTACATAGAGATTAATAATATAATTAAGCTCATCATTACAGATTTGACCATCACAATAATTCAATGATATATAACAGTTAAATCATGCCGAAATCAATCTAAATCCTTGAATTTAGGAATTTGGTAAATCATAGTTATTACAATTACAAATTGTATTTCATTAGTCAATTTACGTATTAAGATCAATGAGTAAAATACGAAAACGTATTAATTTTGCGACTAAACAAGACGTAATTGCACGTCAAACGTCTTACTAACGTAATTTCTTTTTTGTAATAAAGAGAAATTGAAAATAAAAGCAGTTCGATTGGACGACTTGGTCATAATATGTAGTTGCATTATAATTACTGTATGTTTCAAAACGAAAATAATTTATTGCGTTCGAGAAAAGATTCTGAATAACACTCTGTTTTTCATATTTGTAATTTCACGAAATTCAAATTTAATATAATATATATAAAAAGAAGGAATTACTAACGAATATACGATTCAAGTATTTTATGTTTAAATACGTAATACATTTTTTAGATTTTAAATAAAAAACATTTTTATCCAATAACACTCGTCGTTTCGCTCGCTCGGAATATAAAACAGTTAATTTTATTATTATTATTATTGAATAGCTTTTAATTTTGTACTTTAAAGAAAATAAAACTAATATAAATTAAATCGAAGTCCCGATTCGTGTTATCTTATAATAATCACGTGACAAATAAACGTGAAAAGTAAATGAGAAAACTTCGGTAGGCACCGTTATTAGTTCCGTGCGTAATTAATAAAAATTTATATTTATATATATATTTTAATCTACTCGGTTAACAGGCAATTAAACAAATCGATCTCGTTATTATGATTTATAATTAATAAAATCGTGGATGAAAAACGAAGAACTTTATTTTTCTCCATCAGAATTTAATAAATTATTTTCATTAAAATTAAAAACAATTATTAAAATACATCATGGACGTCGAGTATTTAATTATGATGTTGTTTTTACACGCTGTAAGACGATATGAGCTACAGTTAGAAAATGGTTTTTTTTAAGAAACATATTTTTATTTTAATCATATAAATCGAACCGTGTTAAAATGTTTAACTTTTTAACACACACACACATTTTCTCTTCACACGTCTTTACGAGTTACATTCCAAAAGTGGCGTTCGTCTTAACAACAGTACACAAAGCCGCGAATAAGATCAATGATAATAATATTATATAAGTATTAAAAACGCGAAAAACTCCTTGTATCGTAATGAAATAATACGTTAAAACGTTTCACGCGCATTGTGTATATATGTTTTTAAGTAATCATTTAGAGTAGTTTGACTATAGTTATACGTCAACGTTTTCCATTCCCATAGTCTTTAAACGGCATTTTCCTATATGGCTGTTTTCGGGCAATTTTTCCATTTTCCCGTATTTGTCCATTAAACTCCGTAAAAAATATACCGATCACAAAAAATTTGATCCAGTATCAGGTACAATAAATAAATAAAATTCAATGGTTTAAGATAATAGAAAAAAAATGAATAAGTACCCGGTCTACATGTTATTACGTTTTCGACACGAGTGTAAGAAATATTTTACTGATTCACATAATATGAAAACATCGAGTTTTGTGTAATAAAATAGTGTAAGTAAGTGTGATTGACAAAATAAAATATTTAATGTTATTTTCACACTTATAGAATATAATGAAAATCTGTAGTAGTTTCGAAGATAAAATAGGAAAAAAACAAAAGTATATTTGATTTCAATTAACGTGCGAAATATATTTTATATTATATTCTTATACATATCGATTTCTTTCGAGTTATTCTAATACATTTTTAATTTTCTACATAAATACTTACCTTTGAAAGAATATTAAACATTATCGGATTTATTCGACGGAAACGGCGAGCAAGGAATACGTGTAAATAGGGATGGCAAAAAAACATCGATACTTTTGAAATATCGATGTTTAAAGCTAAAAACATCGAAGTTTAACATCGATGGTATATTTGCGATGTTTAGCATCGATGTTAAAGCTTCACCGATGTTTTAATTTCGATGTCGTGATAAATATTATTTTTTTTTGTGACGAATTTTAAAATGTTTCAGTCGTAAACACTATTATGGATGTTTTTATAATTTACTATTAATCGTGGTTGTAAATCACAAGGTATCTCGTTCATATACCTAGTCTTATCATTATGGAAATGATTTTATAGTTTGGTATTATATATCGAAATATAGAATTCAACGGAAATTTCGCCTTGCCTCGAGCATATTGCACAATATTACCACAGAATACAGATAACTTGAAAATAATGTCGTATTTTACAAAGTACAAATTGTATATAACTGTTGACTGTTGTCTGTTGGCCGCTATTATAGTCTCCGTATTTCTCTTATTTGTCCAATGTCTTACATAGTTACATCTTACATTGCATATGCACGTGTGTAGGTGTTTGTACATTGCGTAGTGTGTCAGTGCCATTTATGGTGTTATTTATCTATTAAGATATTAGATTATCTTAATATTCATTGTTTTTTTTTTTACCAATTAGTCAAATTTAATATTTATAATCTATTTTGCTTTATTATACGTAATATAATACGTCTAAACCTAAATCAGAAGTATGGAAATATTTCGAAAAAAAGAATAATCAAAGTAGCCTACAACATTACTTATTATTGTTATATTTATTCAAATTTTATGAGAATGTTATGACATTAATTTACTATTATAAGTGCCAAGGGAGGGGGACCCGCAGTCCACCTCCTTCGGTGTGCCACTGCAGTGTGCAGGATTCCTTGTGGCGTGTTGGCTATAATTGATATAATTTGGGGTTTGATAGACACTGAATGTCTCCTTAATATACCTATTGCAAGGAGCAATTATTTCTTTTATTATTAAATTTCAAATACACTTTTAATTAACGATGTTTTTTCAAATACATCGAGTTTTTGACATCGATTTTTATTTAAACTTTCGATATTTTTAACATCAATGATTTAAAAGAGACACATCGATATATCGATATATCAATGTTCACGAAAAATCTGCCATCCCTACGTGTAAACACCATTTTCTTTAGATTGTATGCATACCTAATGCTCAATAATACAAATACGAATATTTATTATGAAACTGATTGCAATTTTTTCTCGTTCCCTCTAGTGTTCCATGTATAGTTGAGGATATTACACGAAAAATTTATAATAAACATTTTATTTAAACATTAATGGATTTGAAATTCGTAGTTCTCTATTTTCATTCAATATATATATATATATAGATTTGCAATTATTATTATGAGTACGTTAGAATATGCTTATTTTGAAGTATTACAGAATTTTATGTAATAAAAATAAATTGAGTTATTTCAAAAATAAAAATCTATCGATTTAAATTGTTACTTTAATGAATTTATATCTATGTGCAAAATGATTCAAAGCTATATTAACAATTTTTCGCATACACACATAATTCTAAACAATATTAATCGGTGATGTGTTCTTTTTATACGATTTCCATTCCGCTTTTCAATAGTATTATTAAAATGAAAATCGTATTATCATCGTTTTTGCATTTCGATAAAAACGAGTCGGTTACTGTGTACTGCAGTATATTATATTTTTATAATCGTATTATTTTATTTAATGTATTTGGAAAAATGTCATCTGAGCCCCGTTAAGAATAATCAGAAATACACTTTTATCACATTACAGTGATTCATTTATATATATATAAAAAAAAAATGTCTTTCGTTTCATTAAAACGATATTTTTGCAATTTTCCATAGTAGCATAGTAAATAAATATTATTCTCCCGTATAATTAATGTAATAAAATCAATTATTCGAGTGCACGATACAATAGTTAAAGTATTATTCGCTATCATGAAAATAACGTTCGTAGACGGTTATCTGATTGATCATCATTTTTGTCCATCAACACTATTCACTCGTGCTGGGCACGGGTCTCAGAATATGCGAATTTATCCGCTGTTATAATGATGTAATTTGTAGATTGTTTTGTACGAATGTCGTAGTTTTCATGTTTAAAGCAACAGAGAAAAACACGATGATGCCAGGATTAAGGATTAAGGTGGTTGTATAATTCGTCGGATAGACTAATACTGTTTTGTTAGCGTCCAACAGTTAGTAAATCATTTGTCTAACAGTTAGACAAATGATTTACCTATTTTTCTTCTTTCCGAATCCACGCAACTGAAAACATAACATCATCGTTGATCGTCATAGTGTATACGGGACGTACACCCGTGTTTTATATTAACTTTACACGCGACGTAACGCAGAGGGGGGGGATTTCGTCGTATAAAAATAATGCAATTTCATTTCTATAAATCGATGTATTTAAAAATAATAATAATAATAATAATAATAACACATACATTGGGCTAAAACAATACATTTTTACACAAATGGGGGTGTGGGGGAAACACTAACATAATATTTTTCCTTTAATCTTTATAATATTTTATATTATATCAAACAACGTATTTTTATCGTTTATATTACATAGTACTGGTGAATTGGATATTAAAAAAAAAAAAAAATCATACTTATATAAAATATTCACATGTACCGCGTATATTATATTATTCATTAACGCGTTAAAAATCATTAAGATTCGACTTCTAACTATATAAAACACTTAATATACAATACAGGAATACGTTGCGAATGATATGATATTTACACATGGTACGGTATTTATAATTTCATTATCGTGTCCCTTTGTACACGTAATCAAAACGACACACACACACACGTATATTTACTAAGACGAGTTAGTAAATATGTAACAACGCGTTTTATTGGACATTAAATAGTAGACGCGCGCGCGCGCAGATTAATAAATTGTTTTAAACCGAATTTCTGTTGGAAACAAATTTAATAGTTTTCGTTTTGGTTGACACGAGGAAATTCAATTTAAAAAAAAAAAAAAAAACGAAACCCGTTCGGGGAGAACGAGAAGGACGAGAAAATTGTCGTTTTTTTTTTTTTTTTTTTTGTTTTTGCGAGGACAAAATACGAACGAAAAAATAAAAACTTTGTACAAATAATCGTGTGGTAAACTCGAAAATTCACTGCGATCGTACGCGTTTTTTTGAGCAATCCCATCTCTCGTATCGTACGGGTCACGGGAATTTATCGCACACATAATACGTTTCATCGAAAGCAATTATTTATAATATTTATATATCGCGTATTATTATTATTACTTCGCGAGTATAAACGCGAAAAACGCGTGTAATAAAACCAAACGGAAAAGTCTAAGGAAACAAAAAAAAAAAAAAAAACAAACGGGTGCGCAACATTATAACATTATTTATATACGTTTCGATTATTAACAAAATAACAACAACAACAACAACAACAACAACAATAACAACGGACGACAAAACTTTATCTCGGGCCTGACTCACGCGACGATTAACGCGAGACTTTCGAAACGCGCGTGCGTCTCGTATTTACGACCGGTACAGTGTATTTGTCGGTTTCGAAGGGATTTCGGTTTTTAACGGGGGTAACAAACAAAAAAAAAAAAAAAACGAAACGAAACGAAACGAAACTAGAAAATAAAATAATAAACTAAAATAAAATGACACGAACGCGCGCGAAAACAATATTTCGTTTCGATTCGTTCGCCAGTGCCGTCGGCACCCGCGGAATAATATAATATGTAGTCGTCATTGACGACGCGCGGAAATTCAGGGACCCGTCGTCACGTGTGGAACCGGTGCAGTTAGGCACCGTCACCCCACAGTAACAGGACCAGGGACGGCGAGACGGCCACGGCCAAGGACACGAGTCCGGCCATCACCGCGTCCGCCGGACAACCGGTCGGCCAACCGGCGGCGAGGAACGCCAACTCGGCCACGATGCCCAGCGATTGGCTGGCCGTCGACCGCCGTACTCGGCTCGATCCGCGACTAGCCCTGTGGCTGCTGCTTTTCGTCTCCATCTCGCCCGTCTTCTCCAGACCGTTCATCTGCCGTCGGGTCTTGTCGTCCGCTTTGACGCCGGGTTTCCAGTCTTCTGTCACCGATCGACAAAGAAATACATAAAACAAAACAAAAAAAATTCTTTAAATACCGCAGCAGCCCATTGTAACGTCCATTTCCCCCTCCCCCCCCCCCCGGTAAAATGTTTTTGAAAACACGCGTTACTGTCTGCAGGATTTGTACGCGTTTCGGTTCCACCAAACGATTTTCTTCAGTGATCACTCACATTTCGACGAATTACCGACGAGTGCGGGGTGTTGACGACGAATTCGTCGCTGTTATCATGCCGAAAATCGTTTATAAACGCGCGTTGCGAATCCGACTAGTTTTACGAAGAGGTTTTTGCAAGTTCACATACAATAGCCTCGCGTTATATTATTAGGGAATTTAAAAAAAAAAAAAGAAACCTTTATATTCTGCATTCGCTGGTTCGTAGACGATAAATAACTTTGAAACATTATATTGTGTATTCTCGATCGCGGTCATAGTGTTTATTTATACAAGACGAATTCGTTTTCGACAGAGTCGTATAGGCGTATCGATTTATACGAAATGATCGTGGCAATAGGGTGGACAACGCGTGAGAATATATTTTGACATTGTGTAACTTCGTTGCGAGGTTGTCGATATCGACGCGCGTATTGCATGCTCATTTCAGTAGAGTATCGCGTGACGAACGCAGGAGATTACGTACAGAAAGTAATTTTTATTTTTTTTTAATCTGTTGTTCGGCCAATCGTGGAAGCACTAAAGGTAAACGTATAATTCGAATGAAAACAACAAAAAGCTCCGGTGTCGGGACGATTAATTGGGAACGAAAAGCGCTCTTTTTAAACTCTAAGTTGAATAAAATAATTACAATATTGTAATAAAGAAAATGAAATGGCGGGAGAAAAATATCATAACTACTTTATTGGTACGGACACGCCGTCGAGTCGATGATATTATAGAATGTCGAGAGTTTTAGAATAGCAATTTTCGGGAAATCACGTTTTTCAGAGTGCAAATTGTCTAAAAATATATAATACATAACAGATATAATCGCATACGGTTAAAAGGCAATTATCAAGAAATACCAATTTTAAATTAATTTCAATGAGTTAGCGTCAAGAATTATAAAGAACCATGTAAATAATCATTATTCATTACATATATATTCTTTACAATAAAAATATGTGATTTATGACTATTTTTACTATTGAAAAATAACCTTAATTGGCGTCTTTGTAATAGTATTTACGACAGTAACGTTATGAAAATAATACTGTTGAATCTAAAATAAAAGTAGTTAATCTTATATATATATATATATTATATTTTCTTACATTAGTTATTTGAAAAAGCGAGGTGTTTAAATTGCATTATAGTACTAAAATCAAATATGTCAAACGAACATATGAACATAAATCATATTATGTCGATTGGATTATTTCAATTTTCATATTGAAATATTTCAAATACTTGGGTTATGTATATAACTATTTAAAAAAAAACTTATGATGAACTCGATGAATATTCATAAACAACCGGATTATAATTGCTTTAAATTAAGATTCCACGGAGTTTATGAGAGAATTTGATAATGACATAAAGTTTCGAATATGTCATAATCAAGTTTATATTTTCGCGTAGGTATTCATAAATATATATACATATATACTCGTATAATAATATATTCTTAAATAAGAAATCTCTATAGTTTTACTTTGTATGAATAGTGTTCCGTGGAGATTTGAGAAACGCGTAGATTTGCAAGTTTTGGTTTTTATATTTGTAAAATACATTATAATTTATTATATACTTATATTTAATTAATTTTTAATCATGAAAAATTGAGTTTTCAATTTTCGTTACGTTAATCAAAAAAAAAAAAAAAAAAAAAAAAAAATAACCAAAACTCAAAAATTCAAATCCACTATTAACGTAAACTTTCTCGTGGGGATAACTCATGTAAATAACAGATCCTACTTATCTCCCGTTGTTGCTAAAGTTTTCAATTCAATTTAGAAATCAGTTTAATATTTTGAACAACAGCAGTTATTGTTATATCAAATAATTCGTTTTACGAATAAATTCCATATATTTGGTGTTTTTTTTTATTAAAATATCGAATAAAACATTTACTTATTCGACAAGCGTTTGCTCGATTTCAATCAATTCTCTTTTGATCTGAGCGCATGTGCAGAGTAGTATGAAACGTTCATAAAAAGTACGTTCGTACAATTACAACATACGCGGTTCGTGTTCGAAATTTGCGCGCTATAAATAATTGATATTTTCTTATTGATAATAATAAAACAATTTCGTACATTTTTATTCGTACAACGTACCGAGTACTATAGTGTATGAAAACATTAAATAATATTTTAATATCGAATTTATCGAGAGAGACAGAGAGAGAGAGAAATGAATACGAAAGCCAACAAAGAGTGTTCTTCATATACACGCGCTCTTTGCATTAGCCATCGTCCGTGACGAGCGCGTAGCGACTTTTTGGCGCGAAAAGTGTGAAACGCACTCAGCAAAGTACACCGGGGCTCAGCTCTCCTCTGGTACGACCAGCGGACAAAGGGATGGAGTATGGTTAGGTGAAAAGCGACCGCGGAAAAGGACTAAATGAAAATTACATTCTGCTCGTGTACAACGGAATACATTACACGCACCAGACCGCAGTGCGGTGTACAAGAGGCCGGTCCGTGTCCGAATCTCATCGTTATATTCGTGCAAGTAAACCGCTCGGTTTTGTGGTATTCGCTAACATTATGAACGCGTACGTTCAGTCGATGGTACACGCGCGTTCTTTATAAACCATATCGGCATTTAATTTCGTTTTTTTTCTTACGCGTCGGTTTAACAACGGAATTTTATGGTATTGTATTTTTTTTTTTTTCCATTTTTCCAGATTTTTTTTTTGACGTTTTAGAGCATTTTTTTTATTTATTTATATCACTATAACCGAATAATATTATCAATTTCAAATAAACCGTTTATCTAATTTAAAATGGAAATCTGCGTTTTTTTAATATATTTTTCACATCGAATTAATAATCTGGTGGTCATCGACATTAGATTTGCAAATAAGTGCAATTGATCGTGTCATAATTGTACCATACATATTGTACAGTTGAACATACAATATTTATGCAATTAAATACACAATTGTATATCGTTAGTGAAACTATTTTAATTACTTGGAGTATTACCCGAGGAGCTCAATTCGTAGAATACACTTCGCGAGATCAGAAACCAAAGAGACGGTGTACATAAATAAATTAACTTTCATTAACATAAAAGTAAAATTATATTATAGTAATATTATATTAATATTTTAAACGAGATTTCGCGTAAGTATAGTCGTTTTTTTTTTAATTTTCCTATACGATTATCAATACACGGGCTTATTATCTTTGTCAGCAAAACAAAACCATTTCTAAGATATTAAAATGTATAAATTATAACCCGCTATAACCAAATTACAGTGTAATCTGATCGGGGGGGGGGGGGAAATATGTTTACCAAACTTTCCTACTGTACGACAAAAACCATTTGCTAAAATGATAAAAAGAAAAAGATGAAAAAAGAATTATTTAGGGTTTCGGAACACTGCGCCGGAGATTTGTTTTTCTTTAAAAAAAAAAAAAAGTCATAATATATCCTTTGTCGTTTTCTACGCACTTTTTGTCCCTTCACAAAAATGTCTCCAATGAAGCACGGGAACTTTCTACATTAAATCGTTTTGGCTGTGACTAGCGCCAAAAAAATTAAAAACAAATGAATAAATTATTATTCTTAGTGGAATGATTTATACTTTCGGACACCAACCGCGGTTCCAATGATATGAAAATTAAAATGTATTGACGATTATTCAAAGATCCCCGTAGATTCGGTATGGCATTCATAGTTCGTTTTCAGTAATGATTTACTTGCAACTGCATCGAACTAAAAGATATGACATACGGTCGAAATAACGATGGTTTTGATGATGTTATCGTGTCGAGTGTTGTTCACGGAATAACGAGTTTATTTGCGATCAATATTTTTTTTTCTATTCACGATTGACATTACGCGTTCAGAATAAAGTTTTGCAAAACTTTCCAAGAAAAAGGATAGTAAACTTATGGGTATATATGAAGTATAGATCGTTCATCGATTTGTTGTTAAGGTTTCGATATTAGAATTTTATTGTAATGGAAATTTTTACTGAACACGAGAGAAAGACAGGCCAACTTTTGTATTTAAATTAAAACTTTAAAAGAACGGTTGCGTGTCAGACAGTATGTCGATCGACTGCGGCTGTAATTCAATCATATCATGGT
Source organism: Chaetogeoica ovagalla (assembly GCA_032441825.1). NCBI lineage: Eukaryota > Metazoa > Arthropoda > Insecta > Hemiptera > Aphididae > Chaetogeoica > Chaetogeoica ovagalla. The sequence continues at coordinate 4,903,013 of CM063748.1, read as the reverse complement.
GATATTTTTATTTGAGACGAAAATAGCTTTACAATATTCACTTAGATTTGATCAGATTTCATATAATATTTATTTTATGTTATCCGCGAGAAAAAGATCATCGGAGTGCTTACCGATTAAGAAAGTAATGTAATTTTTATAGCGTGAGAATTTAAAAAAAAAAAATCCAACGGGTAATAATTTTGTATTTTTAATAATGAACACGCGATACGTGTCGCCGATATAGAAAAAAAAATATTTTTTTTTTTAATATAAAGACAAATTATGTAAATTAATTAAAAATAAAAGCCAAGGACGTCGTGTATGCGGAAAAATATGCGAGAAAAAAAACAGCGGGCGAAATAAAAATATTTTCAAGTTTTATTAATTAAAAATTCCACGCCGGGCGCGTACTCGAGAATTTGTTTCCGGACAAATCGATTCTATTTGTACTACGTTGACAACTATTATTATAAACTTAGAAGTCTACACGACGGTCGATTTCCTCAATTTATAAAAATTAATTAAACATATTAAATATTACAAAAAAAAAAAAATTAATTCTCACGATTTTTTTCGGAGAAAATTAAAACATTGTTTACTTGTAATCTATTTCGAGTAATCATTGTGTAAAATTAAATTAGAATCTACCGCACCGAGATGAATAGATCTCGACATTTAACTTTTTCCTTATTTTTGTTAAATTTTTAATAAAAAAAAAAATTGGTTGGACACGATAAATCCGCATGACAGTTACGTTCTTACTCAGACCAGTGTACGACGACGTGATTATCTTTGATGTTTTTAACACATTGGTATTATACATAGAAAAAAATTTACCCGCTTCAATCAACTAAAATAAAAAAATAAAATCATCCTTTAATTTATTTTATTAATAACGATGGGCCCAATTAATGTTTAAATGTTATACGGTTAACTTCAACTTCGGGTGTTTTAAAGTTTATCCTTTTGGAGGACGCTGGTGACGATATCGCTAAAAAAAATAAGAACATTCCATTCAATCCTCTTAATTGAAATAGTCAATCGTTTTAGTCTAAAGCTTTTTTTTTCGTTTTCGATTTTCCTCCGTTATCCGGTATAATTAATGAATTATATCGGACTAGCAGATGAACAGTCTCATAAAGAGACTTGAAAAAACGTGGATTTAACTAAACCCATCGAATTACACCAAATATTAACATAATAAAACGGTTTACGAGTTGTATGTAATATATTTTTTCCCTAGAATTATTTCTATTTATTTTAAGAACACAATGAACCATTTTTATATATATATATATATAAAAATATTAAATCAAGATGCAGATCACCGTTGTGGACGTTTACAAAGTATTCAAGCAGTAAACGACGTACGATTTAAAATATATTAATACTTCTGATAAAATAAAAGTGAATACTCTTTTTTTTTTTTTTTTTATTTGGAAAAAAGAAATTAAAACATGAAATAATTGAATCGTACAATCGATTGTACAAAACGTGGAATTTATTTTATTAATGAATTACATTTGAATTCCGTTTTATTTTGAAAAAAAATAACACTACGATGACTATGGATTTATATACACATATACGTCATATCTCGTCGTATTACATTTCATTTATTAACTTATACAACTATAAGAAATAATCAATTATGGCATTAAAAATTGTAAAATTATCTTTAAATACATACATATACTGCAGTTCTTGAAATATTACTCAGTTTCAAAAACAATATTAATCTTATTTTCATTGTTAACGCGAGAAAATGATCATATATTATTATATACATGTGTAACTAATTTTTAATCTATAATTTGATGAAATTTATATCTATAATGAAATTTATTTATTTTTTAAATTAAACAATCAAATTTAAAAAAAAAACTTATAAAGTTGAAAAATATAAATAAATAAATTTACGAACGGAATATATTTTTATGTCACGCACTCTAAAAAATATTTTTAGTTCGACTTTTACAATATATATATATATATACGTATATACTTATGTTTAAGTTGGCCAATTTATTTTGTTTGAAAGTCATTAAAAACTTTTAGTTTTATTGATAAAATATTGTTATACAGTAGCTTTACTCCGGTGTAATGGCAAGTGACAGATATAATAATTTTATTTTTCGCTATAAAAAATATTAATGTAGTTTATGGTTTACTACGCATATTAGACTTTAAAAAAAAATTTTTTTTTTATTTCAAAACTACGTAAGGTATGATATCCATTAATGAAAATATTACGTACAAATACAAATTATTATTCGTTGTAAATAAAATATAATACTCGTAATAAATGAAAAGTAATAGACGACCTCCGTATATTTTATGATACACGGGTGACTTAATGCGAAACAACGCAATTTTTTGTAATCCCCTCGTGCGGCGTTATTATATTATTTGTCCATCGAATGATAATGTGTTATATTGGTCATACGATAATACCAAATTGAAAAATTGAAATGCGAAAAATAGTGTAATAAAATTTAACTGTATATTTTTTTCGTGACGACAATAGCGTACGCTGTGAAGTTTCAAAATAATAGTAATAATAATAATTATTATTTTTATAATTTAATAATAAATAATTAGTAAAAAACGAAAACTGTTTTTTTTTTTTTTATTTATACGTGGATTTGTATGGATGTGTCACACGAACATTGTGTCTGTAGAAATGGAATCCTGTATTATTGGATTTACGGTTAAATTTGAAAGCTGTATACGGGAGACATCCGTTTTGCGAATATCAAGTGCATTTTGTTTAATGACAATACGTTGAATTAATTGAAATCGATTGAAAATAAAATAAGCGTTAATTTCTTTACTTATTATAAACAATTTGTATTAAACGCGTTTATAAAATTACAAGGAGAAAATTACGACGTCGTTACTGAAATTTAAAACTGATATCTACAAAATCATATAGACATTACTCGACCAATCGTGCAATGTTACAAATAAACGGATAAGAAATAATCCAAAACGATAATATTGTTACGAAAACTAATTTGAGAAATATTAGAAAATATTCTTGTAATATCTTGCCTTTTTTTTTTTCGCGAGTCCGTAATTGACGCTATTGTCAGGTTTTGACTGTGTTGTCACCAGATGGCAGGGAACTTATTTTATTACATAACCTTGTCAAATTAACGTCAACGTATATGCAATAATAATAATATTTTAGAGAGACTAAAAAAAAAAAAAAAAATCCTTGTCATAAACTCGAGTGTTTTAAAAAGTTTTTTCCTTGGAAAAACTATTTCCTAATCCTAACTCCAATCTACGTTATGTATGATTAACTTATATTCGAGTAACACACGAACAAGCTACTGTCCCTCATAGTTGCGAAACTCTGTCAGTAACAATAGGGGACGAGTAGAAACTAATAATCTTCAAAAGAAAAGTATTCCGATTAGGTATATATATATAATTTTAATGTATAAAATTGAGAATATCGAACAATGATAAACAAGGAAGTTCATCGGTTATATCGAAAATCCAATATAAAATCTTTCTTCGAGCGTAAATAATATTAGAATGTGCGGGACATGGTTGAATAGATATAAGTAAATAAGTGACGATAGGTAAAATTAACGGAGAATAACCGGAGGCCGTCCCAGAGAAATGTGGATAAGTCGAAGAGTGATCTTGAAAAAGGTAACGGCACTGGATGAAAGTGAAAATGGCGTAGAGTATAGCTGTGAAAACAGCGCTTGTTTTAAAATATGTTATTAAAGCGTTTGAAAAGAGAAAAAAAAAGAGTATTTCAATATATCTACGTATATTTTAACGTTTTCATTATATAATTATTGTATATTACACCAATCGCAGTTTTCGATAATATTCTGATTTCAGAGACCTTATTATGAACCAATGAACGTCAGTCATTGCCCTTTGACGGGCAATTATTATCGCTGTGTTATTACATTCGCATCGAAGAATCATTTTTGTCCGGAGACCGAAAAATACGCGAGAAGAAATGAAATAATGTAAATTTGAAATGCAAATCATTCAATTGATTGTACAATAAAACACGACATATATATTGTGTATATTAATATCGATCGAAATAAATAATTTAAACAATAATATGTCTATTTCATTTTTGCAATACTTAATAATTGCCCGTTTTAATATTACATAAGAGATCAAAAAAAAAAAAAAAAAAAAAATACGTATAATATAAAGTAGAATTACTTTTCGCTTATACCAAACTAGAGTAATATTATATAATTTTCGAATTTAAAAAGAAGATTTTTTTTTTTTAACGTTTTTGTAGCATATTTTCATTTTTTTTTTTTGTTTTACTTAATTTTCGGAATATTAACACATTTTCCTTCCCAATTTCGTACAATTACTCGGGACTCAGCAACTAATATGGTTTAAAATAAAATTTATTTTTAACGACATTTTTTCGGCCAAAAAACAAACAGTAAATAAGGTTTTACGTTTTATCACATAGTGTTTTTTTTTTTTTTTTTACATTATTTTTCGAAATTTTTTACATCATAAATGCTCTTATTGTTTGCGGCATTTTTATTATTATTTAAATTTTATTTTATTATATTCATAAAAAATATTCGAACGGGTTTTTGATTTTTATTAAAGCGTAATTATTTCGACGACAACTTTTCAACGTTCTCTAAGTCGTAAATATAAATAACTGAAAAGTATAAGTATTTGCGTTATTGCGTGAAATAAAATTTACCCGTTGAGAGTAAAATTGTTCTGACGGTCGTCGGCGAAGTCGTTGTCGTCGTCGTCGTCGTCGTCGTCATCGTCGTCGTCGTCGTAGTAGTGGCGGGAGTTGTCGTCGTCGACGTAGTAGTTGGTACCGTTGTCGGCACAATTAATTCTGCGAAACAAATACGAATTGAGAATAAAAAAAATAATAAAACACGCGCAAACACGTCCAAACGTTATTATTATTGACATAATTCGAAACGATTTTAATACACGAAGCATAATACAATAACGTGTTTTAGACGTAGAGACGGTAAAGTGGGTGTTTGTCCGTTTGTTTTTTGAAAATCAATCAGATCGACCACGATCGCCCATTGCAAAACACGGCTGTGAAATTGATTGCATTTATTTATTTCTTGTATGGATAGTAAAAAAAAAAAAGCGTTTCGGTGTTGGTTTACGGCAGAAGCGGAAGCTGGGCGCGTTATAGATGCGTTTGTCGGTGATCAGACAACAGCGCTATGATAATACGATGCGTTTTCGTTTTTATTACGATTATTTAATCGCGGCGAGAGTTCACAATTCCTTCTATTTGTAAAAATAACGACGGATTATAACGAGTGTCCAAACGAAATCGTTTTGACGACGCGTTTATACGTTTTATCATCACGACAATAATCGTTTCGGGACGGATAAATAATCGATTCGCTTCGTTAAGGCGTGTTTGAATTTGCAAAGAATAAATCAACAAATGGAGATGACGGAATTCGTCGTCGCCCTCTTATTTTCGACAATTTTATTTTTACACTGTTTTCCGTCTATTTGTTGCTAATTAAAACGCGTCTGCGCGCGCTTTACAACGGGAAATAACGAATGGCTCGGCTCGGCGCGCCACGCTCGTCGTCGCGGACGTCTCTCGTAAGTGATGTTTCAATTACAATTAATACCGAATCCGATTTCATATTATTACATTTGCTCCGTTCACGAGGATTGTACAGCTGTACACACGTAATATAAGCTCGAGAACAAAATGCACGTTCAACATTCGATTCCATACCGCAGACATTGATTGTAATCGACATTAGATCGATTTGTTTACATATAAACTACCAATATATATATATATGCGCCGACCAATTTCACTGATCGAAACAATGCACTAAAGAATAACTGTAAATGCGTGTAACTAGCGAGTGTCGGATTAAGAAGAAACAAAAAAACCGAAGATAACCCGGTCTCCAATTGAATGACGACGAAATGATGCGACGACGAGCAAGAATATTGTTTGTACACAAATGCGAATCGAATTTAATTTCGTTTCTGTTTTAAAAAAAAACGTAAAACGTCGACACCGAATTATTGTAAAACGTCTTTTCTGTTAGAGTTTGAAAATAATACTGTTGTTATAACTATATGTACCAGCAGAACGATTTGTTTTCCTCCAATCAATTAATAAAAAACATATATTATTCGAATCTTATAGTTGAAAAAAAAAATCAAAATTCGATACAGTTGTTTTCAATATTATAAAACAGGCTTAAAGCGGGTAATAGAAGTTAATGTTTATCTCACGATAACGTCCTAATGCAATGTGTGCGCTATGATGGCCCGGAGAACGGTGAACGATTTACGTGTACAGAAACAAAATTTAACGTATTTTAATTAAAAAGAAACGCAGAAAGAATATACGGTTACTATACGTAATAATATATATATATATAAGAGATAAGTTCGATTACTTCGTATTCCCTCGGTATACTGCGCGTAGTACGTTTAGGTACACATAAACGCGTACTCAATCGATTTACGAACCGTTCTTGTTATTCTGTTTGGTGGCTGCCTCGGTTTCCTTATTGGCGAACGGGATTTTAAAGACAATAATAATATACGCGTTCGTTATATCGTCTCTATATACGAGTATAATGAAATCGCTCGGAGAAAAACTCAACCGTTCGTGTGTAAAAGAGACGGCCCGTTTTAATATAGTAAAAAAAAAAAAAAAAAAAATCGAATAACGCCCTACTGCGCATTTAATATAAAGAACACACGCTCCCGTCGTACGGATAATAGAGTTTATTAATATTACAATATTATTAATATTATATTATTCCGTTTGTTGTTACGAAGAATTTATCTCGTGTTTGGCGGTGGCTTTTATTATAAAGACGCGTTACTCGATATATATTTAAAATTAATCACACGACATTTGAAACAACTAAATATATATATATATATTAAATAATAATTTATGGTTATAACACCGCGCGGTGTCTATAGCATTTCGACGTTTCGCCTCGCATAGGAGAAGAACGCATCGAATAATATTACACTTAATATGGTCAAATTGTTTATATTTTATAAACTCCATAGTTTATATCCAATTTAATCGACTAAGCGTTTTTCGTGCTATAATATTCGTTATTGGCACCGTAAAATTGTATGAATCACGTGAATCGTAGAAATTTTCCTATTTCTATGAAACAAAATGTTTGAAACATACAAATACGTTTATTATTCATGTCAATCTGCAATATACAATATTAGCCTAAACATTACCATTTACTCATAGGGTTCAATAATATTAGTAATTACATTTTTTTTGTTTTTCATAATTACAAATTTTTGGATAATGATTGATATAATGTTTCTAATCCGAAATTATGGCTTCGTGATGTAAAGAAGCTTGTACCGGATTTATAATAATTGATAATCGGATAGTTATAAAATTATAAAATACTCATAAATATTCATTATAAAACACGAAAAATAAAAAATTACCCAATAAATGGATAACAATTAATTCAATTTTGGCTTTTTGCACTTACAATAATATTATTATTGAGGGGGAAAAGTTATGTTTACTTTGATATTTATTTTGTTTTTATTCAACAATTTATTCGAACAATAATAATTATATTAAATATAAGAATAATAAGTAATTATTATATAAATATTATAATTATAATTATTATATAAAGTTGATTGAGTATATTATAAACGTTTTAATCGAGGGAAAAAAGAAATTGAAATATTTTATTTTAATTAATAAAAACGAATTATTTGTATTTATTCTAATTTGTTATATATATATATATATATATTTTTTTTTATTTTCATTGAGTACCACAAGAAATTGGAAAAGTAACGCTATTCGAAATCGTCGTTCTTGAATTATAGGAATCGTATAATCGGTATAATTGAAAAGCACAACGTTCACGAGTATTCTTTCCTCGTGTGAATCGAAGAAAAAAAAATGTTTTTCGCATACAAATCAGTGCGTTAAATTTCAATACTCAATAGTAGGAATCTGTTGGTTTGTCAATGACTCCAATCGATAGAATAGAGAAAATATTAAGTGTTTTATGCGTAAAAATTCGACAAAAATCGAATTCGTGCGTCCCACAGTAAAATCGTAGTTCGAATCATATAAATCGTATATATTGCGCGCGATATTATCCTCATGTTATAAAATTCATGAACGATCGCTCGGAAACGAACACGGACACGGCGAACAAATTTAATTAACGGAATATTACAAAACGTGTTTGCGTGTTAATCGTATAATATCATTCGAAATGTGTAATCATTCAAACGAACGTTTCAAATACGTATGAAATAAGAATTTTATCGCCAAATAATGATATTATTATATGCGAACTCGAATGTTTAATTAACGGAACGGATACAAATGGAAAAAAAAACGATTTTTTTTTCAACGTAATTAATTATATTTACGCGCGAAGTAAACGTTTTTAAACAATGTTGATTTTCCTAGCCCGACGTAACAAAATTATTCTTCTCGTGACGCGTCAAAAGTATGATTAATTTATGTTTTGTACAAATGACGAACCGAGATTTACCGAGAGTTGAGTGTTCATCGCGTAAATTATTAACACGCGTTTTGAATTAAACTCCAATATATAAAATATCACGGATAACGACAAAAGAAACAAAAAAAAAAAAAATCTTTTTTTCCAATACGAAACACCAAACTGATATAGTCACAATGTCGATAGAAGACAATATCACGCGCGCGACGCGTTATTAAGGAATTCGAATAAATACGTTATTATTTAGAAATATTTTATTTTCTTGGTAAAAAATTACAGTTGAAACACGCGAACGCTACTCGCGAAACGTCATTAAATTTGTAGGAAAAACGATGTTTTACGCGGCGGCCAGCGTATTTTATGAAACAGTCGTCCGTATTAAATATGTGTTTGTTTCGCGTTATACGCTTGCGCGGTTATAAGAAGAACGATTATAAACGATACCACAAATTTAAATAAGCCGCCGGTTTTTCGTATTCTAGACAATTACGTTATGTGCGCAATACGACCGCGGTGACGAAGGATCGTTGCAGGTGGAAAAACGGCGTTCGGGTTAGTATAATTTATGGTCTCCGGAAACTTTCATTTGACACTTTATTCCATTTGCACAACGCCTCACGCACTACTCTAAACCGTTTTTCGTTTCGTTTCGTTTCGTTTCGGTTTTTTTTTTAAGCTTTACACGAACGTTTTTCCGGTGACGAAATATTACGTGTAGTACGCTCATGATTTATGGGCCACGGTAAACAATAATCGCCAGAAATATTGTTCTTGTTCTTTTTGTCATCTCGAACGTCGTCCATTTCCGAACGTCTAGTGCGTTTTCTCACGTTTCGTATATAAACGGTTTGCGTTCTGACGGATAGAATTTAAGCGCAAACACATGCACACGCACAAACCGTTATAAAATACAGTAAATTTTATTATCGAGACGAAGAAAGTAAATAAATAAAAAAAAACTCTCCCTAATGAACAGTCCCCTAGTAAACGCGCGAAATACAGAACGAAAAACAATAGTAATTTCACGTATCTACGCGCGATGACTTAGGTGTGTATAAAACTTACGCGTTGACGACTTCCTTCAACTGTTCGACGAGTAAACATATATTTTATGATTTATATACACGGCACTAAATAAAATTATTACATTGGCCGAGAACGGACAATGTAGTTTTACTACGTTACGGAAATGTCGCGATACACACAAAATAAACGTAATTAATCGTAAAATATTATTAAACATAACATGGATTGCTTACACACGTACAGTTTCCAATACGTACGACGAGTGCACCATAAGTGTCATTTCTGAAAGAAAACATAATTCTTTTTAGGTTACCGGTTTTCGAGAAAAAGCTTTTTATTGTTTTACGGCATTTCGTAAAAACGTTCTTGATCTATACCTAATAATAATAATAATAATAATAATAATAATAATAATAATAATAATAATAATAATAATAATAATAATAATAATAATAATAATAATAATAATAAGAATAATAATAATAATAATAATAATAATATGGACATTCGTATTAGATTAAAGATTTTTTTTGTAGAATACTCGAGGGAATTACATTTTTTTTTTACTATTAACTATCATGTTGTGATATGAGTATGAATCATTGGAAATATTTGTCACTTACGTATGACGGTGCGAAAAATCGATTAAAATCCGTAAGAAAACATCTTACGTTAATTGCGCGTTCTTTAAAACCCGGATAGACGAACGGAACAAAACACTTCAAAATAAATGAAATGTATTATCGAATAATCGATTTTCGTATTTATTTCCATAGATTCGAACGCGGAAAACTAATGTTAGAAAATATATTAAAGGAAAAACTACATTTTATTTTTATTCCAAATTATAATTCTCGTGGTCATTATTTTTTTCGTCGTACGTTAACATGACCGTCGTCAAATTAACAACGAACGCTTCTTTTTCTCTTTACTCTACTCGTTTTATACAAAATCTCCTTTTTTTTTTTTTTTTTCTAAAGCACCCGGAATATTGTGTATTTTTGGTTTTAGAATTCCAGACGTTTTAGGAATATTAAAATAACAATGTATACGAATAACTTTTCAGAAATGGATTCTATAAGCCTATGGTATCATTTTACAAATATATGCCAACGGAAATTATACAATATTTATTTTTCAACACAAACGTTTTCGATTCGGAAATTGTATTTCGTTTTTATATTGAACACAAAAAAAAAAAAAAAAAAATGTAATTTAATCGGAATGAAATTTAGTTATTTCAAAAATTCTATAAAAGATAATTGTACAGCATCTATCGCTATTAGTTTTTTCAAATTTTATTGCGACCCCCGTGTTTTAAAATGAAAAATTTGACTAACTACAAGATTTTCTTTAAGAAAAAATGTTCTATTTACGTATATATTTTTTTTTTTTTGAAGAATAAATCCGCGCACGCCTCTTACTCGGCGTACGGTGGTGATATATTTAAATATGATTGAAATATTAGTGGTACGTAATGCATCGATTTATTCGTATCGATTTATCGACTTATATCCTATGCGGCAAGCAAGTATACGTAATTAAATTTCGGTTGTATGCATTTTCACACGTAACATCACGTAAACTGCGTTTTCGTGTGAAGTATAATAATGAAAATTATAAAGCTATCGTATACGTTCAGAGTTCATCGGTTTTTTTTTTTTTTTGTAAAACGCAAACGAGTACCTATACAAGTAGTGTACCGCAGAAACAATTATTTTCAATATAAGCGCACGCATATCTTTACGTTATTACGCGGTAATGACTACTTCAGCCACATTTAGCCCGAACTATTCGCACACGTCTGTACAGAGCAAATAACAATATAATAAGACGGGGTTTGCGAATTATCTTTACCGAACGTTTACCAGTAGCACGGGAGTTTTATTATTTTTAAATACTAATATATATTTACGATTTCAACGCATCCTTTGGCTATTTTTTTCTGCCAATTCTGTTCCGTTCAATAATGTAGTGATTTTGGATGGTATAAAAAAAAAAATAAAAATACATCCACATCCATCCCCCAAACGTTTATCATATCATCGTCGAATTGAGCGTCTAGTCAATAAAAACACGTCGTATTACACACACACACACACACACGACCAAGGACGATAATATAGCAAAAAAGGCGATTTCTGATGTTGGGACTAACAGACCAAAGGGAATTGAAGCGTCCGTCTCGTATATCATAGACGAGTAGAGATTATGTGGAAGCAATTGTAGCAGAAGTTCTTTCTCTCTCTCTCTCTCTTTCTCATATGTATAATAAAATTATGGTGGTAATGGATGGACTCTTGAGTCCAGCTTCACCGACGGAATGGGGAGATATTACCGGCACCTGCGTGATAACGCCACCATGTGTGTCGGCCTGGGGTCGCGCCCGCTCGTCATTCATTGCCGTAACGCGTTTACTTGTGCGTGTATTTTCAGAGCGGACACACTGGACACCGCCGACAGAAAAAAATATTAATAAAAAGTCTAACGGAGGGTCAAAAAAAAAAAAAAACTCCCGTATATATATATTTATATTTTTTTTTACGTACGCGTACCTGTATATAAAAAATAATTCAACTCGAACGAGACGTTTTTATTTGTTGAAAAGCACTTTAGGACGGATAACAAACTGTGTTATCCCCTGTCTTAATAAATGACTACATATATGCATGTGGACACGTTTGAATTAAACGACAAAGCCACGCAAATTAAAACTTTGTATCCGTTAACGAAACGTTAATATGCACAGCGGTGTGTACGTGCTTAATTATAATAATATATATTCCAATTAAAATATTAACGCGAATGACGGATTATTGAAAATCAATAAGAACACGCTTTTATATTCGCGAAAAGAAACCTATGACGCGTGTGTATATAATTTTTTTTTTTTTTTTTTTACACATTATTTCTATGTACCGATACAGAAATTATGTTTTGGTAAGAAAAAATATTACGAATCGCGTTTTTTTTTTTTTTACACCGAAAATATTTTCAGAATATAAATGAAGTGGTAAAAAAAAGCAAAAAAAAAAAAAAATGTACGCGTATTATAATCTCCGTTATCTATTGTGTTCTTATACCGAACAATTTTATTTCTCGCGAGAATTCCTACTGAGCAGACGCTATACGTTATGTGTATAAATCGCGTCGTATAATAATAATCGATCAATTTATGTGCTCGCGATAAAAAGTGAATCATTATAAATCATTTCTCATTGTACAATAAAGAATTCGTGTTATAAATGATTACACTTGATGACGTTTAAACGAATAGAATATCCACTAACCGTTCGATTTATGTACATATTTCTATAGAACGAGTAAAAAAAAAAAAAAAGTGGCACAGACTTCCAGACGTCAAAAAAGAAAAACCGACTCTTCCGAAGAATGTCGAAAACACGAGAGTTTTTCACTCTCACACACGAGACCGAGCGACATGTGTTTTGCACACTCAAGTACAAAACGTCAAATTTCTATGGTGGAAAATGTGCAGGGGAGAACTTCATTTCGTCCAAATCCAACTTGTTCCATTGATAAAGACGGAATGAAACGGCCAATAATACGCGACCGACACACGTTGTCGATGCGAATATTATTTATATATTTTTTAAACGTATAATTCTCGCGAGCGTTCGGACAATGAAGATGATAATAATATATGTATGGAAATACGCGAGAATTAATACAAAAATAAATAATAATAAAAAAAAAAAAAATTGTTTGTATTATTATTTTCCATTTTCGGCGGCTTTAAAGGGGGACACATTGTTTTGAAATAAAATATTATATATAATATATATATTGAATTCGTCTTTTTATCGTTATTTTTATTTTTTTTTTTACGATCGAGTAGTGATCAATGGAAATATACGACGGCGAGGCGGCAGCCAATAAACAGTTTTGGAACATTTGCCAAAAACCCCTGGAGGTGATTCCCCGGCATTACTCTTGCACGCAACGACATTATTATTATTATTATTATTATTATTATTATATATATATACGAATATTTTTACCCCCGCCGCAGGTGTAGACTATTGCCCGTTTTCGAATATTGGAACTCATTATCGTTAAAAGCCCACCGGTACTTTTTATTATTATTATTATTATTATTATTATTATTATTAGTATTATTGTTCGTCTCTGCTCGCACGCTGCTTGGAGTCCCGCCGCGAACGCGTTGTTATTTTGCTTTTCGACAAACAAACATCCCATGTACAAAAACCCTTCATCATCTGCGGCAACGCCGTTTCGTAACTTTTGTACACGAAAACGCACGCGTCACGTCATATTTTATTTATCGATCACAAAACGTGTGTTTCGCAATGAAATATTGTTTTCGACCGGCCGGTACGGACATTTGTAATTTCATTTACTGATATCAAAACACGCGTGATGTTCTACTAAACGGTCAATCAGCTCTTGTTTTATTCGTATCGAATATTTTTGTTTTGATAAAGCGTTTTGTTTTATTTATAAAAGTAAAGAAATATTTTAGGTCACTACGCGTCGGCGAACCTGACAAATTCACGATCTGAATATTCGAAAGCTGCTATTCGTTCACACAACGAAAACGTTTTTCCGTCGAACGATTGTGCTCTGCCCGTACGAGGGCAAATATGAAATCGATTCCGGTAACAGATATATTATGGAGACTTGAGAGTCATTGCACGATATTGCTGAGAATGCATTTGGTTCGTATGAAATAGTGTTTTTTCTTGTGTGAGAAGACGATCGAATCGGAAAGTTTCACCGCGGAAACACTATTTGGCCTATGATAAAATGTTCAGCATCCATTCTATCTGGTCGACACAAAAATTGAATTCTCCTTCTTTCCATTACACGTCGAAACGGGGGACTCGTACGAAGAATTTCGTAAAAGACACGAAGAAGAGATTTGTGTGACTTTAACGGGGAACTGCCAATGCCGAGTGTTGTTAAAGTTAAAGACGATATTGGCGTTCGAATTCAGGACGATTATTTTATTAAAATTACATTTCATTGGATTGCACATTATATAATAATAATAGTTTATAAAAAAGAGTTGAATAATTTTAAACAAAATAAATGGAAACTACCTCCCCCCATATCCCTCTCACTTCAACCACTGGTGATTACTCTAGGTGAAATTCAAATATATTTAATAAATCAAAGCCGCAATTACATTTCAAATACTTTTTTTCTACGAAATTCGTCGTAGAAAAAATTTAAATTAAAAACTTTTCTTCATTTTGATTTCGTAATTAATTCGTGGATTTAGGTATATATATATATATATATAAATGTATATAATATTATTCACGCGTGTAAAATAAATAATACAGTAACCGTCTCAAAAAGATGTAAAAATTAATATAATGATATAAACACAACGTGCCTACACATATCATATTGTATACAATTCGAATTTTATAATAACAATTTATTATTCGAAATAAAAGCCGGTAGGTACTTATAATATTATTAGCTATATGGAAATGGAATAAACAAAACAATTAATGTCAAACGTTCTTTTTCTATGGATAACACTGGAAAGAGAAATGTTTAATATTGTCAGGGCTTGGTATTTTTTTGCCCAAATACTGCGTTAAAATTAAAGAAGAAATGATCGCTCGAGTGTTTCGTTTCGTCAGGATATTAAAAAATAATATATTTCTTTTTTGTTTTTTTTTCTTACACATACCTGTAACTTTCAAAATGTCTCAAGACAAAATATTGCAATAAGTAATGTATAGAATCACAATAAACGTAGATTATAAGTTTCGTGTAGAAACTTTTTTTTTCTTTTTACATATTCCTAAAATCTGAATATAGTTATCATCGAATGCGTCGTCGTGTTTGAATATGTTGATGATATGAACGATGTGTAATTCAGAGAAGACAGTAATTGGAATACCAGGAAATAAATAAATACTAATAAACTAAAAAAAAAAAGCGGGTAAACTTTTTCGTAAATTGTTCGAATAAATATTTCGAATTTTCATGTTTTCAAGTACACTCCGTTACCTATTTCTTAATATCATTTCCCTGTTTATTCGAACGAATATTTCGATGACGAAATAAAAATATTCTTCAGATTGTCTGGGCAACGAACAGGGAGTCGCTTTTATTGGGTGAACAGAGTCGAAATTTTAGTAATCATTTTAAAGTCGCGCGACACAAACGTTTTGACGTGTTCCAAACGTGTTTTTATGTATAAAAAATTAATAAGTATAATAAAATATATTTACCACGCGGGTAATTCTATTTTTTAGGGGGGAAAAAAAATGTTAAACAAAAATAAAATACAGTTTCTAGTTTATCTATTGCTCTGTTTCGGTATGGGACACCACTTCGATAATACGCCGGGTTGGTCTCGAATGTCGAGCCACAAGTATGTTTTGCCGCGCCGGGGAGCGTTAATTGCGAAGGGATTAGTGTGTGTACGACTCGGTTCGTACTGTGTTGTTATTTGCTACTAACCATAGATTTTCCACCGCTATACACCAAACGCTCTTTCCTACACGGCTGTGAGCGTTTTAGTTTTCAGTTGAAAAATAAACGCGGTGGCATAAAGTTTACCCGACACTCCACATTCACGCGTGGTGCGCGCCCCCACCTTTGTGACGCAGAGCTGGCCAGTAAATTATTCAGTGACGTATTTTACATTTTTAAACTTTCTTTCTGAAGGGTAATTTTTTATTTTTTTTGCTACAAACAATTTCAGTCATACGCTAAAAACGATTTTTTTTTTTAATTTTTTTTTTGTATACGAAAATATAACAACAAAATGAATATTTCAAATTGTACTCGGTAACGTAATACGTATGACGTGCGCGACGAATATATTCAAAACACAAACGATAAACGTTTTCTTAGTTCATTGCGCCTAGATCGTACGAAAATTTTCGGAATTGTTCTCTTACAAGCGCTACGCAAATATAGCAATAAACACTTTCAAGGATTTAAAGAAGCAAAACAAAAATTATGCTGTATCTATCACTGCTAAAACGCTTTGGGAAACCGTAAACATCATTTCTCGATATTCATATTCGATCGTTTGGTATATCGTCACCGAAAATGTCATTATATAAATCTGTGATCCTGTAATATCTGATGATTATACCACGAGTAAAATTAGGATTGAAACGCGTTATAATGTTCTTTTCCTTAGGATTTTTCTTAGGTCGAACATTTAAAAGAATCGTCTATACACGATAATCGTGACACGAAAACTCTGCAATGCTATGACCTACCCGGGGCCTACCAAGTCCAGTGTACACCTGTGCTTCCGTCGCTCTAGTCAAACATACCAAAAACGTTTATAGTAATATTTATATTTCTGGAAGTACAGGAAAAAATAATTTTCAATTCTTTTTGGTCTTTTGGAAAGTCGTTTCACAACGACTTTTCACACATAATTGCGGTATAAATCATCCGTTTTTTTCCACCCCTAATATTATTTCATATTTATTATTAAACCATATATTATCGTGTTTTTATTTCATTCGTTGAACACAGGAAATTTTGACTAAAAAATAGAAATATATTTATATCCGTGCGTCTGCATTTATATTGTTAATATTGCGTTTTAAAACTATTTAAAAACTGTACCGCAAAATATTGGTTTTTAATCGCGTTTAATTTTTACACACATCGATTCGATGTGCGCCTTGGCCATTACAAGCCTGCAGCCTGTTTCAAACGTTATTGTACGATAAATATTATTAAATCGTAGCCTATAACAAACGATTTCGATAAAAACCTTAACGTTATTTGTTCAAAAAAAAAAAATCCGTAAATCACAAACGAATCGGTTTAAACTTTGATGAACTATAATACATCTATGAGCTATAACGGGTACTTAGTATACGATTTAAATGTGATCAATTTGTTCGATTCGTACGATGGGACATATTTATTGATATTACTATAGGTGTATTTATACCTGGTCGTATAGATTAAGCATAAATATTGTAGTTGATACGAAAAACCTCGGATGTGCTGCAATTAGATTATTCAGAAAGCATAAAAAAGTGTCAAAAAATATTGAGGACGAATTTATATTTTGTAAAATTATAAACCTCTTGTTTGGGGGAAAAAAAATTATTGAAAGAAAATACAATAATCACCGAAATATTTATGAATATGCATCTAAACTAATAAAGGGTTTTATTAGTTTCTGTTTATCGCCAAAGTTACAAAGAAAATTTTTCACTGTCATATAAGACGTTTTTTTTTAAATTTCATAAACTTTTTTTTTATATTAATAATTGAACCGTACGCTGTTGCATTTAAATGCCTCCGACGTAGTTTTTAACATCACATAGAGAATATTTTAAAAATGTTTTATACAGTAGCTAACCAGTGAAGGGTATTATACGCTATTATACGTCCGCATCGACACAAAATATATTATATTATAATAATTTACAACACTGAGAATTTCAAAAGTGATTCGTTCGCGTTTACGAAATAAAATACACGTTCCGGTAGAACTTATGGAGAAAATTAAGAGTATCAATTAATTATGGAATGTTTTGTATCATGAATTTTTTTTTTTTTAATTTGAAAAAAAAACAAATAAAACTCGTCTTGCGTTATTTATGAAACATTTTAATTTCGTTCTATTAAAAAAAAAAAAATAAATCTTCAATGTATATTGTAATATTTGATATTGTCAGATAGGTGTAATGGACGAAACTCTCCACATTTTATATATTGCGGAATTAAGGAGTATACCCGAAACATTATTTACGACCACACCATCACTATATATATATATATATATATGGCACATAAAAAGTATCGCTTTTCCTTTTCATTTATTCTGCAATAAAAATAGCACATGGGCGATATTATAGTTTATATTTTTCTGAA
The DNA here is from genome assembly GCA_032441825.1 of Chaetogeoica ovagalla. Taxonomy (NCBI): domain Eukaryota; kingdom Metazoa; phylum Arthropoda; class Insecta; order Hemiptera; family Aphididae; genus Chaetogeoica; species Chaetogeoica ovagalla. The sequence continues at coordinate 4,884,621 of CM063748.1, read as the reverse complement.
TCCAGTAATAGCAAAATCTCAAAATCGTAAATTAGATACTTTAGAGGGTTTTCGTCAAAACGAAAATATTATTACACAAATATATATAGAATATTATATATAATGATATAGGTTATTATAAATTTCGGAAAATTCGGCAATCAAAAGCCCAACTGAAAATGTAAAATTTTCGATTAAAAAAAAAAAAAAAATCCAGTTAATTTCTATAAAACACCACGCGTGTAGTTAAACGGCACGCATAACGTTAGATCCGGGTGTGTTTATATTATTATTTATTACATTATGCATGTTTTTTCGCTAGACGTTATTGTGAACGATATATTTTATTTTATTCCGATATACGGTTGAACGTATTCGCAATTCATAATATTGCAATTAAATTTTAAATGGTACATTTTATTTTGGAATACGAAAAACTAATATTGAAAACGTCAATTACTAATATTAATATATTTCAACGTCTTTGTGCTTGTACGTGTTATAAACAACGATGTAGAAACAACGGAATTCCGTAATAATCAAAACGAATTATTTTATTTTTAAAACGGAGCTCGGTAAACGTAATAAACAAATTATATTATATTCAAACGACTCGTTTGAAAACGACAAACATGTTGCGAGATTTTGAAAACATTCTATGAACCGATACTCCTATGCACACAAAACATAAATTACGTTTTCAGACGGTCTTTGAAGTCTGTTTCGATAGTGTAAATCGACAATAAGAGGCCTTATTTAGACTGATGTCTAAAAAAAAAAAAAAGTGTAAAGCAATACGGGTTTAAAAATAATAACGCCTGCCAAATTCATGCTTTTTGAACCAAGCTATTTTGATGTTTTATTGAATTTAATAATATGTTCGATTAACGAATAGTACTTTTCTTCAAAATCCTTCGGGGTTCACTTACCATATATTCGTATGGAACCGTTCGCCGTGCCCATAGAATTCGACGCTAAACATTTGTACGATCCCAAATCTTTGTGATCTAAATTCTGAACGTTGAGATACATCTTTACTTTGTAATTGGTTTTCACCTCTTCTATGTAGTATTTTTGCCTGAAAACATAAAAATCGAAATACCGATTACACGATAAAATAACGCATACATTTGTTGTTTTTTTTTTTTGAATTTTTTGTAAAATATATAAGATTGGACGGTAGTTATAAAATGAAAAATACTATTTTTAATAATAATAAAAAGTAAAAAAGAAAAAGCAATATAAATTTATTGGAAACGTTTTTTTCGTACAGTATATACAGATATATTACACTCAAATTATCGTAAAATATAAATTAATTTAATTAATTATTTAATAGAAGATATTTTAAACGGTTAGTGTAGTGTCTCCACGTGTATTATCTTGTTCGAAACAATTTTTTCTTTTAATTTCGTTTCGTGTCATGACCCGAGTAAAAACAAAACCCTTATAATATCGCATAGGAACAATTCGATTATTTTTATATTGCGCTTGATGTCGTTTTCTATTACTAATGTTTATTTTCGATATTCCAGCGAATTATTGTAGACCGTTACGTATTAATTTACGTTACATTCGAAATAAATCGAACGTCATGCGTGTTCACAAATTGGAATTATCAAATTAAATTACCGTCGAGACCTTGCAATGATCTCGGTTCTAACATTATCATATACGTTAAATTGTATCGAACAAAACCATATGTACGTGTGTATATATATATATATGTATAAATTAATCGCTTGATTTCATTACACTGGCCGACCTAACGACGGGTTCGTTAGATTAGTGTGTGGTATAAAGTTTCTCTATGTATTTTATACGTTAAGTTTCTCTTAACAGGTCCGAGAAACTATAACGGCCTGCATTCGACTCCCAACACTAAAAAATAAAGCGATTTAATAATAATAATAATAATAATAATAATAAAGAAACTCTAAATCGTGTAACGTTTGAGTTTATAATGATTATTAATTTTACACGGCGAACACCCGAGTAACGCTCGTATTACTCGAGTCGAGTGAAGTCGTTACATTTTCTTAGAAAACAAAATAATCATCCTAAGTACATATGCGTAGTAGAATAATATAAAAAAAAAAAAATTACGATCATTTAAAATTATACGACTTGTTTTTATTTATTTTTTTGTACAATACACGCTTAGTAGGCGTTTGCTACTGCGTTTCGAATTCTATACGTTTCAGACGTATCGCGCGAATTCATTTACTCGCAAACTGATAAATGGTTCTCCGTGTTGACGAACAGAGTATATATCAATTCGCGCTGTTACATACCTACTATAACGGAATAACGGAATAATGAATGTGAGAAATTGCATTTACCAAACCCGTCCCGTACACAGTTGAGTAATTTCTAATTTATACCGGAGCACTATATTCTATTGCTATTTATAATATACGATTAGGTAATTGAAAATAACATGTTTCCTCCAAAGCGTAATCGCCCGAATACTGTGTACCATCCGACATTAATTTCTTATTAACAGTAAACAGTTTTGTTTTCAATATTAATATATTTATATTTGTTCCGATTTATCCCTAAAGCGTTCACGTTACCGTTATTTACTCAATTCCCTTAAAATTCCTTTTAATACCCATCACATTCTACTCTTCGCAATCTCCCCCGCTGTCATCCATCATCATCTTATTCTTTTACCTATACTCCTTTTAGAGTTTTAAAACTTTAAATTTTAGTAATTCATTTATTATTTTGTACTTAAACTTGTCATTTAAAACTAATTGTTTTTTTTATATACAAAGTTTCTCGTGCGACTGGTCTCAAACTGGTTACTGTTCGATGAGACAATAATATATCGCGCGGTATTTTTCATACTGTATAGTTGGTTTGTAAACACTTATCGTTTCTAGTACTTCACTTTCATTTCCTCCGCTCAATGATGTACTGTATTATTATATAAATTACATTACAATATTATATTATATAAAAATGAGAAATGTTTTCATTTTTTAATCAAAAGCATTTGCAAGTTCAACAAATGTATAATACATTAAAAATGTATGAAAAATAATATTTAACTGCTATAGACATTTTTAGAAAATACATTAAACTCAATTTGACAGTTCTTATCAAATCGTTGGTTATTTTGAAAAATCATAAAAAATAAAAGTATACAAGAATTATCGAAAAAGAAAACCGTTTTTTCCTCTATAAATACGAGTGTGTCGTAAAAACCGCCTTTCGAAAAGTCGATAAATTACTTTCCCTAATGTACAATCTATGTTCATTTTACAATCTTTACAAATACTTTGTGACGTCGTTTTTTTTTTTGAATCGTTATTTAAAAAAAAAAATAATAATAATAAAAATCTTTAACATGAAACAAAAAATACAATACTATAGTTAATTGTGGTTTTAATGTTGGACGCTTTTATTATTTAGATAATCGACATCATTATGAATAATGGAAACTTTATTTGCGACATGACGATGCTCAATTCATTATATTGCAATGTAAAAAAAAAAAATTTGAAATTTATAACATTTCTTTCTTTCTTTGACGACAATATCATATACAAAATAAATATTTTTACGTTTTAATATAAAAATAAAAAAGAACGAAATTTCTTTTTGTGTGCGGGAAAAAATGCGTTATTTTAAATTCAACAAAAATGTGCGTGTGTTGTGTTTGAAGGATAATGTGCATGAAAACATTGTTTTATTAAATTGGAGTACTAAAAATAGTGTCGAAAACTTAAATGTTCGTACCGATTATTTATATCAATTGATTACAGTAGTCTCCAAAATTATAAAATTGGAGGATAAACTATAACGTATTTTATAAACTGACTGGTTGATGTTGGGGATCACAACACCAAAAACTTTCGTGGACGCGACAATTGGAAATACATAATGATGACATAGTCCGTCAGTTGGCACAGACTATGAATAAAATTTTAATTAACTGCCTATTATCTAATTAATTGATGTAAAATGCGCGCGTCTCATTTATTTGAATACCGACCGAGAAATTAACGAGAGAAATAAAGAGTACGATAATACTGCTATTATTATAATGAAAAATTATTTTATACCGATCTGTATTTCCAATAAGCGGATGGGACCTTGATAAATAATGATTGCAGCGATGAAATCCCATAGAACGTCCCCCACGTCAAAGTGTCCGCAGCTAAATTCGATTAATTATTATTATTTATTTATCTCGCGCTGGATTTTTAAGTGTTTTATTAATTTTTTTTTGTTTGCCCTCATCACGAATAATATTTATAAGAACTACAAACAATACGTTAAAAAGACGTGGTATGTCATAAACACAATTCACTCAATTATTTTTTGAATTTTAATAATTTGTCTATATTGTCTATATTACGATAATAATAAGACGGAATTGAAATCGCCACGATGCGAATCGGTGATAAATTTATAATTGACGCTAACAATCGAAGTGAAAAAAAATATACCTTCCACGACCGACCAACATTCTTAATCGAAATAGTAAGTATTTCGAAATCCATATATTATTTATAAGTTAAATCGTGCCGATGAAGTAATCGATTAATTAATCGTATTAAATAATTCGTTGATTCAATTAAATTAATTTATTAATAAAATTATTATTACAGTGAAACGTTTAAACACCGGATACAATTTCGTCTACTATTTGGAGGTGTCCGCTATTTAGAGGGAGTCAATTTTTCGCGTTCAATTATTATTATTATTATTATTATTATTATTGTTATTAGAAACCAGATTTTTATATTTTTACTGAGAGCGTACAGCTGTAATTGGATATGCTTTCTCGATAAATCATTTTCCTATGCACGGATATACAAACCATTTTAGCGCATAAAGAAGCATATTTCAGGGTTAGAGAATGTTTTGTGCAAAATGGTTATGCTTTATGAACAGACTGAGGTTTAATTCGGACGTTTCACATAACATTTAATGGTTTATGAAAAAAAATTGCAAAAATAAAAGTGATCCCCCCCCTCCCGCCGGATGCCGTGATTAGATCGCGTGAAGTTCACTATATACACATAAATATATATTATCATTTCTTCATCACTAAATAAAATGAAATATGCATTGCCGAAGTATATGAGTCGAGTATGGCTGTTTAAGTAGTTCTTTAAAGATTTGGATTAATTTGAAACCACTTTAAATTGTCAAACTCTCGACATCGGCTCTTTGCATCGTGAAGATTTAAACGCGATATTTTGCCGCATTTCTTACAGGAATCGCTGTAAAAACGTTTAACCCTATTATCGAATATAATCGGTATATTTTTCAATTTTTCACTCGGACAAATCATGTGTACGTTCGGTTGGCATTACAACGTTATCACGTCTTCGCACGAACTCTTCCGATTAAATCGTACTCGTTGGACTCTCATGGGGAAAAATCGTTGGACGGCGTCCCACCGCGGATTCGTATACGGATTCCGTCGTCCACTGGACCGTGCACTATTCCATTCGGTTCAAGATTACACCGGGGACGGCGCGGCGGACAAGATTCCATCGATATTGCGAGTGTGGCAAACGGGCCCGTGTCCCGACAACAACAGCTCAAACGACAGAATGACTACTAACTAGTGATGGGCGATCTGAATCGATCTCTTAAAAGATCGATCTTTTTCACACAAAAGATCAATTTTTGAATCGATCTCTGATGACCGATCTTTTAATGAATCCATCCAATTTTGTAATCGGATCGGATCGAATCGAATGGAATAAATGTATTATTTATTTAAACATTAAAATTGATTATTTATTATTAAAATTATACATAGATATCTATTTGTTGGTGATGTATATTATACATAGACCATGGGTGTGAGGAGGTAGTGACTAGAGAGTGGCTATTAAACTAAATTGGTAGAAAAATTTAAGTTACTATTTAATGGTATTATAAACATTACAACTTGTTTCAATATAGGTATAACTTTTTTAGGTAACAGTATTTCGATTTTTTAAAAGATCGATCTTTTGTTGTCGATTCGTTTATAGATCGATCTTTTTTTTTCGATTCGAATCGATTCAACAGATCGATCCACTATCGAGAATCGCCCATCACTACTACTAACAACCGCCCGGACGATCGTCTAGCGCAGTGGTGGGCAAACTTTTTTAATGGGGGGGCCACAAAGTTTAAGAAATTTTAGAGGAGGGCCGGAATTATAGAAAAAATGCATAAAAAACGGCCATATACTATGCATGTCGATGGACCCTCGGCGGGCCGGATTAAATACTTTCGCGGGCCGGAGTTGGCCCGCGGGCCGTACTTTGCCCATCACTGGTCTAGCGCGTCGTTCCGGCATAATCTTAAACCGAATGGAGTTTGTACGTATTTAGTTTAGGGGGGCAGGTCGAGATAATATCATCGCGTTTTGGACGCAGCGCTCTCGGCGGACGGTGCGGACCGTATGATATCCATAAAACATTAACTAATCGTTTCGATGATAACACATTATTGATAATATAATAAGTGTATGAATAATAAATAACGCGAGGCGCGTAATGCGAGAGGAAACAATAATAATATCGAACGGACTATTATTATTATTATAAATACGGTCTGCGGTGCGACGCAACGGCTGCAGAGATAAACGACCGTTCGGTTGTGAATAATCGCCATCGTTTTGTCGCTCGCGCGGCGGTGGTACACGCGGCCGCCGCGCGCCGTATAATTAAATCCCGTCGAAAATATCGGTCGACGCCGCGCGGATGAAAAACGCGAGCGCGCCCGCCGCTCCCGCCGGCCGCGGCCCGACGGACCGGACGGACAACGACGACGGGCACATATTTTCACGCCATTAACCAAACGCGGCTCTAGTCGGCCGCCCTCCCGTACGATAATAGTGCGATTATGATTTATAGTGGCAACGATAATAATGATAACCGGAGACCGGCCGATTCGCGTAACGTGTTTCGATTCGTAAAAATAAGACGGTTTTTTTTGTTTTTGTTGCTCTACAATCGCACAGAAACAATGTTTTATACGCGTAGATTTTGTTTTTGTTTTCGGAAATGTATGCCATATTTCATATAAAAGACTTATATTAAATACTTTAATATTTCATATTAAAAATATTAATTTTTTTTTTAATCAAAAACTCGAATTGTACGATTTTATTATCGCATTAATTGATACGATCGATCGATTGAACATTGCCGCGCGTAACCTTTTATGTTTAACATCACACAAAATCCTACTAAACACAACCGTTCGATTCGAGGCTCGGCGAGAATCAAAAATATCTTTATTATATGAATATAAAAAAAAAAACTATCCCTGGCATACGTGTCAGCCGCTAGATGGTTAGGTCCGTCCCGTCTGTCTGACGTTCAATGCATTATAAATATTATATTTGTTTTATCACGGCTCATGAGATGATTTAGAGTTATAATCGTCGTGCGTCAGCTTTTGTGTACATCATTGGTTATTACGAGTTTACCCCCCTCGTCTCGTTTTCACTCGAATTATAATAATATTACGCTCTTGACCGATTTTCGATCTCCGAAATGAACGTGACATCGTTATTACCACCACTCTGGTCCCATATTTTATTCGATTTACATTGCACGTAGTTTCGCTGCGTATCGTCGATAACGGTCTAAAGAACTTCTTCAATAGTCAGCTATTTCCACGGCCATTACAAGTTCGTTGGTTATTTCCTTTTGAAATTCAAAATATTATATTTGTAGTTTTTAGAAATTTACGCCTAATTAATATAAGCAGTCTGTTAGAAATTCGTTGTGATTTTAATACTCACTGAACGTAAATTATTAATTTTTTTTCTTATAAAGAATTCTCAATTATCGCAACGTGAAGTGTTTGTATTTTTTTTTTTTTTTTTTTTTTTTAATCGTTAATCGCGCGGAAGAAATTTTAAGATACGAATGTCGAAATAGAAATTTGTAAATATGTACACAATTGATGTCCGGACTATGATGAAAAAAAGAAAGAAGAAAGTCATGTCTCGCATACGTTGCTCGTTTTTCGATATTCGCGTAGAAGGATTGATATTGGGATATCTAGATGTTTTAATAAAATTATATTTCCCGCGTTTGTGATCGATGTGATGCGGATGGAAATTCTGATTGGATAACTAATTCCGTTTCACCTTCATCGTGAAACATGACTGTTGTAATTAATTGCGCGCGGTATGTGTGGAGAATGCTCGACGCGTGACTCGACTCGGTTATTGAAAACGACTAATAATAAACAGCGAGAAGAGAAGAAGAAGAAGAAAAAAATTGTTTATTCCTACCGGCCGTGTGCAGCACTGTCTTCGTATCGCGCGGTGTTTAACAGATTATTATTTATACGCGCGAATACAAAACGTTGCTGCTCTCCCCGCGGGTGGATTTGTCCATTTCTCTTCCGCGCCATTTTTCAAAAACAAGTGTTAGCGAAGAAATGCTTAATTAAGACTGGGAAAAACGATTGTTCTACAGACTTTTTTTTCCCCCGGTCGGTGGTTTGCTTTTATTTCTTCTTTTTGATTAACGACATGTCTATGGTAAATTCTTTTGTTTTACCGAATAGATAAATAATAATTATAAACGTCCGTCACGTAGTTCTTATCATGATTTTATTCGTGGAGACGAATGAAAATAAAAAAAAAAAAAAAACGGAATTAATTGTTCGCGTGTTTCGTTGATATTCTTTAAATGGATTCGACCCATGTCGAAGAACGGAATCATCATGACGTGTACACATTCATGCACCGACACTTCATAAACGATTTGTGAAACGTTCGTGACGTTTGTATATTTATAATATTCTATTAGGACTAAGTTGTTCCAATACAATTTTTAAATCCACATACAACGCGCAAAAATGAATTAAACGTGCAATTAAGACGTTGTTTACACAGACGAACGGTCTGTGACTTTATTGCTAAGTTTTAATATCAAAGCCGTGCGGGTTTCTATAAATAGGTTTTTGTCAAGTCCATTCAACGTCAATACGTTACATACAAAAAATTAAAATAAATAAAAAAACGTTACGAATTTTGTAATTTAATATATTAATATTGACTTCTAACTATTGTCGATGTCCATCATTTTTTCGCTTAAGATTATTATTGATCATTAATTCTAATTGTACCGCTCGCGGTTCAGGGAATTATGATAAATAATGTAATTTTGTACTCACCCTTGAAGGATTATTTCTCCTTTAGTGTTGGACCAGTAATTGACGGAATTCGGAAAAGATTCCACGTGACATTCGAGACGGACGTTTGTACCGAGTGGAGCGCCTAGAATTTGATTCGTCACTCTGATTACTGGAGCAACTATAAAATAATCACAAATAAATCAATTATTATTATTATTATTCGTGCCAAAACGAAATCAAAACAATAATACGTATTGTGAAGAAAAAATTCGATCGCGTATAACGACAAATCGTCAAAATATGAAATCTTATTTTATTTTTTTCGTTAGTTGTGTACGCGTAAGATCGTTTTATTTTTTTATTTTTAAATATCATCCATCACTTTCATTGTGTAAAAACATACACGAAACACAGTGATTTCAGAGACGCACTATACTTGAAACGTATCGATCGATAAGAAATCTGAGAATAAATTGATCTCGAATTAAACGCGATATCGATTTTCCTAAGAAATAAATACATTTTCCCTATAATAATCTATTTGAAATGCATATGTCAATAATGAAGAAAAAATAAATGGAATTAAATTTATCTAAAGTAAAATTCAAGACAAATTAATATTTATCTTTTCAGGGTTTTCGGGTTCGACCAGTACGTAAAAGTTGTACCAGTTGTACGTAAAAAATCAACACTTCCAAACTTCTTGTTGTTGTTTAAAACTTCTTAATATTTTAACATAAGTTATTTAACTCACTTTAAATATCCAATATTAAATAATTAAAAATACAGTATTAAGTAATGTATTTAAAATTTTAATTTCCGTACAGAATATGTACATAATCCTATTGCAGGATATTTATATTCAACGCGTTTTATCGAATAACAATGAAAGAAATTAATATCTTTTTTTAAAGAGCAGGACTTTTCCATTTACAAAAAAAAAAAAAAAACGATTTCAATAATTGTACACGCACAAAATCTGGTACTGAAGGCTCGTCAAAATAATTCATTTAAATAATAATAATAATAATAATAATAATAATAATAATAATAATAATAATAATAATAATAATAATACAAATATATAATAAAAATCCGTATAATTGTATGAACTTAAATTATTTCTAAAAATATATTTATTTATAATATTACTTCATGAATCGAATAATAATTGTTTTCTATAAATATAATAGAAATAAATTTAAATTATATATTATTACGTTATTGTAATAAATGGTTTTAATTTGAACAGTTTGAACAGTTGCACAAGTTTAACACGTCCTCTTTAAAATGCTATAAAAACCCGATTTTTCTGCACTGTTTTCCGTTTTTCCATATATAATTCAAATTTGTATATGATTAAAATTCGTCGCGGACCAATTTTCATAAAACTATTGTGTTTTCAGAAAGAAATTTTCAATATTATGATTTTTAATTTATTTATAGTTGATAAGGTATAAATAAAAACGAAAAATTAAGAAGAAAACAATGTTTTCTGACGAATTTTTATTATTTGTGGAAACATAGGTATTATTTTGAAACCTTTGATGGATTTTTGTAGGATACTAATATTAAATATAACTGCCATCTGAGCTGTTGTTCAAGGCAGTCAAAAATATTTATTTAACAATAAAAGTTGATAATGAAATCTGAACGAAGTGAAATAGTTAAAATACAAAAGCGTGAACAAAAGGGTCAAAGAATGACTTAAGAATTGAGATATATTATAAAACATTTGAAATAAATATTTTAAAAAAGAAAATTTGTCATCAACTACAGTTGAATATTAGTTATTTCTGAAATGGGCGCATTAATATTAGAAACAAATTTGTCCATTCTAATGTGTTCCGGACAGATGTAACAGGTCGTTTCTGTTATTTTTTTCATAGAAACAATTAGATTTTTATAATTATAATTTCTAAAAGATATCAATTATATTACTTTTTAAGAGTTCCATGAGATTCTTTTGAAGCACCCAATATTATTAAACGCCATAATATATTCTTCGAAAGAACACTATGAAATGAAATTATAAAAGAGAGAATTATCGGAATCTTAATTATAATAAATTAATCAAATTGTCATCATTTATAACACAATATATTAAATTACCCACGTAACATTTAAATGTTAAATAAAAGGAAGTTTTCCGAACGTTTTGAAATGTCAGTATCTATTGTATCTAATGTTAATAATTTTTAAAAAGTATTGAAATATTATATAAACCCTTTTTTTTAAGGTGTTGAGATGACAAGATATTATTCTAGTGTTAGAAGGTGCTAATATAATTGAGAGAAGGGATAATAATCGAATTATATGATAATCTCGTTTTTTAAACTTATTATATGAATAGGGTCACCTTGACCTGCGTCTATGACGCAAAAAAACTCCTATCAAATTCATAATATCGCGTATTATTTTCTCGCGTCGTTTCGTCGATATAAATATAAGACACGCTTAAAACTTTTATTACAATGCTCTGGTCCCTTTGATCACTGATACATTTAAAATAATAAAAATTATCGTCGATGCTACAAGAAACACTCAGAAACACGTATACGAGATGGACAAGGGAACTACATAAAACAAGTGTTTTTTCTAATTCAATAGGTCAGAGGAATTTCTTTTTACCATACTTAATAACAGTGTATGAAATATCGATAAGAGCTGTGGAAATGGACTTCACGTGCGATCCACAAATCGAGTCTCAAACCGCCTTTCATAATTGTAATCAGTTTTTTCGCGCTTTCATGGGAAATAGTCGCTGAAATTCGTAGGCAGCTTTTCTCTGTCTACGGAAAGGGTGTACGGAGATGGTCTGTGAGTTCTAAAGAAAACCGCATGGAATGGTTCATCACTCAATTAGTCACTGACAAAAAAAAATGTTCAAAAAATCAACAATTAAGACCGGCGCATTCAACGCTGGATGTTCTCTACAAGAATGTCAAATTGATATCTTATGATCGACATTTGCTCTCGATACTAAAATCTACGTAGGAAACGATAAAGCTTAGCGTTACCGCTCGGGTCATTCGTATTGCAATCGAACCGATTCGGATCGGTTTGCGCGTAGACGATATTCCGACCCACTCTGCGGACCCGATTTATTTTTCTCCTTCGCGTTCTAATTCATTTACCGAATACGAGGAGGCATCCGGGGGGGAATGGGAATTCGCTACGAAGTCATTGCGGCAGCACATCATTTGGACGAAATAAGTGACGGTGGCGGAAAGTCTCTCTACAAGTAGAGAATTTCAAAGCTCCGTTTTCAGGTCTTCGAAGTCATATTGTTAGATAGCCGATCGCATCGGAAAATAATTCATTTAATCTGTGTTCCCTGTACGGCGCTCATAGAAATATATTTTTTAAACAAATACACTCGATCATAAACAAATAAACGGGTTCTATTTTCGGTATGCTATTATATCGCGCTCGTAGGTAATATATTATTGTAATATGCGTTCCGGTTGACGGCGGTGGCGGTCCAGCGAGAAATTTAATGTCGCTGCGCCGGATGGTGTATTCCTACCGACGACGACGACGACTGCTGCCCCCCCCCCCCGGCCGCCGCCGCCGCAGCACAGCATCAGACCGCGTGTATTCCGGCACACAAATTATCTAATTAATTTCCCGCGCGTTCCTGCAGGACGCGTGTCCTGTATAAACGATTTTCTGTGGTTTTCTGTCGAAAAACGGGTCGCGTACATTATTATTCGGTGGAACGCCAACAGTCCAACAGCAATACGAGTACATATACGAGTATATATTTATATATATATATATATAACTACGCTTGTGTATGTGTATACTCACAGTTTACGTTTAACGTGATCCTCTTGCTAACAGCCGGCGGTACATCGTTAGACGCTATACACAAATAATGTCCCATCTGACTGCGGTCTACTCTGTTCAGCAACAGCGGTTCTCCGCGTACCTTTTCCACTGTGCGCAACAAACAACAAATACGAAGCGTATTAGATCGATATTATTATCATCATCATCATCATCATCGGTGCCGCGGTATATTGCGGTGATGCTGCCGCGACGGACCGCGCGGATTCCTTTGCTGAAAACCTGACCGGAGGGCGCGCGAAAATTACGGAATGGAAAAGAGAGCGGAATGTGGGCGGAAAGAGGAAAGAAAAAAATAAATAAATACTTTTAGGAAAATGAAAAAAATACGAACGCGTTATTCGCACGGAAATATAAATTATACATTTAGGGAAAATAAAATTTAGGAGAAATTGAAAATCCAGGAGAATATATTTCGCCGCGGAAATCGTATAGTTGGAATTCACAATTCCCCCAGGACGTGTTAACACGGAAACTGCATAATTCAGACTTTCAATCGAGATTTTATTTTTCTAGAAGTTTCAACGGTTTTAAATATATTTATTTTTTTTTATTTGATTTATTAAATTCGGTGTTCATTTTATTTGTCCTATCAAAACTGTATGCGCGCATCTGAAAATACATATTCATACGTCCGCGGTTGTATACCGTACGGTAAAACCGCGCTAAGGAATGAGTACATAAGTGTTTCGAATAATCTATTGTTTTACCCGATTTTCCTGATACTCGAGTGTCACTCGTAGTTTAGTTTTAACACGGGAAAACAAGATTTTTACAGTAATTTGTTTTACAAATAATAATAATAATAATAATGATCGTTTTGATTTACAATATAAAAAATAATAATTTATCAATTATAAATTCAATGTATAAATAGAATAATATTACACAACTACGGTTGTATTGTGTGAAACACTGTTCAGGAATAAAGAAGGGAGAAAAAAAAGGTAATTTCGTTCATAAATCCTGTATATTATGTATAAAACGTTAATCCGCGCTCAGTCTCATGAGAGAAGTGCTTGGAAAACTATTCCGGCGCTATCAATTGACAGTTTCTTAAACGTGTACATCGTATGTATAACGTGAGCTGACTGTTCTCACGATCTTTGAAAAGTGACACTTCAAAATGCGTACAAATATATTACACCGGGAACATAACCGTGTAATGTTTTCTTGAGTTTTGCATTATTGATTTATATTTTTCTAAATTTTAAATTCCTACCGGAAATTGTCAATTCCTACACATCGTGAACCACTAGCGAAAGATAGTAAATTAATTTAATATTGGGAAATTAAAAAAGAAATAATAATAACATTTTAGCACCGGGGCTTAGATTGAAGCCGTAGTGAGGTATACAACGTTCTAGAGATGAAAATAAACTGTCTGCACGACATTGCGGCCGTTGTTGGATGTTGTGGGATCGGAACAGAATGGACTAAAACAAAACTAAAAAGATTCTTACCGAAATGAGGGGAAAAAAAAGAGAAATAAAACGAATTTGTAAACTCGAGGCGACGGAACATTGCTGACAAGGCAGTTATCAAGAAATTTAACCTGATGAAAAAACCTGATTTTTGAACGGCGATCTAAAAAGGACTTCTAAAAACGACTTTTTGACACGTTGTGACGTCCAGGTATGGTAAACGATGCGAGGCAGCACGTGTCGTTTAGGAATAATTTTCAGAAAAACATAAACATCTATATATATGTGTGTGTGTGTATCATAAAATTAATATAATTTTTCTTTGCGAATTGATTTAATGTAGAAAAAATTAGTTTACAAACGTAGTTTTTCATCAATAAAACAACACACGGTAATCTATATTTGCCATTAGTTGTCTACCAATGAATATAAATTCGTTTGACGAAAATACGCTCATAGTATTGAATTTTCCCTTTTCAATAAATAATTATTAATCTTAATTAAATAATTATTAAACTTAATCGATGTGTATAATAATATTGTGATAAATGGCTAAAAACATGCACAAGGATTATGGAAGAGAAATAATTTGTTCGAACAAATTGCGATTTGTGACGAACGGTGTTTATTAAGAATGAAAGCGGATTTCGTTTATACGTTTGTTCCGATGATTTCAATATACTTTCATACGAATTCGTTTGAATGACTTTAGAAACAGACTATTTATCCGTCACAAGGTGTTGTGTGCGAAAATTGTACGACGTTATATTACGTACAATTTCGTATATTTGAATTCCGTCAATCGCTTAACCGTAGTGTCTATAGCAGAATTATAATTGACAATCGTTCGGTAGAAACGTCGTATTGAGTTTTTCGAATTCGTCGACTAAATAAAAATTCATTAATATAGAATTTAAAATCAATAATTTAAAACTAAGTTACACACACAGTTCGTGTATTATATAGGGATTTTATTCATTTGTATTATCAAGAGCAACAATCAAATTGACATACCACCCGCGTGTGCTGTGATGGCGAACGTTCGAAATAATAATTTAATACGCCAACGGGTACGCGTAATAAACACGTATAACAAAAATTATTCTGTTGAACGTTGCGTTTTACAGGAACGTTTTGCCATCACTAAAAACACATCATCGTCACCTACAGCGCATTTTGTTTTTAGTACATTGATCGAGTTCTGAACAAATTTCACAAACGGAAACAACCGTAATGCAATAAATAATTTTACACAACAATATTACGTACACTATTATACTAATTGTTATGGACAATTTTGTGTGTAATTTGATAAAGCGCAATTATTCGATGTGCCTATCGTTAGCCGTTTTTTTTCTTCAAATAATCGCAATACATTTTATTGACTCATAAAATAAAAATTGTAGAACAATGTAATATATTTATTTTTGACGCTTGTAACGGTTCCTTTAACTATAACCTGTATTAATAGAAAGGTAAAAAATATATATATATATGTATACGATGTCATTGTAGGTTATTAAAAAAAAAAATATATTTTTTTTTACCCGCTTTCGTAGGCGGACATAGGTGAAATTAAAATTAATTACTCAGTGATTAACGTCAACGTGTTATTAATGACGAAAATCGCAATAAAATCTGCGCTAAAACGTAATATTACACACTCAGTTTATACTTGTATTATCGACTTTAGTTCTTTTCTTTTACGATTTAAATTCATTGATAATAATAATCGCGAAGGCGATAATATATTCGTCAATTTATCTCGTTGAATGTTCTTCTCCGTCGTTATCGAACAGTTTATAGCGATGGAAATTGTATTTATTATTATTATTCCAAATGAACCGGAGAGAGAAAAAACGGCATTAAATAATAATAATAATAATAATAAGTTTTTTGTTAAAAAAAAAAAAAAAAGTAATGAGAATATATTATAACGAATTTGAACTGGGAAATACTTTTTTTTTAAAAAAAAAATGAGTGTTAAACGTGTGGGCGGCGGTTTGATTCGAAAATAAAACACACGACCGCAGAATAGACTGGAAATTATATTGTTCGCTGGGGAAACTCGTCGTCGGACAATTCGCCCCACAAAGCATTAGTCCATTATCGGCCATTTTGTCAACGTCACGGAGGAACAACTGCGCCGCGCTGTTCTGTAATAATTGTGCAACGGAGGCCCGGTCGCGCGCGCATTGTTAACGAACGAACGACATTCGTGTTGTGGACCGACGAAACGTTTCACGACGAGTCAGCTCTGAGTTTACGCAATTGCCGAAAAAAAAAAAGAAAAAGAATCTCCAGGACCCGCGCGAATTCCAGTGAGTGAGAGTGACGGGGGCGGTGAAAAAAGAAAAAAATAACACAACGACGCGCGTTTCTTCACCCTCTCTCCTCCTAATATAATCGAATAACATAATACAATAATTCGGATATAAAAAAAAATCCCGTTGGCCCGACCGCGCGCACATCAAATCCAATTCTGATCGTCAAATAAACGCGGGTCTCCTAAAACGAGCGAATACTATTATTATTATTTATTTATTTATTTATTTATTTATTATTATTATTATTATTCGGTTTGCACAACTACGTCGATTTTCGTCATCGAAAACGGCCCCCCCCGCACGCACGCACGCGTTTTGTCGTCGACAGTGCGCGGATGGACGTGAATTCCAAATGGTCCAACCATCGTTTATACAATAAATATATATATTATAATTTTAACGCGCAAATAGCGTACAACAAATATATTATATTATATCGTTTTTATTATAAAACACAAAACGCCTGAGAAAATGTTGTAAAAAATAAACAACGTTTGCCGTGTGAAACGAAATATTTATTGTCACGTATATATATATATATATTTTTAACTTCCAATAATTTGCGATAATTTAATGTGGAAATTAACACGTTCCACAGAGTTAGATATAATATTATGTTATTAAATATTTTAAGTTTTCTCGTCAATCTATTCCCTCCTCCACATTGAGTATTCAATCGAATTCTTATGTATTTTTCGATTAAAATTGTATAGGACAACGCAATACATTATAAACGCCGTAACAGGTGTCTTAGTGTAATATTTTAGTCCTTTGTGTGTTTAATTCGTATTTTATGCGAAGTTTTTAAATATTTCTCTTTTTTTTTTCCCCCAAAAACACGAACCGCGATTTCGACGAAAGCAAAAAAAAAAAACTATATTTCTGAAATATTGATATAGTCCTTTTTTTTTTTTTTTTTTTTGACACAATTTTAAAGTTTATATAAAACAATTACAACCCGCATATATATATACAATCGTAAATAAAAAAATTATTTATGAACTCGATTTTATTATAAAATAATACAGTTATGTGAGTTTATAAATAATATATTTTATTCAATTGTGGTGTAACGATTATAGTGAACAGTATAAGATTTACAACAATGTACTACTTTTTACTCAACCTTTCATGATATTTCGAAAAATATATTTTAATGGCTTTGGTGCCATTTGTCGCTATAACCATAAAATCAGTTTACCATCTAAAAATAAATAGAACATTAAAGAATTAAAATGTAAAAAGTAATAGAGGCGTAGAAAAATAAGGTCAAAACGTGTATTTATATTATTAAACATTTTAGATTTTGTTGTAACACAAATATATCGATAAAACTGAACGTTACGACAATTCTTTTTGGCCTTTCAACTGCCTGTATATTATATATATGTATATATATATTAGAAAAAAATGACAGTTTGACATAACGAACATAAAAACAATAAAAAAAAAAAAAATGTAATATCTATATGCGTTATTATTATTTGATCATCGGGGTAATAATAATAATAAATAAATAAATGATAAAAACTTCAAGTGTTAGAAATACGTATAAACAACTATGTATTTACAAATTTAAATCATATACAAAAATATTGTAAATTAAATTTTACCTTTGAAATTAATCGGCATTCGTTGTGCATGATTACAATTTATTCATATTTATTTATTGCGTATACAAGGGCATAATTAAATGTTCAAATTGTAGTGAAATTGAGTTATACTTTATTTTATTGTAACTTAATGCGCCTTTATCGATCGAATTTAATGCGTAACAATCCAAATAACAATAAATGTCTCATACAGCAATGATTGTCAAAGGTAAATTTTAGTGATATCACGAAAAAAAAAACCCCCTAAAATAACATATAACACATTGTTACAGGAAAGTGTCGAAATCTCGTATTCTCTACTACGCGTCCACGCATTTCTTTTTTTTAATCGTTCAGACTATGGTTGAAAACGACGATTTCAAAATATAATATGTTAAAATATTATAAACGTGTGCGTTTACAATAATAAACACGTAATAACCATCTGTCGACAGTGTCTTTCACCGTTGCATATCTCAGATCCGTACGAGGGATTCGCGACGATTAAGGATTTTTATTATTGACGGCCTCGTGTGAACACAGACATTATAGTATTTAATTTCAACATAAAACACTGGAAATAATTCGAACCCGCGGCCAAAATCATTCCAGTGATGTCAACGTGAATAAAAATCTAATGTCTTGTATATTATAAACGTCTACGTTTGAAAAGCCATCCTCCTCGTGCGGGATGGCATTCGTCTATGTTTATATACTCGTATTTCGAAAACCGCACTCTAAAAGTTTGGATTCGTAATTAATCTGTTTAATTACCTTCAACAATCTCTCCACTCGTCAAATTAAATTCCTCGACCTCCGCCACATTATTTCAACAGACCAAAAAACCGCAGTTACACCGCGAATACTTCATCTTTGTCTCAATGACCGTGCCGACCTATTAGTTCAACATGAAATAATCCAAACACAACCGTGTTTTACCAGGCGATTTGTGCTGCGTTTCACTGTGTTGATATATTTATTGAACGAACAGACACAAAAATCATAAAGCGTAATGTGTCGAAAACAATATTTCTTTATACATTCTGTTCCATCGTCGAGTTTGCCTGTAATTTTAAGGTTTAAAATAGAAGAATCGATGCGATTGACGTAATTTTAATTTTATACATATAATATTTGCATACTACTACATAATTTGTATTAAAAATATATACGCTGAAATAGTAATTCGTCTACCGTTTTTTATTCGGTTTGGCACAAAATAAAATGTCGTTAAACAATATTTTCTAATAAAATTACGCGTTTCGAAAA
This sequence comes from Chaetogeoica ovagalla, assembly GCA_032441825.1. Taxonomy (NCBI): domain Eukaryota; kingdom Metazoa; phylum Arthropoda; class Insecta; order Hemiptera; family Aphididae; genus Chaetogeoica; species Chaetogeoica ovagalla. Next base: position 4,865,058 of record CM063748.1, on the reverse strand, counting down.
AATGTATTTTTCTCACTTAATATTTTCTTCGGTTTGTTTTTCACGGCTATCTTCTGACCGTCCTCACGTTTCCAAGTTATCCTCGGCAACGGGTTGCCTTTGGCCTTACAGGCTAACGTCGCGTTTTCGCCTTCCTTCACTGTGATGTCGGATACGGTTTCTTCGTCTTTAATATCCGGCGGGACTATGAACATAACGGGAATTACGAATTAATTGAAAATCATTCCGTCACGACGAATAAATTATTATGAAAAAAAAAAAACGAAAACTTAATGGAACTATACAAACGATAACGCGAATGTTTATCAAGAGGACCTGTATAGAATAATGTAATTAAAATTAATGGACGTACATTTTTTTTTATGATAAAATCCAGCTGCATTCATAATAAGCTCAACAATTGTACAAATCTTAAGCAATGGACAATATAAAGTAATCATTATAATTAGTTATTTAAACTAATCTAAAAAAAAAAAAAAAAAAAATGCTACTAAAATGTTACTTAATCGATAAAACCATTAATTAATTGACCATAATATTTCCCTTAAAAACGTATACGCAATCGAAGGGACATTGAATACTGCGGTGTTGAACTCATATTCGAAAATCGATTTGTAGATAAAAAAAATATATATAAGATCGCATTTACATTATGTTTAATAATAACAGAAAAAAAAACGAATTTATTGTCAACGAGGTGTTATCATTCGGAGATTTCGATTGTATTTTTTTTTTTTTGTGAGACCACTTGTGTATCACTCCCCGTCCCTTCATAAACAAGTATTAAACTCTACAACTACGGAATCTGAAACCGTAAGAATTATACGTAAAGGTAATGGATAATAAACAGAGCGAATCAAGGCAATTACACAACTCTTTCCGTTTGCGAATCAATTTTCCACCACACGGCAGCCTTAGTACCGCCGATATCTTTTGGCATTAGACGCTGTTACCGGTTATGTGTTTTATTGTTGAACGCGTTGAGGGTTTACAGTAATACCACATCTATTTTCAGTACACGGAGGCTTTGCACATTTTGCAATTCTGTTAGTATTTAATAGTCGCGCGTATGTGTGTATATATATCATTGATATTTTCGTTCAAACATCAATATTTTAATTATTGTTATAATAATATATTACATATAAATTATGAAAATTATTATACAATAATTTACACATTATTACGCATACGCGGTACGCACGCGTTAATATTTTTCGACGTTCATGACACGAATTTAAAATCCACGTAGAAAAAGAAAAATCTGTATAAAACGAATTTTCGTTACGTAACAACGATTCGTTTGGAATATAGGATATATTGAGCTTTTGGGAAATTCGTAAAATATATATACTCGTGATTAATAAAATATTAGCAAGAACGAATATTTAAATTTTTAAAATGACTCGTATGGCTTTAAACTAATCTAATGAAATCGTTTATTTTACAACCAATGTGTATTGTGCCGTTTAGATAAATATTCCCTGCTTTGATACATTTCGATATAATAAAACCTTATTAAAACAAAATTTATGCGTTGTGTGCGTATATATATATATATATATTTCAAAAACAAGTTTATGTAAATAAATATTTATCTAAAAGATAGTATTTATTTTGCTGTAGTAATTAGAGAAAATTAAAAAAGTTTCTAAAAAAGTAAATAATAATTTATTTACGTTATTCACACTTACGTACAACAATTCACGGTGTCGATTGAAGTACAGCCGGTAGTTATTTCACGAAAAAGCAACGTGCGATTTCGATTTAACATTTGTTTTCAGACATTCTAAACGCGACGATTTTTTTTTTTAAACGATCGAAAAGAAATCGCGTATTATTAACGGAATAATAATTAATACGCAATACGTATAAATACGTGCACGTTGTACGGCTCTTACAACTGTTGGCAGTTAACCACTACGACTCGCGTGTAGTTACGGGATAAGGTGACCTCGTAATCAGTATTACGATTCGAAAAGCAGATGTGACCAGGGGCGTGTACAATGGGGGCGATAGGGGCGATCTCCCCCCCCCTAGACACTTGTGTATGTACCTGTATCTACTGACAACTAAAATGAATCGAACTAAAACTAGAATGTAATAAAACTTTTTTTTATTTAAAACTTATTATTTTCATATAATTCTAAGTTGGCAACAGATTCGACGGGCCGTTTTTCTATTCGCCCCCGCGCCCCCCCCCCTAGGGGATGAAGTAAATACGCCCTTGGATGTGACACGAATTATTGTAAATGCGCGTTGCCCTCAATACGCATAACAAGAGTAATATTTTCATATATACGTGTGGCCGGGGGGCGCCCAGTTAAACGATTATATGGATGATATAATAAAAAAAAATAAATAAATAACACGGAAAGAAATCTTTGACAATAATCGAGCAAAATAATAATAATTACAACGATAGGCCCGTCACAGTCCGTCGATTGTTGATCAAACGGGTCCCCCCCTCGCAGTGCTGTCCATTATTACTGCCGGAAAACCCGGTCTATCTGAAGCCGGCCGCGATGAAATAATAATAATAAACGGTACCTGCACCATCTCGCGAATGACGCCAATATGGAATGTTAAGGGCGTCGAAAATGCGCGGAAAATGCGCCCTCGCTCACACGCACGTATGGTCGAAATCCGACTACCGACCAACGTCAGTGCGAATATATAGGTACGCGACAACGAAATGATAACACTAGAGCAGAGGTTCCCAAACTTTTTATTGTGCGACCCGTTTTGGAAATTTTTCAAAATATGGCGACCCACAATATCAATGAATGACCTTTTTCTTTTCTTTTTACCGTACAACGCAAAAAATTAATTTTTATAATTATTTTATTCAATTGTATGTAGTTATGAAAAAAAAAAAGTATAATAAGTATAATATATTAGTAATTTAATATGTATAGGTATAATTTTAATGTGAAGGATGTAATTGTTTCCTATCTTTTTCCATCACATCGTCGATATCCACTTCAACATTGGTAAGCTTGAGACGCAGTGAGTTTGAAAGTTTTAATTTGCTACAATTATTTATTAATTTGATTGTGTCGTTTTGACACGGCCGCTGTAAACTCGCAATTGTCACACTCGCAGATAACGATTGACGATAAAACTGAATTTTGAACATCAATGAAAAGCAATAGATGATTATATTTTTGTATTATTTAAAAATATAGCGCGACCCACCAAAAGTATAATCGCGACCCACAGTTTGGGAACCTCTGCACTAGAGGATGGGTAGTTCGCGCGAGTTGGACTCGGACTGTTTTGGGTGTACCTGAACCAGTTGAATCGGTGTGCCACGGCTCAGTGACAACGTCGAACAAACGGTGAGGACGAGAAAACCAATAGACACGCACGGGGGACGCTTTCCAGTCGGAGGACGGGGCCGGCGGCTGGTCGAGCAAAAAGTAAAACGAAAACGGTCCGGAGCACCACCGCGAGTGCGACGGCGATAAGCGATGAGGTGACGGATTGTTATAATATACAATCTCCTCGGGCAGCGCGTATTATCATCGCTGTATCGCCGCACTAAGTGTTTGGTGACGGTTGGCGCAAAATATGTGCGCCTCAAACACATTAATAAATTATTATTATTATAATTATTATTATTATTATTATTATTATTATTATTATTATATCGTACGGCGAAATACTGTCCGAGGGTTTCAAGTATTTTTAAAATAGTTTTTTTCGTGTCGAAATTCTGTATTATTTTATATTCAAGTAATATTAGAGTTTCTCTTTTTTAGAAAATTAAGTTCTTCTTAAATGTGTGTGTGTGTGTGTGTGTTGTGTAAACGTTTGTTTCGCGAACGGTGTGTTACAGGTGTGACAAGAGCGTTTAAGAGTTCGCTTCGGAAAATAATAATAATAATAATAAATGTAAATTTCACTTTTATCACGCGCCGGCGGTAAACTGAAAATTTAAATAACGCGGCGTTCGCGCCATACTTTTAACTTTTGTGTGAAGTGATGTTAACGTACAATGGGCTTTACTACCCGCTTCTAGTGCACGCGTTTACACAAAAACACCGTAATAACAACTATAATTTAAGTTTAACAGATTATTCAGTCCTCGTATAATATATAAGTTTTCTCCTGTGGTGGACTCTTTTACGGAACCGCGCGGCGGCCGGATGGTTGAGCGTGCATACAACGATTTTAGCCGAAAATTATTGACCTCAGTTTTTGACATGGGACTACCGTCGTAGTTCATTTCTTTCGTTTTCCTCGATTTTTCTTTTTACTTTTTTTTTACCATAAATCTCGCTATTTTATCCGTTAAATTATACCGAATCTATGTCCGTTACCGTATTTTCTCGAGCAACTATGTAAATTCCAGTGCAAGCAATACGTTTGATCGTTTTATAAATGCCTAGACACAACACCGGAACATTATATTACGTATAATAAAAAAAAAAAAACAATTTTTTTCCCGGTATATTTCAATCAACCGACAGATTCAATATTCCATTTACGATTTAAATAATGCGATCGAAACGTGCGTAAATGTTACGCGATTTTTTTTTCTTTTTTTTTTTTTGTGTTCAATACCGATTGATTATCGTTCGATCGAATTTTTAATCTAAAAGCGAAATATTTCTGTTGCTATTTCATACGTATTTCGTATGCAACGAAACGAAATATTTAATGATTCGGTTTGCCAGGCGGAAGAACGAACAGCACAAAATGAATTACGATCGACTACTTGAGAATGAGAATTTTTTTAATTTTTTTTTTTTTTTTTTGTTTGTTCGATATACTCGGAGAAATTATTACGTGCGTGTTTAAACGAAAACAAAAATACGATAATATTGAGTATATACGTCCGACGCGTATAGAAATATGCGTAAAACCATTGATGTCAGCAGCACGTGTCGCCGAAGAAGAGCGTTGTAAATATTTTGATATTATAATCGTTTAAGCGTGTGGCATAGGAGCGGAGGTGCGTTTTATTACGGAGCGCGTTGAATTTCCGCGTGAGAAAAATCCTCGACGGCGAATGCGGTCCGAGGGAAACAAGAAATTTCCACACAAAAAACTTGGACGGTAATTTTGTCGAAATGGGTTTGGTGCACGTGCCAAAAGACCTCTCCAAACGTACACAAATATTTGCCAGAGAATTGCTTTCCAGTTTTTCTTTTATCTACTGGCCGCCCGTCGTACGGATTCGCGAGCGCGAAACTTTACCGGCGTACACAAAAGAAATGTATAACTCTTCTCGAGGAAATAACTGTTATTTCTATATCAGACGACATATTGTGCTTGGGTCGGAACCATTTGCCCTCCACCCCCGGACCGTTTGTTTATTACTCGCGCGAGTGAACGGAAAATGTTCACGTGATGTTTGCACACGTATCGCGCGTATTATACCGGAGGAATATTATGTTTTATTCGTTCGTAACGGGGGGAAAAAAAAATCAAGCACGAACGACGACGAATTTCATCCACGAAAAAATAAATATCGTTCATTTACCGCGTATAAGACAACAGCGCCCGTTTCCTCGCGCGTTCGACGGAATATCTCGCGCGGCTACTGGACGCCGAATCCCATTACAGGACCAAAAAAAAACCCGTATAAACGTGCGCGTTATTATTTCAATATTTTCTCCGATGTTCGCGCAACGTTTGTCCGTGAATTTATATACGCGATACAATCGCATCGGCGGAAAGTGATGAACGATTGGTAGTAGTGAAATCTTTTTCAAAAACACATGACACATTAGTAACTAATAATAATTGTGGATTTTTTTTTTACATATTATAAATTAGATACAATCAGTCGTAATATTATTATAATAGCGCTGTGTGATGTATTGTGAATTATAAAAAGTCGATTGACAATCAGCGTTGTCCGGTACAGAAGCCAGATGTTATTGATGTACAGCTTCGGAACGAAATCTTTTTGTTACAAATTTCAAAAAAAATAATAATAATATATAAACGTATTTATTTTTTTTTTCATAATAATACCTCTATGGTGCAATGGAATTATGAAAACTAAGTGAAATCAGTGACGGTTCGCGAATTGAGACTAAAACGGAATTGTTATTATTCAATACTACGCAATGGTCTTTGTTTTTCTACGCTTGATTAGTACTCTGTATATTTATATAAACGTGCCTAATGTACATTCGCTTCTGGGAAGTGTAATATGGAAACGGTAAACGGAAATAAGAAAACGCATTCCATCGTAGTTACACGATGGCAAGAAATATTTTAAAATATTACGTTGTAACGTAAGTCGCGAGGAATGCCGAAGGAAAACGGTGGCCGACGGGACGAAATCCGAAAACTTTTGAAACTGGAAACCTCGTGTCGCGTGGCTTATAATTATTGTGTTGTCAACGTGAAAACGTTCGCTAGCAGAATAATTAGAATTTCAGTAAAGTATAATGGTCCTCGCGCTTTTTTTTATTATTTATTTTATAATCTTAACGGTTATTTCGTACAGAACGACGAGTCTTCGGCGCAATTCTTTTGCGAATCCTTGACTCGGATGAAAAAAATCATAATAATCACAATAATATCGATCGAATTAACCGTCGAGTTCCACGGTTATTCTCAATTCGTAGAAAATCAAGTTAACTTGTGTACAAGGATCCAGTAGGATTCATTATCGGAATGCGATTACTGAGCTCGTATCAATTCATCATATGGGAACGAGAGAAGTCGTAATCGGTGCCATTTCAAATATTTTATAATTAATCGGATATTGTACGTTATTTTCATAATACCCGATAATGTAATTTTTGAGTAATTTATTACTTCTTTATTTACAATATAATTAAGAGGGTTCGAAGTTATGGAAACTATCAGAAGAATAAAAATTATTCGAAACTTAATATTGGCAATAATAATAATAATAAACAGGGAAATCAAGGTATTAGGCCGCTGCAAATATGGATATCGGTTCAAGTGAGTAATTACGTTTTTTTTTTTAATTTTTGAACGCTAAAGATTAATCGTTGTATTCGAAAAACGACAGGGAAGTAGTCCATTTAAATTTCTGAACACAATGAATATTATAAGAATATTGTATTTATAAAAGCTTTAATTGTCATTTTGAGTCGTAAGGCATACAAAATCTATCTGAGTGCAAAACGAAACAACACCGTTTATGTTAAACGGCTGGTCCATTTATCTCCGACGCTATTTTCGTTTAATATCATTCTGAATTTTAAGAAAACGACAACAATCACCGTTTGTATGTACAAAATTAATTTTCGTGTAATTTATGAACTATATAAACCAGTAGTGCACTGTTTGCATTATATCTAAATACAAAAACAAAAATTCTTGTTTTTTTGTAAATTATTCTTTATAAAAAAAAAATCACCTTTCACGTCAACGCATCCGATTTGCTTCTTCATCACTTGTGTATTGATTTGACACATATAACATCCTTTGTCCGATCTCTGTAGTTGTCGGATTTTGAGTCTCCAATATGTGTTATTGTCCACGTCGATATCTATTCTTCGGTTTTCGGTCACCACCCGTTCGTGCAAACTCAATATCGTTTGGTCTTCCGCTTTCAACCAACCGACCTTTAAAACGAATACAAACATCATCGATTAGTTTTCTATGGAAATAAAATCGTATTAAATCCGTTCAAAATGTATTATATATACAGTAAAAATATTTCGAATGTAAATGCATAAATAAATGCCGAAGAAAATAATAATAATAATACATATATATAATATATATATATATATGTGTGTATATGATTCTCTTGCATTTAAGAATTATTCAATCTGCATAAGAAAACGTAATAAACTAGAGGATTTTGTGTATAATTTCTTTTTTTTTAATTGGAAAAGGGATCCTGTGATTCACTTATCGCTATGTTATTCATCTGGATTGGAAAAGGAAACGCAGGAAGAACAATAAGAAAAATAAAAAATTGAATTATATAATAATCTCACGACTACGCCGCTGTTGACTCCATGAGCGTCTGTTAGAGACATTTGGATTATATTTTATGTGCGGATAAAATTTGCAGCTTTGACTAGCAAATATCGGTAGAGATGGTTTTTTTTATGATATTTAAATCACAAGAGTTTTGCTGTTTACTAATATCTAAAATTAATATTATTAAGTAAAGTGACATTTAGCGAAAATAAAAGAAATTTTGTTTACCATCGAAAAAAGAATATACATATATTAAATTTTCATCCATTATTCTGTTTGAACGTTTACCTAAACGCAAGCGTTCATAATTTATTCTACGATGTCTTTTTACTTTATTAGTTATTTATAATATAAAATGTTTAATGTTATGTTAAACATTTTTATAAAATAAATATTATTTTTGATGTATATGGGAATAAAAAAAGAGAAAAAATGTTTTACTTTAATGTTTTTACATATTAATAAGAAAGATTGTAGTTTTCAACAAATAGAAATTAAATAAATTGTTTAGATCAAATTTGAAAAAAAGCGATATTTTAATGAATTCACAATATCAAAATCAATCGTATTGATTTCATTCAAACAGAATTACGAAAAATGACTTATTTATGATATACATATGAATAGGAATAGGTGACGCATGAAGCAATAATAATAATAATAACAATAACAATAATAATTATAATAATTATAATTTGTAAGTGAATTCCATCCTATTATCACATAAATTGGTCATGTTCTAATATTACGCGCAATGAAACTTAACGATTGTAATTTGTTACATTTGTTGATATAAAATACTCTGACTTCCATTATTCCGTTAGACGTTTAGAGAAATGACAGTCATTAGAATACGAAACTATGCGAATTGTGTACTTTACAGCATCGATAAATATAATGAGAGAGAGAGAGAGAGTACATGACTACAACGGTTTGTTAAGTAACAATGATTAACTTTTATTTCGTTCGGTTTTCATGTGAATGGTCAAATACTTAGGTACCGAATCCCTTTGGGGTTTCGTAACTTCATGACGATTAACACTAAAATATACATAATTATTGTGAAACATTGCAGCCGTATATATGCGTATGTATTGTTACGACCATGCGCAACAGTACACACGGTAAAACGATTATTTTATATTTTATTTTATTTATTTTTTTTTTTTAAACAAATACGTGTTTAAATTAATATTTACTTTGCAGTTTATTGTAATTCATATCAACGAGATGGACTTATGGCACAGATATTGAATACGGACACAGGCGAATAATCGAATATGTAAAAAAAAAATGTATTTGATTGAACGTGAAATGTGTGGGGGAAAGAAGTGAACGAAAAATAATACGAAATAAAAGTGTAAAAGTTCGAATCGAATTATATATTTTTGTTGGTTTTCGAAATTCTAAATAGTTTTTCGTAAAAAAGTTTTTTTTTAATTTAGTTATTAAAACAAGTGGATAAATTACGAATAAGTAAATCACCGAAAACGACGACCGATATATCGTGTAGAAATATCCGTGATTTTACGAGTTTAAGACTAAAAAAACGTTGTAAACAAATTCTTTGAAGTCTGCGACTTAGTTAAACTATTTAAATATTACATTTAATGGACAACAACATCGTTCCGTTTTCATTGAAATAGTTTACATTATTTTATTTTTTTTTTTTTTACAAAAATGCGCCTAATGGAAAAAACAATAAAATATACAAATGCGTCAGCTATTTACTTTTTTGTTTTTTTTTTTGGAGCAACCTATTTTAAGTAATTTTTTTCTTCTCCCTATTCCATAGAAATACGTACGAGTATTATCGTATATCAAAATAACGTATTAATAAATACGTTAATAAATAATTAAAACTCGTATTAAGCGATGGAACGAGAGCGCGTATAGACGGCTCGAAAAGTTGAAAGTATTGCCAGTTTTTTTTTTTTTTATAATAATTCTGCTTTATGCGCGCAAGCGTTTGAGAATATTATGAATTAACGTTTAGAGACACGCGTTACAACGTACCTTTTAAAGTAAATTGAAGTGGTATTGTTGTGCGCATTGCTACTATACTCCACATTAAAAATGATTACATTTACATAAAAACATTCAGTTTAATATTATCGCGTATAGTACGTGCAGTGAAGAGAAATCATAAATAGCTCGTTTTTACTTTCTGAATAAATTAAGCAACGTAGCGGGGGTTTTTTTTCTCGCAAATAATTTATGATATTTTTATATAATCTTGACTTAATTTTTTTTTTCTCGTAAAGGGAGATATATGAATTTTCTTTTTTTATCGAACGAAAAATATACAAATATTAAATTGTTTATTTTCGAGTTTGAAAACGACTGAAGTCGATTTCCAATCGCAACAGTAGTATAAGAGTTATGAATATTTATTTCGAACAAAACCAGCCGATCGTCGGATTTCGTATTCACAACGTGTACGCCAACTAAAGACTGCCAATGGCCACGCGGCAGGACACGAGCTTTTCTTCGTTTATTTCGCTTCTCCCTTTGCTTGACAATAAAGTGAGCAGCGCGAGGGCGATGGAAAAACGTGAGGTATTTCAAACATTTTTAACGTAATCAATTTGCACGTGAAAATCACGATGTACTGTTGATAAAACGGACGGCACCGTTTTTATTTCGTAGCATATATTATGTTGTGTGTATGTGAGATAGTCCGATCGAATGCGCTGTCCAAAATACGATAGTTTTCAATTATACGTATTTCATTAAGCGTATGAATGGTTTTTTTTTCATCAATGCACGATTATTTAATGAATTTAAGGGGGAAAAATGTTTTTTTAAAACCAAAGGATTTGTTGGATGAAATGAACATGTTCTGGTAAAACACTGATTTTGCATTATAAATACTGATCATTATAAATACGAGAAAAAATGTTCATAATTTTATTAATTCCAATAAACGAATACTCGTTTAACGCCGCATGTTTCGAAAAGTTGATACTATTTGTGTTTAATATTCCACGTCGGATTATAATTTTTATTAAGGAACTGTTATATACATAAAAAAAAACATTTCGTATTTTCGTTGTTGTTTTTATTCCTTTCCTTCCTTATATTCGTTCTTTTTTCTTCTATACTCGATTAAATACTGTAAACTTTGTTTCGAAATTCGGGTACATTTATTGCGTGTTTCAGATGAGATGAAAACACGTTTTTGTAGGAAAAAGTTAATTCAGCAAACTTTTCTGATAAAAACATCAACGTGAACTATATTAATTATATAATAAATGATTGTAACTTAGTTTTCTTATTAATACTGAATTCGAGTTCTTATTGTCGTGTGGAATAAATAATAATAATAATAATACAATTTTTATGCCGGATTAGTGAAAATTATTTATATCTTTCGTAGAAAATAACGATTTTTTTTTTTTTTTTGGTTTAATGGAATATAACGAAATTTTTAATTAAATGAGTTTTTTTCTAAACATGCCTATGATTCTTGTGTTGTTGGCCCTTTTTCATTATTCCTACGTTAAATTCGCTAGAGAATCGCTGATTTCTAAAGAGAAAAAAAATTGCGTTTGTTGTTTTGGGCTGTGGATCGATCCAAAATTAGCGTCATCAATTTTTGGAAGACTATTTTTTCGCGACGAAAATGTTGTGTGCCCCCCATATGATTTGTATATAAATACAACTCAAAACTGTCTATTCATTTTAAAAATCATTAATTTTTTTTCACATCAAATAATATCGGAATCGAGATTATAATGAATTTTAAAACATTTAAAATTACAAAACCGCATGACTGCTCTGTGTGCGGTTTACTACACGACTAGCTGTCATTTGTGTACGGTTTGATCATAATTCTTATTCGACGAATAACCCATGCATTGAATCGTTAGAGAACGGCAAAGTATAAATGACGTAAGTTGAACGTGTCAGATTAATTATAACGTCTGAACAGCGTTTAACGTGTTTTGAATACGTCTATGTCGAAAACACGTCCTTACCGAAGTAAGCACCAATACAAATTATATTCGCGTTGTGTATAAAATAAATTTTCCTTTCGTTTTTTTTTTTCTAAACATTTTGAACATTTGCCGCGTTCTACGAGTGATGTTATTATGACGTATTTTTGTAGGAAAATATTTTTTTATTTTATTTTAGATCGCTCAAAGGCAATGGCCGCCAGATAAATTTCGCTTATTAAATCATTTATTTTTTTTTTTTTTTTTAATAGCGAAGTGAAGGGCCAACGTGAAATTATAACAACGCACTGTATAAAAAAAAAAAAAAAAACGAATGAAGAATATGGAAATCGAACATAATATGATATTGAATTAAAAAAACGAACGAAAAAATGGCTGGCATACGTCAAAATGAATTCATTTGTCGAATTGAAATGTTGTGTGAACACAATTCCAATGCAATATTTATGAATAAATGTGTATGGGAATATTAAAGCCTATAAAATAAAATACGTTAGAGATTCGGTCTTGGATAAATATATAAATTTTACACGTCGCTAAATAGCAAGTGAATGGACGTGACATTTTATCGGTGCATACTATAAACAATAGCCGCTAATATTATGTCGCACGAAACGCGACGTATCAACCGAATATTACAATTTAATGGTCGTGCGGAATAAATAAATATCTTATCGTTCACGCTTAATACACACACGAAACATAAGAAATAGGCCATATTTTATGTATTCCCAATATAATTACGTATTGGTGCACACACGCGTATAATATTTAGACGTGAAATCGTGAAAATCCTTATTAACAATTTTTACCGTATAAACGTAACAAAATTGTTTTTTTGAATATTTATTTATTTATTTTTTTTCTTCAATTTCGACCCATTTATATGGGAGTAAATTTAAATTCCCAATTTCGAATCTCTTCTCGGCGGCACCCGTTCCACGACGAACTAGATAGTGCGACGATGTTTCGCCCGCCTCGCAGCGAATGAAAACCGTCGATGCCGCGCGCGATTCGTGGCTGACCGACGGCGGCGGAGTATCGAAGTTAAAATAAATATGCCGTTACACACCGCAAAAATAAGGACTAGGTTATTCCGAGCACGGACACGTACTGGCGAGGGAACATAAAAGAATAAGAGCGTGGAGGACGCGTACGCGATATGTTTATTGATAAAAAAAAAAATAAAAAAATAGAATAAGAAATAGAAAACGGAAAGAAAAAAAAAATACTTTATATTTACGTTCAACACGTGTCACGAAACTCTGGAGAGTCAACAATATAACGCTCCGTGTGACGTGCCTGCGTATCTCTAGACCGTATATTGTTATTATTCAAAACACCCGGTGACAACGTTGCGGCGGGAAAATACTATTGTGACACGCACAGGCACGTTAACCGAAATCTTCGCGATCTCCGTTGCCTCCTCGCCCACCGTAACGGGAGCGTTGCGATTCGCATTTCCAACGGAATTCGACGACGACAACGACGAGATCGCAATAAACGTATTCTAATTGTCGTAAAATACTCGCTAATTACGTTGTTATTATTATTATTATTATTGCTGATCTCATCGTCTGCCGTCCTAATGGATCAACCGCTTACGTGGCCTTATTTACTCTGTCGCCTTGCCTCGGCCGAGGACGGAGTCGGTTAATCGATAGCGTTTTCGAGAACGCTCTGATTCACGTGTGTGTAAAGCAGACGCCCTTTTTCGTATTAAACCGCTCTTGCGCGGTCTCCGGGCTGTGCGTCCGTCCGGCTTCGGGAGTGCAGGGAAATAACACGAGTCCTCAGAAATTTTATACGGGAGACGTCTCGTTTCTATATCGAGACGGTTCGTCGTGATCCATCAAGCAGCTGCTTCTGGTAACGCTGTTCAAACGTGCGTGTGATATAATAAAAGTGAGTAACAAGATGTCTTCTCCGGACATGTCCAACCGTTCGATGCCTGTATACAGCCTCGCGTACGGGACCATCACAACGGGTGAGGTTTTGACGCGATTTCGTTACCGCGAGTTAGACTCGATCGGATTGCGGTAGAAGCATTCGATTTTTCCGAGCGCCCAACGGTCATCCAAAATCGATGTTTTTAGTAAATTTAAAATACCCGGTGTCGGTCGGCCATTCATATATTATGTCGAGACTCGGCTCGCCGGCTCGATCTACATAGATTCGGACCAGAAATCCATCATCTTATGATCTCATATCTTATCATCTCTAGTCTTATCGTCTCGTTATTTTTTAAACCTTTTTCGGTTTTATCGCAAAATATATTGTGTACATAAATATAACGATACTAAATAATATATAACATGTGAACAGTGAACGATAACGTACGTCAAAATAGGGATAATAATTGTTATTCAGTCATTTGATGAAGTCAAAGTTGAGTAGTTTGAATGCCGCCGGACGTAAGGATAATTCTATTCGAAAACAGTGTGAAATCAATAGTTTCCATATCTAACGAATGGTATAAGACTAAAAACGTACATAAAATACTAAAAGGAGGCGCGAAAACACGAAAACCGAAAGAATCAAATGTTCCGATAAAAAAAGAATATTACGTTCGTGCCGTTTAAGACCACAAATATCTTTTATATTTTATACAAAAACATGTTAAATGTATGAATAAACAAGTTTGCACTTCGAAACTCACCTTGTGTTCTCCGATGTTTTTCACCGAACACACCAAAATCGCTTCGCGTCCCAAAGCGACTGTAACATTTTTTGTTGGATTCAAAAACTCCGGCTCCAGCCCATCGTTTTGCAATTCTACAAAAAAAAAAACACACACAATAATTGGTGAATATACAATTCATAAAAAGAAACAAAAAAAAAAAACGTTTGCTAAATGCAGAGATTCTGTGGAAGAAAGTTCGACTGGATAAATTGATTGGGTGTTCTTTATGTTGGAAATTAAAATGATTGTACATTTTAAAGTTAATATAAATCGTTGCTTTCGAGAACGATTCTGAACGAAACTCTGTTGATAATAATATTCTAAGTATTACATCGTGATTCATATTATAAACACTAATAAAAAAAAATAAATTATTTAAAACGATAACTTAAATATTGTTAATATATATGTATATGTATATTTTTAATCTTGTAATATTTATTTCTTAGTATAAATAACAAAAAAAAGAAAAGTAATCACATATTTGTTTTACAAAATTTACTAGATTTGTTTTTTTACAATTTTACGAATACAGTTCCATAGTTTTTCCTTACACTTAAGAAAATTACTGAGAAAATGGGAAATCGTACCAATTACATACAACTTCTTGCTGTAAATTAACGCGTATAAATATCGACATACCGATTACTCGTCCTACACGAAAAAGAGTTTACAGATAAAATGAAATACAAAAAAAAAAAAAATTAAGAAAAGACATATCGTTGTAATAACAAAACTTTACTTTTAGAACAAACAAAAAACATTCGAGTTAGTACTTTTGACGTTGACTCTCGTACAAAAACATAATACAGTTTGTATGTCACTTTATATGGTCAGAAAATACGAAATACGGGTAACACGAGTATTTTTAAAGTAAAATAACATATTTCAATGTTCGTCTTATATTTATTTTTTTTTTTTTTAAAGTGCAGAATCATTCGAGTTTATGTACAACAAGTCCATCGTTAACGAGACCAAACTCATATATGACAATGGCATCAATTTTCTCTTGTGATGATTTAATATTTTTTTTATTATTTTTTTTTTTCATACAGAATGGTTGAAACATCAACGAAAACATCCAGTCGAAATACGTAAATATTATTGACACGTCAAGCGCGCACATACATATATATTATGGTCTTACATATCATTTTTCCTCCATATATACATTTGAAATAGATAAATTTCCCAATAAAATTCCACGGACAAATACGAGCAGCAGCAGCAGCAGCAGCACACTGGCCACGGAAACGTAATTTATACACGCATTCAATGTATTATTTATAATATATTATATCGTATTATCGTGTCTAATTTGGCCAAATTGGTTGAATACTACGTAATGTACACAATATATACGTGTGTGTACTTTTGATCGGCGGCAACAACCAACGGCCACGAAGTTAATTGTTTACACGCTGATTAATAATGAAAATTGGTTCAGTTGTTTCCTATAAATTATTACGCGCGAACAAGTGAACTCGATAGATTATGAATTAATAAATACGTAGGACAATAACGGAGCAAAATGGATTTTAATTTCCGATGTATTACACTCCTCTGGCTAAAAATCCGTTCGACCGCTTACGGATATTTCGATTTTTTTTTCTTTTTGGTATTAATGTTCCACGCGAATGATGTTTATTCGGAAAATAATAATGTTTCGCGTGCGTTTCATACGGTAATGAATTGTGTCGTTAATCGTTAAATACGTGGAAAACATTTATCAATATTTTTAAATATATACATCATAATGTTGAATATATTTAATCTAAAATATGATTGGTATGAGTTTATTAAAAAAAAAAAAAATTACACGCGTACTTATCGCGTATATAATGGGATGAATCGAGTAGGAAAATAATAATTATTACTAAAATTCCAATTCTCCTTACGCATTACACATACACGTGTACAGTATTCAAATTATCGATTGTTATTATTATTATTAAAAACATATTTTTTTTCATTGATTAATATACTCGAAATGTATGGATTACACATTAAATGTATTCTTTTGGACGTTCTACAAAACAGATTATCATAACAGTTTGATCGTTTTGCTTTTGTTACGAATAATAACGCGATATTACGAAGGCGGGGATGAAAATATTCACTCTTAATATTATACATATTACATATTCTATACATTATTGACATGCTCCGTGTATACTCATGCACAACGTGAGTTTAATCGCGACAATAATTACAATAGTTTAAATGGATTTATTTTAAATATAATATATTGGTTATATTGAAAAATAACGCCGAATTAATAATGAAATTATTGTTTGTGTCGTTATTTTAAAGAAATTATACATATATATATTTTTTTTGCCGACAAGTATAACACATATTTGGATTTCACATTATTCCGGTTTGTTTCGCGCGGACGTTACGAAGAAAACCGCTGAGAAAATTTCAGAGAAACATAATGATTATCCGGTCTAAGAAAATCGATGAGTTTCGCATTGAAATACGCACGCAATCAATTCACGTTATAATTCACCCACACTTGAATATTAAAAATAACAGACACCGATTTCTGTTGGTTTTTTTTTTTTTTTTTTTACTTTCAATGGAAAATGATATTTATACGTTCTTAAAAGAAAATACGATTAAAGCGAAAAATAGACATATTCCTTGTAGTAACGCAATATAGATAATATTCGACCTCATAAATAATTATTTCCAATACTTACGCGACTTATTCTTGCAAAGCCATAGGGGATTTTACGTGAAAACATGACGTGAAAAATAGGTCATATAAATATATATATTTATATATTTGTATATAGTAAAGCGATGGTATAGCTCGAACGAGACGGTCGTCCACTTTATTAAAAAAAAGAAAATACGTGTGTGTGTAAGTGAATATATACATGATATTCATATATATATATATATATATATATATATATATATATATTTCTACGTTATGTGTGTTAAGTGCACGAATGCTCTGCGTCTTTTATGAATATTTGCGCGCGATAAAAACACAATTTTACATTAAAATACAAATCGAGTCTCCGGTTAATTATTCGAGACAAAAATGGCAAAATGTATTAAATTACGAAATAATAATAATAATAATGGTAATGAAAGCACAACGATATTAGATCGAATAACGTATAATGAACGTGTGTGTTCGCATCTGCTCTCGTAACGCGCATTGTTCTAATTAAATGTGCATTTATACGATTCCATTTCCCCGGGAAATTAAAATGTATAATATCGTTACTTACGGTGATGTACCAAATTAATTAACTATAACGTATTCTCACGTTTAATAGCATATAAATATAATGATAATATGAGGTCTCTTGGTAAAATGTTTTATCTCGTGTAAGCTGAAAACGTGTCCATACAATACATATCCGATACGTATATATATTATATTATAATATATAAACAAATTTTTTATTTTAAAAATTAATTTCAATAATTTTAATCAATACATATTATCGCAAATTTAATACCAACAGTTGTATTATGCGTTATGGCAATTTTAATAATTAGAATATTCACAAGGCAAAACACAAAATTTGAATCTAAGCCTAATAATGAGTCGAATTGCAAACATTTGGAACATTTTTAATTATTAATCTTTGTTTTAGTGTTTTTTTCTTCAATGATATAATGCATATATTTAAATTCACATTATGATTATTTTTTGTATTTATTTTCACCCGTATATCGACTCGTTGACCTTTTAGTAGATCGTCTGAGCAACAAAATTATTTTAAATATTACGTTGAAAGAGAAGTATCTGGTGCAAAAGATTTATGGAATACATTTTAATAAGTTTAAACATGACACTGGAAAAAATCACGGATTTTTAGCAATAATCAAATAATTCAGATATACAGCTGGAGGAGACAAGACTATAACGGATAATGAACGAGAATGTAATGTGTACAGTGAACAGTAAAATTTAAATATGTCCCGGTGTTGACGACGGGTAATATCTGTAGTCTTCACTACCAAAAAAAGAAAAATAAATAAAAAAATCGTTTGATTATACGTAATTCCTTCTAGACAGATTTTTTTTTTTTGCTAAAAAAATATAAAAACAGTGAACTCGTAGTGTACTGAAAACAGTCGTATAACACTGTGGATGAATTTCGGCTGCTATTTTGGTTAACATCAAGTGTCGTATATACGAATTTGAAGTGGTTTTCCTTGTTTACAGAAATGAGAAAACACGATACAAGAGCCGTTATAAATGCGTAGGTTTTTCTTTCTTTTGTCGTATTATGATCGTTCCGCAAACCGTTTTGTTTATTTTGAATCTCGCAGACGTTTTACCAGCTCGAAATATACGTCTTGATATAGAAAAGGATTTTCGGTTTTGTTGTCGGTAAACTTACACGCGGTGCAAACATATATTCGTATAATAATAATAATAATAATACACTCGAGTGAAATTTACAGTGTTTTTGTCAGACTGGTATATAATAATATACGTCACGTGTGTTTGACGCGTGTGAGTGCATTACACAACAAACCATTAAACGGTGTACGCCACACGGCTTGAAGGGTATTTGTTTCGACGGGATTTCGATGCGCTCTAGGCGTTGTATTCCTCCAACTACTTCCGAAACTTAAACCAAAACCTGTCCGACTTTGTGCGGTAAGTATATTCTTTCTCTCTCTCTCTCTCTTTCTCTCTCTTGATATACAATTATTTTAATATTTAATAATAATAATTATTGTTATTATTAATGTAATTCTTTCGAAACTTTAATTCCTTCGAGTCCCGGTGTAATTTCATTTATTTCAATATGACACCACGCGATGCCAGTGAAAAATGTGCAAATTAAATATTACGAAAAACGATATCTCATCGTAACGATACATTTTTACGGGCGAATCGTCACTTGTGGTGCGGCTTTCTCGCCACACCATCATACGTTCGTACACAATACCATAATAGGTTGGTAAAGACGTTGATCGTATACGTCATAATACGGTTCATTATTAATATTACCGATTATTTAGTTCAGTCCTTATATGGCTAATCAACTCTAGACTATTCACTTAACGAGCACCATTTATTCTATTATTATTAAATGAATCGCAACGTACGCGTATAAAATGTATCAATACCAGTTCAAGGGTTTTCTTTATGTTTACTAGTTTTAATAACTTTTACAATGATCTCGTTGAAAAAGCAGATCATAACTGTTATACGATTCTACGTATTATTTAAGTCGTGTTATAAATTCTATGTTCAATGATATTCAGAATTGAAGTAAAAGCATAATAACAAAAGGGTTCATTTATTACGAATAACGTCAAAATCCAGCCTTTTTATTTAGAAAAACAAAGTATTTCAAAGAGATTACGATCAATATAAAAAAAAAAAAATCACATTTAATTTTCTTGATAAACCTTTTTTTTTTTTTATCTTCACCAAAATTTCTTAGTATAACGGAGAACTGTTATTCTTTCATTTTCAATTAATTACAGAATAATAAACCCGCCGAAATTCAATCTCAGCTTAATATTGTATAACATTATAATATGTACACGCCGTTGTATTCAATTTCAATTTTACTCAAAAAAAAATTTACAAAAATATTGTGTCACTGTATCACTTTTATATTTTTCACGGAAAATTCATATTTTCAATTTGTTTACTTTCACGGACGATAAAATAAATATGATTAAAAAAATTCCGATTACTAAAATGCGTAATAGCGTAGAAAAATTTAACCAAAAGTACATTTTTTTTTTTATTATTAAATTCAATAAATCAATACGATCTTATTGTGTTATTTTTTTAAAGTGTATTGTACTATATTTTAATTACAAAATGATTGACTTATTGTCGAAATACGTTTTCCGCAATTAGAACGCAACAATAATATTATTGTAAATCCAAACGTAGTCGCATTCTCGTCCATATATAGTCTACGAGTGAAACGTACATTTGAAATACCACTTATACGGTATTATGAGGATAGGAACACAGTGACGAAGCGTTTACAACGCGGCGTTTTTTTTTTTTCAAATAATTTTATTCGAGAAAATAATACACGCAATATAATTATCTACTGATATTCTACCGAATCCGTATAATCCGTTACACGTGGACGTGTAAAATTATATTAATTCGGTATACAGTTGGAAAAAGCGTTCGGATAACTTGCCCATCGCTTATTAGAGAAACTTCGCATAATCTTTTAATACCGCTGCTTACAAGGCGCTCCGGAAATAGAGAAGAAGAACAAAATTAAAGAAAAGTTCCTATAAGTAGGAGTAGTGTATACGTTTTCGAAAGTTTTGTTAGCCATTCCATAAGTCCGCCGAAACGTTAAAACGAAACCGTGAAAAGTGTCCAACTGACGGATATGAAAATCACTCAATTGTTTCAAATCGACTCGAAACGTTTAACGTCGGAAACGTTAATGTTTATTTCGGTTATTATATTATAGAGAAATAATAATGTTGCGATATATTTATACGCCACGCGGTGTTTTCGTTACAAAATTTAATCGATTAATTCATTTTGTTTTCAATTTATTTCACTTAAACATGTACGCGTATCCGTGACATCGTCCGTATGAAAAGTTTTCATTTCAATAATATTCGGCAACATTTATTTACATGCCAGTTAGTTACACGTTGAATTAAATCCAACAAGATTCACATCATCAGACGTTTCGATTATCAATATTTTCGTACGTGGGATCAGTTGTTACAACGCGTACAAGACCGCGTACGGATACACACGAAAAATGTATACAACATTGTGAATATAATTTTTTTATTATTATTATCATTCATTTATGAAATAAAACGGTAAACGTTCCGGTTGAAAAACTTTCAATAGTCCCCCGATTCGGGTCGAACGCATGGAATAAAGTAGTAATAATAACCTCCGTCCACAAAAGGAAAATAAATATAGAAAAACACTTCTTTATGAAAAATTTAACGACTGCGCGATACAATATTTAGCACTTATGCGTGACACACTCCGAATTCATAATTTGTTTACTTTTTATTATATAGGTCTCCTCGAAAATACGCATTGTAAATCATTATTTATATTTTCACAAGTATGTTTATAATATTACAATACTGCAATTACGAACACACAATGTATTATTATTATTATTCGTGCGTTAAGAGCGCTCAGAGTTAGATTACGTTTACATAATCCGAAATAGTTTGTCTAAATATACGATTTTTATAGGAAATGTCGAGGTATCGAGCCGTCGCAATAAATCCTTTAAAAAGACGATAATATTTATGAGGTTTACAACAGAAATATAATAGGGTGGAAATGCTGTATGAGTTACAGAGCCTCTCTAGTGAAATGTTGTAAATTCGTTCGGGGGAGGTTTTTTTTTTGCAGTTTGATTTAAAAAAAAAAAAATGTGAAATTTTCGACGAGAAAAACCATCAACGTAATCGATAATATTTGTTGAACCTATTTGATTTTGCGTTCTGTTATTTCGGTAAGTACACTGGAGATACAGTCGGGGATTGTTTGTGACACGAATTACCGTTAAACGAATTCCATTTTTCCACATGACAGCGTGATCTGGAACGTCCCAGAAAGATTGCACTCAAAAGAAATAAAATACACTTTGTCGGAATAGTTTGAAATCGTGACAAACGATTTTGAAGATTCTTTTTTTTCCCCCCTTTAACCGCATTAGAAAAATTAACGCGCGCGCGCGTCTGATATCGTATTAAATTTTTAATACCTCAAACCAAAAAAAAAAATCTCTTATCACTATATTAATATGAGCCCGCGAGTCGAAAGGGATATTTTTTCCCTAACACATATTCGGTGAATACATACAGTTTTCTATAATATATATTCAATATCCGACGAAATCGCGTTCTTACGTAATTTTTTGGCAGTATTTCCGGGCAATTTTTTTCGTGGCGCTTTTATGAAAACCGTAAGGAAGAATAACCATCTTTTCAAAGAGTATCTACTGGCCGTTAAATGCGATTCGCCATCGCGAAAATAAACCCGTGATTCTACGAAGGCAAGAGGACACACTCGTTCCGATACAAATATATGTATATGAAAAATAAAAACGCATCGTCGTCAAACCACACGCGTGGGCCTCGCGTTCCGCTCAGAATCCAAAACGATCGTCGATTATCGCAACGCGCTCGAACGCGTAATAATTTACGTATTTACATCGCGCGTATTCGGCGCCGAAACCGCGAGAGCGCAATCCCCGAAACCCTCTGCGGGGTCCGTGCCGTCCCCGCATACAGAAATAACCGCCGCGGCGTCGCGGTCGTCGTCCAATCGATTGTCCGGCGAAATAACAACGCGAAACCCAACCGCCGAGACTCGGACCATAAATATCCATTATCCACTTAAATTGCCTTTCGGTGCCCGGTGACGTCCAGCCCGCCGCTGCACAATACGCGCGCGCGCGCGCGCGCGGCAGTCACCACGATACGATCGGCCCCTGAACGGGCGTTTGTGAAACACGAAGGAGAAAAAAAAACGTAATAAAAATTACGAAAAAAATCGTATAATAATAATAATAAAAAACACATTCGTAAATCATTACGGTATAAATATATAAAATGAATTTTTTTTTTTTTCATTATTCCACTCGCGCGGCCACGCTTTAAAGAGAGTGCCGAGGTGCGAGCGCGTTCCCTCGCGTGTACGCGTATAACCGTAACGATAATATATATATATATAATTTTTATGTTTTAAATAATAATAATAATAATAAAAAATGCCTATTCGCTTGTGTGCAAATATCACCGTACACATTGACGACCACCTCTGCGACGAATAAATTTCTCCGAGTGAATTTGTGATTACATAAAATGTTTTCAGTTGCGATCCGTCGTTATTATTTGGTGCCGTGATAAATTTGATATCGGCAAAACGAATTAAAAAAAAAAAAAAAAAAACACAGTAGAAAGAAAAACGCATGCCTGAATCGACGTGCGAACGAAAAAAAGCTAATTCAAATTTTACGAAACAAGTATTTAGAAAAATACTATTAGTTTTACTCGTAATACGATCAGTTCATTACTTGGAAATTGTATTAATACATAATAAAACAAATTCAGTTATATATATATATATATATATGATATAATATTTTAACGCTCCATTATCACTTACACAAACGAATTATTCTATTTATGTAATAATATATGTTTCGAAAATTATAAGTTTTTATTCGACGGGTTTTCAAAATTTCGGCCTGGCAAATATTTAAATAATAATTATTGTTATTAAAGAAAATAACGCGATCTGTAGCTTCTAGCTATGCTACAAAAAAAAGGACCAAGTACAGATTTTCAACAAATTTTTGATCAGTTCGTTGCCTACAATAATTTAAACATGTTTTTCTTTTATACTGAAATGATAATTTCTAAGCAAAACGAACATGTAATAGGTTTTACAAATACGCGTGTGTTTTTTTTTCATTTGTTATTATTGAATTTTTTTTTTTACGAATTGAAATCACTGAATTATGTATTATATATATATACTCGTATATATGACTTAAAAATTGTAAAGCATGTGTTAAATATTTAAAAAATTCAAAATATACATTAAAACAAGAATCAAAGCCATACAATTTCGAACCATAAAAAAAACCGGTATTCTTGGGCATCGAGAATATTAAATCATTAATTTTCTTAATGGAACTTTAAGAAATATTTATTTTTTTTAAATTTTAATATTTACGTAGGTACAATAATATATTATAGATAGTTGTATCGTATGCTGCTATTGTATACTCTCTCAAGACCCTTGAACGAAATAGAAGGAACAACCTATACGAAATGCATGAATAAAAAATTAGGTTGTTGTGTATTTTCGGTTTAAATTAGTTATATATTTAGACAGAGAAATAATGACTCTTGGTCGAATGTCCGTTACATTATTATTACGCTTTCGGTAGTTTTTTGTGGAACAAATTTCACACATTAACAAAAACAAAAAGAAAAAGAAATTTATTATAAACGATTTTTCTGTATAATATTACATTTTTCAGTGTATAATATAAATTTTCAAATATTAAAAACACAACTAAAACGAATACAACGACAGTTTTGTCAGGTGCTTTTTTTCCCCTCTTTTTTTTTTTTTTTAGAAATTGTTTCGATAGTTTATCCTTTGAGCTTATAGAAACTACCGGGAAGTACCGACTAAATACGATTTGGCAACGGATGATTTTCCGCGCGAAAAAAATATACACAGATAGAATTCAGATCGATACGAATCAAACAAATTCGCATATTTCTCCCTCGAAATCTAAAAATTTCTTTATTTGGTACTGATGCTGTGTACCTTAATCTAAGCTAACCGTTGGATTACACCCCACTCGACGATGGTCTGATCGTGACAGCGGTCAGAGTGTTTACGTGCGTATGACAACATCAACGTTATAGAGGCGTATTGGACCAACCGCCGCCGTTAGACTTCCTAATGGCGGCCCATTTTGTGTGTTCGTTGTTTTATGCGTTTTATAAAGTGTAGTTATATTTCGAGCAATGTCCATTAGTTTCCATTAATAACTACTACTACTACTACTACTACTACTATTATTCAGTTGCAAAATCGAGAAACGTAAGAGAAAAATTCGGTTTACCACCAGCGAAAATTCCAGTGCCACTGTAAAAGATTTTAATGACTTAGGGAAAAACAAATCAAAAAAAAAAAAAAAATTATAACAAATTGATGTTTTAAAGAATTTCACGGTTTTTAGCGAATCTCTCGATAATTTACTAAATTCGTTTTTGTTAATTTATTCGCCGCCACCCCCGCGTTTTTCATCATATGCATATATTCGATTATTTCCATTTTCATATTATTTTATACATTATTGCGACCCACACTAGAAATGTTGCCGAACTAACTTCAACGCTTTGATTTTAATTTGACATTTACAAATCCAAAACCGTCGGACTTCCAAGCGGCTTTGTCCGGTTGACAGGCTTCTGCGTATAAGAAGTTATTGACGATGGATTATTAAAGGTCCTTTTAAATTGACGTAACTTAAATTGTATATATACAGTAGCGTAGAGTGAAACTTGATGGCCCAAGGACTTATAACAGAAGAACGCTTTCTTTAACACACAAATTCAATTATGATAAAAATATTTATTATTAAATAGTGATTCTAAAAGTAAAAAAAAAAAAAAAATCAATAAATTATAATTCGACAATTAATATATAGGCAATTAATAATTAATTTTTCTTCGTTAAAGTGAATTTGTCAATTACGCATACTTCTTCCAAATTTAATTTCCTTTTTGGCTTATTTTCATATTCATTTTCAACTTGTCATTAGCACACACACACACGCACACAATACGATTATTATTTTATATTATTTGCAGCTATTCGGGTTTTAACAGGAATCCCTATTATGGTTTTTGATTATTGAATGATTGCAATATTGTAGAATAACGCGCAGCAGTGTCATAAATAGATAATATTGATAGGTATATTGTCAGAATTAAACACGTAAAATTGAAATTATTTTTTTTTTTAGAATTTTTGTTTTTTTTTTTTTAATAACATTCTGACTTTGTATGAAGTCAATATTCACAGAAATATAAATTCATATCGTTATAACAATTTTCGCGAAACATTCTCGTCGTTTTTTTTTTTTTTTTTTTTTTTTAGTAAATTTTAATTTACAACGGGTTTCGAATTGAAAGAATACGATTTCTTTCGGTTTGTTTCGTTCTACGTCAAACGGAACGTGTATACATTTTTTTTTTTTTATACGCGATTAAAACAGCGCGCATTCGCGGCAGAGCGGGCAGCAGAGAGATTTGTTAGAGATTAAGGAATTCCAACGCGTTCTATCGAAATACATCCGAGTGCCGTTGTTTATAAGTTTCTTCTATTAAATTATATTATAAGAGTGATGATGTCGAAATTCACGATCGTAATGAAATTCCACGCGGAGCGCGGGGAACAACGGGCGAGTAGTAAAAGAGAACGCTGGAAGAAATCGTTTGTTGCGCGCGCGGCAATGACTTCTGAATGAACGAACTTTAAACGCGATCCGTAAATATCCACCGTAGCCGTTTCGCCGGAATGGTAAATAAAAACCAGACGACTGGCAATCCGCTGTGCGTGTGCGTGTACACTCGAAAAACAATTACGGTTTTAAAAGTCTCGATGACGAATTCTCTTCGCGACGATACGCGTTCAAAACGATCGTCTTCCACACAACGGCACAGCAACACACACACACACATATCGATTTAATTTACTCGATGAAATTTTTTTTTTTTTTTTTACTTACTAGCGCGCCAAGATCGTCAAAAATAATAATAACTAGCGATATCGTAACAGGATATTCCTCAATACCGTTGTTGTGGGACGTGGACGGGGCTAAAAGAGTCAAAACTCTCTAAAAATCAACAAAAAAAAAAAAAAAAAAAAAAATAATGAATGAAAACGAATTCGCGTTAAATGTTAGAAGACGGGCGTTAAAAAAATAATAATATATATAATATTTTAAATCTCTGTTGAGCATGAAGACGTGCAGGGGAATCGCGGTGCTCGTTTAAAATACACTATTGGAGGAATATCGTCGTGCTCCGTCAATAATAATAATAATAATAATAATAATAATAATAATACAAATAATAATCGGAAAGAAACGGGGATAACAATCGGTTAAAATTTAATTACGTTTCGACGTCGACATCGCGCGAATGCAATAATATATTATACACGTCGGAATGTCGCGTTGAAAACCGATTTTCAACAACAGTACGGCGACGACGCCTAATCAATTCCACCGTGCCGGAGAATACGTTTTATTTACAAACTCGGGGCGAATCCGAGTCTGAACTGTATGCCGCCGTCCGGCAATCGTGAACGTCGCGAAATCAGTGTAAATTCGTCGATCAGTCGCCGACAATCGTTCGCCGCCGTATTTTTTTATCGACTATTAAAAAAAAAAAAACGATCACTGTCCGAACACAGGACTTAGATAACACACCTTAGGCCGATACGAAACGGTTCTCATACGCGGTCGTCGGTTTTACCACTCGCGGACTTTTCGGGCGAATTTTCCATCGATTTTCTCACCGCACCGTGTGTGCGTACACAACTCTCTCTCTCTCTCTGTACCCCGAGTACGTTCGGAAAAAAACATAATATTATTGCGTGTTCGAACACGACGGCCGTGACTCGCGTCTCTTTCGCAATTACCACTACGCCGTTTTCGTTATGAAATTTCGTTTATTCTCCCGATTTCGAATATATCGCGCCCATTAACGGCTACCGGAATTCGTGTTATTACGTTCGCACCCGGTTAACGACTCGACTCCGCCGACTTCTCCCACACGCCCTCGGGGAAACATTATAATATTGTGCGCAGTCCGCGAGAATCGTTATTTGCTCCTTTTTTACGCGCTAACGGTTTTCCGCATTAGTTCTCGCGCATAATTCCTGAATATTATAAGTCGACAATATCGTGTTATATTGGCTTCCATCGAATTTCCACCTGGCCTCGCCCGCCCGCACTCAATTACGATAATAAACGATTTTGCGCGATTATCGTTTAATAACGGTCCCCCGGATATATTATTGACGACAAGCCGGACGTCTTTTTATTTATATGATTTTTTTTCTCTTTTAATACGAAGTTTTACGTTAAAAAAACAAGTAAAGCGGAACAAATGTAAAAAAACCACCGTCTGATCTTTTGTGTTCCAACGTTTAACATATCAACGCATGTTCACAGAAAAATCGGGGATCTTCGGGAATGCTTCTTTTTTTTTTTTTTTAAATCGATTTCATTCAAACGCGGTAGTGTTGAATATTATTATTATTATTATTATTATTATTATTATTATTATTATTATTATTATTATTAACATCGGGAGTCAAATTTGACGGGAACGCGATTGCCCTGAATCCTAAAAAAGTGATTCTCCCCGTGAAATTATCTTCAAACAGTGAGACGGTACGGTAGAAATCATTTCGTAAATAAAAAACTATATTGTTAGTAATCGTGTTTGATAAAACGTTCGTGCGCACGCATTGTATAAAACAAATGTAATTTATAATTTTCTCGTATTATCAAATTGAGATACAGACGTGTTTTTTGTTAATTTGTAATAATATATACAATGTATTTTTACGAGTATCGCGTGTTTTAATAATATATTTAAAACAATAATAACAAAACACATTGTAACTCGTATGTTATAATAAAAATCCAATGACATATTTAAAAAAAAAACTCTTTAATTCGTATTTTTTTTTTTTTTTTTGTTCTAAAACCTATACGATTCGAAAATCTTTAAAATCCCCGAAAGTCGGAAGAATGTCGTTTTCCTTAAAGTTCGATTTGTCGAGGGCCCGCTGTAATAAAAAATGACATATTAGTATAAATCATTTTCCACATTATTATAATTCATTTACGCGAAAATTATTTTATTATTATCGACAACATAAACGCGGTATATTCGTATATAATAAATATATTCATATTATTCATATAATCAAATAAATTATTTTTTTTCTATCTTTATTGATGTCATTTTTTTAAATTTATTTAGAACTAAATCCCATTTATAATGCTTATAAAAATAGATTAAAAAAATATTTGGAGTAAACTATTTCAATACACATAAACCGGCGGACATAAAATGCACACGATGACGATTTGAACGATTTTTTTTCTTTTAATAAAAATCTCATAAAAATCGATTTATAACGCGTTACGTTAAATTATTTTTATTATTATTTATTTGAAAGTCAATAACCATTTCGACCAGCTGCTGCTGTTTTTTTTTTTTTTTATTATTATTATTATTATTTTTCGCCAATTCGTTTCGTAAGTGACTATTATTTTCCCCCATCACTTACCGTGACAAGAGTTCAACACCAAACCAATTTCGAAATACCTTTACAACTCCTTTTGACGTAAATTAATAAATAACACGTCTACTCTAGTTTAGCCCTGCGTATATTTCGTATCGATTTAGACCTGATCATTCGACCATTGAATGTGAATAGCGAATATAGTTTTTGGGTAAAACTCATAATCGCAATCCTCTTCTCGTCCATGTTACAACTGTAAGACTCGTTTTTTTTAAATTTTAATTCAAAACCTCTGAGATAATATAACGTGGAAATATATCTTGTCACGTAACACCCGTCGTTTGGCGTGTTCCGCTAAAACATTCGGTACGGAATTTTTCACTGAATGACACTACTAAATATTTATTATCTTTATATATTATTATGTTGCCGTTAATTTCATATGTACACACCATCACTACGTTGCCCGTAGGTAATACTATATATTACGTCATCTAAAGCATAACTAAGCGTTTTATATTCATTATACACAACGAAGACGCGTTCATGAAATTTTGAATTTAATATTTTTTCCACACCCTTACATTTTGGTCGCGGCGAAAATTGTACGTAAAATTTATGTCGCAACCGCCTCCGTGTAATATCGTTTGATATTATACAGTACACTTTCACGATTCTAATTTCTTTGTAAACGGTTTTTATTCTATAAACTGTTTTATAAATGCCGTAGTTCTTGAACTACCTCTTCCAGATTTTTTCTCTATCTTTTATTCCAATATTGTAGTTATCCGCACTCATTCTTTCTTATTATATGTCCCATCCATTATTTTCCTCCTTTTCCT
This sequence comes from Chaetogeoica ovagalla, assembly GCA_032441825.1. NCBI lineage: Eukaryota > Metazoa > Arthropoda > Insecta > Hemiptera > Aphididae > Chaetogeoica > Chaetogeoica ovagalla. The sequence goes on along the minus strand of CM063748.1, from coordinate 4,834,830 downwards.
GATTGTTTTCCGTTCGTTCATCCCCTTAAGCATAATTCTTCGTTTTGAATTTTATCCTTTGTCCAAGGAATTTTCAGTGTTCTTCTCTAACACCGTAAATGGTTCAATTATTTTCATTTTCGCTTTGATCATCGTCTATTATTATGCTTCATACAGTGCTTTTTACAAAACATTTTATAATAATTTTTCTGTTCTTTAGACTAATACTGTTTGACATGTATAATATAAGAATGCCTGTTCTTCTTGTGCTGTTCTGCACTTCATGTCCACCTCGCTTTTTCCTTCATACGTTATTTTAATCCTCAAATATGTTTAATAATGAACTGTTTTCAACTTCTCATTTTCAAATGTTATAATGGAATAATTCAATGCCTCTTTGACGCACATCAGTGTTTTGATTTTGTTTTTGTTAAATTTCATTTCACATTCTTTAGAGCTGCCATTGTCGTCCGCAAAACTCAACATTTCTACTAATACGAAACTAATTTTTATCTCACCATTACATATTTCTCCCTTGCTTTTTTTTAGTGCATTTTCAATATAGAGATTGAATATTGTGGATGATACCAATGCCTGATTAAATATATAGATAGATTTATTGAAATTAATATTACGATTATTTTCCGAAACGTTCTTCACACATTTTGAATTCGGATTAGATTTTTTTTTTAACTTTATTTTAGAGATCATTATAACTTGTTTCAAAATTTGTAATCGTTTTACTAATGTAATATTATATAATTATTACACGCGAGCAGTAATGAACATATGTTACATCAAAACGTAACTATTTCGAAATTATAAATAATAATCGATAATTTGTTAGTATAATTATGCGTTATAATTCTAAACTTAGTGATACGTAGCGAACAACAGTACGACAAACATAATTTTATTATTGTGAAATAATTGCAGTATTATATATTACGATTTGTTGACATTACCGTTAAACTATTTTCATTATTGATCTACATACAATGTTTTCTCTACGCCGGTATTGAACTCAGTCGTGTAGATCAGACTTTTATTGGTATGCATAACACTGATAAGGGATAATAACAATAATTGTAATATAAATTTTTTGATTTGATTAATTTGATGATATTAACAATTATTAATGATAATTGTATAGAATACAATTCTACAAATTTTCCACAAATCTCATATATTTTGCATTATGAAAAAAAAAGAATGAAATTGTTCTATACATTTCACTTTCACAAAAAGAAAAATAATAATATATAATAGACAAACGTTAAAATTAGTGATGATAGGACGCACTCAGTCCAATTTAAGCCATTACATTATATTGTTCATATATAAATATTTTATTGAAATAAACTTGTGGTGAAAATAACTAATTGATTTTAAAAATTAATTACTACAGTTTAATAAAGCCAAGTGATAATTAAAACCGGTTGAGTTAATTAGTCAATAGACAAATTAATAAATTAGTTGAATTAAAAAGTTTTAAAAATATTAACTTTTTAACGAGGTAATGTCCGTCTTTGAAAATAGTAGTTATACGATGACTGACGTTTTCGCACAAGTCAGAAATTGTTAATATTATCAATCACGCTAGACCCTCAGACAGGGTATGATATATATTTTTTTAAATACCCAAGTATATAAGTTCGTGGACATTGTTCAAATGATATTACGAATTGTCGTATAGCTGATAAAAACGTTTCAAGGATTCAAAAACGCGAGGTGAAATACAACGGAGTCTGCTGAACTCGAATTACTTTCGGGAAAATGACGGTACAAGTGTGCTCTTTGAACATTTCGTCCGTGAAGTTTTGAAAACCGAAATTCAAGGGCAACCCACGTAAAATAGACGTATAGTGTACGCTTGTCGTAGACAAGTAAATATAGATACATAATATGTGTGTGTGTGTTTGTGTAACGTTATAAATTTCCGCTAACGAAATTGATTTTGTCCGACTAAACAATAATATATAGTTATAAGTATGAAATATATTGAAACTTCAATATAATATTATAACGAACTTTGTTCTTGTCTGGGAACCATGCGATTTTCATTTAGAAACGTTTCTATTTAACAAAACGAAATTATTGTCCTATAAAAAATTTTAAAATTCTCAAACGGAGTCCAAACCATTGGCACACATTTCAGTTAAAATCACATTTTTATTATCATTTTTTTTTTTTTTTTTGTACGTCTTAATACGTGAAATTAAAAAAAAATTACGTAAACTTTACGATTAGGAATATAGTTTGGACAATATCGATATTGGTTGGATAAATAATAATTTTTTCTTTTTTTTTGAAAATCGAACGGATTAATGAATTATTACTCAATACGTGTACCATAATAATATCATAAATTTCGGAATTCGTACATTGTATAATATCGTTACGAACAATATTCCGAGTATATACTTTTACGTTGAGAGCAATGTGCAGGGACAACAGTTGCGTAAACTCTAATTTACTGGTAAACGAACAGTATCGCGGTTATTGAGGTGGAAAATGCTCTTACAGTGTCAATAATATTGTTAATAATTATTATTATTGTTATTATTATTATTATTATTATTATTATTAAACACAAGTAAATTACTCTATTCGTACCATAGTGTATACAGATTATGCGATATTATTGTTGAATAATTATCATTAGACGTGGTGGCTAGCAGCAAATTTGTTGGCGTGAAAACAACTCTCGACAAGAAGTCGGTGGTAGCGCACGCATAGACCAAAAACAATAATTTACTTAAATTAACGAGCTACAAGTGGCCGGGAAACTATTGTTAATGCGTTTTGGGGACACTGGATACAATGTTATAATAGGAAACACATTTTTTACAGACTCCGTTGGTCGTGTAATTATAGTTTTTTCATTATTTTATATAGGATTCGGTTTAAAAGGAAAAAAAAAATTAATCAAGACTTGAATTAAATACACTTTTTCAAATAAACGTCATTAACCAAGAAACTTGGCTGCAGAACTGTATACAGTGAATTGATTCAACGTACATGCGTGAAGTAATTGTTTTCGGAAAATGAACTTTGTAAAAAATATTTACAAATTAACTAACCTAACAGACGATCGACTCAATGAAAATCTGTTGTGCTGAACTTAACTTAAGACTTATTAGAAAATCTTTAAAATTGAAAGTTTTAATTTTTCATATTGAATCGTGCTTAAAATGTCCGTAAAACGACAAAATTCGAAAAATGTTACAACATACAGATTAGTCAAGGTTTTAAAAATACAAATTCGATGTTGAAAACGTCCGTGATAAATTATAATATATACTCGTATATATACATACGTTTCTACATGTAATTTAAAAAAAAAATCTGTAAATAACTAATTTTTTTTTTTGCTTGATTTTAAGCTTCAATAGTTGAATATTTTGCCTTTGTCGTGTCCGTCCGGCGGCTTATCCATTCGTCGTTGTGGTTACCAGTATTAATATTATAATTTCGTACGATAAATCTCTAACATTTTTCTGTAGATTGAAAATGATTCACATATATTACAAGCACAGACAAAACACCAATAAGGTCTGCTTATTATATCCGTAGAGCAAAATATATATTTCTTTGCGTAAATTGCGAATATAATATATATGTAATATTTTATTGTATTGTAATTCGCCGATTAAAAAATATAAAGTTTACGAAAATGAAAATAAAAAGTACGTGTAAAACCCGGGGATTTAGCAGTGTGGGATTTCTTCGCCACAATATATACACGTATTAAATCATCTTTGGCCACAAATCTAAGGAAAAATTCGATGTCATTTACCGGCGGTTGAATACGAGTTTTGGTCCAGCGTTTCACTACGTTTATTATATCATTTTGGCCGACAACGACGATGATAATCTTTCGCCAACGTTCCCGTCTTCCAGTCGTAACGCGTGTTGTGTATACATTTTAATCGCCCGACAGCGCCCCGTATCTCGTAACAATTACCACGTTGAATGAACGCTTTCTAATATTGTCGAAATTAAAAGCAGAATACACGACACGTTATTATTATATGCGTTGTATAAGCGTATAGAGAAGGCTCATAAAAACGATGAAATTACGTTCCGGAATCGCACATAAGCCCGACGAGAATGGCCGTCCAAATTAAAAAAAAACCGACATCGCGCTAACGTATTGCACCAGCTGCCCTTAATTGCCGCTATATATAATTTTTAATTGCGATTTTCGCCAGTTTTCATTTTTACGATTACACGTTTCGCGTATACATACGCAAAGAAAGCTATAAGTCTGAAAACCCTGTCGAATACCGCGCTATTGAAGTGTGTTACCATAATACGACAACAACAAATTAGTATTGATACACGACGCGTTCGTTCGTTTTATTGATTTCGCGTGTGTACCTATTGTCGTCGAGAGGTTTTCGACGGGTCCTCACCAATAAATTGTTACCAGATTATAAAAAACACGCGCGTAATATTATGTGGAAAAAACTCTATCGGTCTTCGGAAGAAAAGTTACGGATTGTGTAAACACCTACCAATTATCATAATAATAATACGTAATAATAATAATAATAATAATAATAATAATACGTAATAAGAGAATATAATATTATTTCGATAAAGTTATCTCCTCGGCGTATTCGTTCGCATAGTTTAATTACAATACAAAATCCGTTTACATTTTTTTTTTTTTTAAATATTGAACCATCAGAAAATGAAATTTGAAACTTCCGAAAACCGACAACGAAATCTTTATCGATCACATCTCACACAAAATATATATTTTTTCATAACTCTTTTGGATTTCACCAAAAAAATTAAAAGTCTAAAATACATTAATTATAACTCACGTTTCTAATAATTCATTTAAAAAAAAAAAAAAAAACCACTCAAATACCGATACTTGGGCGCGTGTGTTCTTTTTAAAATTCAACGATCGTTGGCGCACCGAACTGAAGAAACGGCCGCGTGACCCAGTCGAATATTGTTTGCGGTAGATTTTTTTAAATTTATTCCCGCGACACACCAGTAGTAAATTCGTGAATTTCCGTAACAATGCAGGTCGTTATTATAGGCGAAATGTGAGAATAATATTTTCGATTTTACCTCGGGCGTGTTACAGTGACAGCCTCTAATAGAAATATACGTATACATACACGAATACGCTTACACGTGGAATTACAGCGTTACTTAAGCGAGCGATTCAGGAATACATTCGAAACTGTTATACACCCCCAGAGGCTCATCGCCTTCGTAGTCTTATATGGTTATTGGAGCTAAAAACTTCTCGAATCAAATCCGACGTGTTTAACGCGCCAACTATCTCTCTCTCTCTCTCTCTCTTCTTGTCTCAACTCTATTTCCCCCTACGTATCTTTCTCTCCCTTTATTTCTCCCAATTCCGTTATCCATACATGAGAGTGAGTACACGTGCCCGATGAATTCCGCATTGGCCGATTTCGCACACGTGTGTCTATATATTATATATACGTATATATATATTTAGATTTATTATATACTATATATTTGTATATTATTTATTCTATTTATATTTATTTAAACTTCCTCCGTCGAAAGAAAATACGGAAATCACAAGGTTTTTCTAACTATCGACGGTCCATTATGTGTCAGTAGACACTGTTCGGATTTTATACTATTTTGTTTTCTGATTTAATTGAAAATTTTTAAAAATAATCAATATAATCTCTCGCGCGATATTTATTCATAGTTAAAACATTTTTTTTTTTATGTTTAACTATTAAAATGCTTACGAAAAATACGCAGGTCAATATGTATAGCTATTATAATTATTATTAAAAATATAATAAGATTATTCATAGAGGTTGAATGTCGACTTTTCATATGAAATATTCCTCGACGCGGTGTTTACAGGCTTCTCCATGAATGAAAAGTGAAAAAGGATAAATCACACGTCAAAGATAATTTTGCGCAAAGAGTGATTTCCTATATTTTGAAATTATAATCATTAACACAAATCGCAAACAATTAACCGAATTCAGCAATTCGTCGGCAATGAAACGTCAATTTTTGTTTTTACTACTAAAAAAATAAAAACAATTATGTTAAAATAATAATAAAAACGTATATTTTATTAGAGATTTAACGAGAATTATATCGTTATAATTAATAAGATGGGTACTTATCCTAATTCGCGAAGAAACGCTCGAAAAGTGTTTCATTGTAGTGTGCTCGTTTAATCGTTAAAATATTTAATGATTATATATACTCGTGTATATATATATATATAACACAGGCATTTCCCAGTTAATTTAAATTCGGAAATCAAATTTTTGTGCAAAAAAAAAAATTTTTTTTAATTATTTTGAATTATCGTTAACAATAATATTGAATTGTACACTGGTTTTATAAGTATGAAAATTATTCGAATGAAAGTTTTTTATTAAAATAATCTTCGGCGGGGTGTCTATTTGAAAGACTCCAGATTAATGTATCGAGTATGTTTTTGTTTATTTATTGTGTATATCTCACCGTTATTGTATTTTCGTTTAAATTATTATTCTCCGACCAAGACGTGTGAATACAAAATATTATTTTTTACTCGTCGGAAATTTCATATTTTTGTTCGACGACATATTCGGTTTTAATAGTTTAATTAATGTCGCGAGAATTTCGAGTACTTTCGTTTTGGGTGAAATAACTGTCGAAATAATAACCTGATAATATAATACGTATTAAACATTTAAATCTATTCCTTGAACTTTTGCATGAAGTTAAATTCTACTCCAATTGAATAACTTGATTTCATTTACCGTCGATTTTTGATTCTATTATCAATGTAAAGACAGAATCCGAACTTAAATCCAAAAAAAAAAAAATCTTAACGCGTTTAGTGTTCCTGAAAGTTTCGACCGAACATGTTGAAAATACCCACACGATACCGTATGAATATTGTAGGAAAAGTTTTAAGGAATTTAATTTGCAAAATTAAGAAAAGCAATTCCCCAACTTAGTTAATTAAAGAAATTTGTTTTAAGTTAAATTCAATAATTATAACGACTTCCTGTGTCTCGGGTTTTCATCAGTGTATGTAACTGAAAAAATATTAGTGTAGAGAATTGAAATTATTTACATTTAAATATAAAAATCAATAGAAACATACGACCTTTGCGATTTTTTTTCGCTCAAATAAATAACCGCGATGATGTTACTCAATTGTTTATTTGACTTTTATTTCTATTATGATTCTTCGAAAAATGCCTTTTCGCGTATAAAAAGTACAGATAAATATAAAACGTTAACATTTTCGTGAAACTTGGATGATTAAATATAACAAATAATACAATAAATGCTATATTTTTGTGAATATCTAATTTACTGTCAATCGACGGTCAGCAGCTACTAGGAACAATCACATGGTCGTTTAAATCGATAATTATTAATATTTATTCAATAATATTATTATCAAAAATAAAAGTTTGCATTTCAAACGTATTAGTTCTTCCCTGCGCTATAACTTTATCAAAATTACTCCTATTCCATCTTCCGAAATTCCAAACACATATTTTGGCTCATCCTTGACGGAACAATCACCTATACGCCATTCGTCCATTAATCCACAAACATTCTAAAATATGTTTACGATTATTGACAAATCGGTCGTTAAACTTATATGAATTCAGAAACGAATTTTCATCTCCCACATAAGAAGTTTACGTGCGTTATTCAATTTGAGTTAAAACAAAAACCCCCGTACTGTGAATTGAAATTATACGAAATCAATGACAGTACTTCTTCTGATGACACTAAAAGATAAACTATAATATATACAATTTCGCATATCCATTCATTATATTTTTACTAAAACAAAACGTATTTTTGTAATTATTTATTTTCCATATTTCAAACAAGAAATCATATCAACCTTAAAAATTATACTTTTTCTACATAACATTTATATTATAAATATTTGGATTTTTATATAAATCTGCAAACCCTCCTTTCATCTAAAAAAAAAAAAAAAACCAGCACCTAAGCTACTAGCACTGTCTGTTGATTATCAATTGAAAATATGTATTCAAATTTAAAAAGCAATACGACTGGTTTCAATACGTCAACTATAGATGACGTGGAAAAAACTCGTTCTTTCGTCATATTACCACATAACAAAATTTATTTTATAAAAATAGTTCCTTTGCACGTGTAATTTTAAATGTATAATAAATTTGTTCTAAATGAAATTCGTAGGACGTATTGTTGAAACACTTTATGCGTGTTTCGAGTTATTGTGTTTATTCTACAGAATAACTGGGATCAAGTTCAGTATATAATATGTGGGTGGGTATATCGTACTAACGTATTTTATTTGAAATAAAATGAAATCAGGGTAAATGTTAAAATTTTATATTTTACATTAAAAAAAAAAAAAAAATTGCTCGACCTTTGTAATCCAATCGTATGTAAGTAATTTAATATAATATTAAATATTCGTTTTTTTTCTCATACGCTTCCCAATTAATTTTAAAGATCAACAACTGGTAAATACTGAAAGTTAAAAATGTTGCTAATATCGCAAAGGAAAGTAATAAATAAATAATTTTTATTATTATTTTCTTATTAAATAAGTTAGTTAATACGTTCATTTGAATTGAAACGAATAGGTAAGTATATAAAAAAACTGTGTGTTTCTTCAGTTATTATTTTAACTAAATAAACTAAAATAACAATAATTTATTGTAGGATAGTATTTTTTGTTTGTCATCGTTACTCCTTAATTGTTACTTCATAGTTTCGTTAAAAAATATAATTCGAATAACGCCAAAACGATGGTGTATGAATATAATGTCTTTGCAGAATATAAATTGTGATATTTTGGTGAATTTTTTACGAGTATTTATATATATGTATATATATATATATTATTTTCAACGTGTTTCTATCATTTTTCTTTATGTTTATATTACGATTTCAATTGCCGGCGTAGTTTATTCGCCTATTTTATTATTACGGTATTATCGTATTTCGATTTAAAAAAAAAAATAAATACTTCAACTGCTGTTTATTTATTATAATCGTATGTACATTTGACCCGAATACACAAAGACATTTTCGAACATTCACCAATATTATTTGTTAAATTATCAGTATTGACATGTAGTATTGATTTTAAAAGTAATTTGTTTCAAGTATCTATATAAGTTTAGTTTTGAATTTAATTTAAAACATTTGTAAAATACGCGGAATCCTACCGATCGACGGTTAACCGATGGATTTAGTATTTTATATATATATATTTTTCCTGTGCTGCGTGACATGTATTTCCGATTATATATTTATATGTGTTCGGTATTCCTATTTATTGACATGGATTTTTTTCTTTTTTTTATAAGCACGAAAGATATTATATGCATATACACACATTGCGAACGTTATTCCAACATCTCATAACTACTTGATTTTATTTTTAAAACATAATGTGTGTATGCGTACTCAGTCGTCTTTTTTATTTATTATACAGACCGTAGCAAGATATTTTATTTTATAGTGATAATTCGGTGTTTTAATTCAATGTCGGTCAGATATTGTATAAGGTACAAGTGTACTACGAATTGAAATTACTCAGTGAAAATTGTATTTAAATTCATATATTAATTTATTTTTTATAAGCAGTTAATTTTTTCGGGGTAAATTATTGAGAATAAACATTTCGGATGTAAAAATGACTTATTATAATTTCCGTACGATTCCGTCGTCTGCATATAGCGCTTACAAACTATTTGCGTTTTAGTTATAACTAGTAACTAACTTGGCTCGTGAATAGTTCTGAACGAAAATTCACTATACATTAAATTTAATTAATTATATTATTTACGCATTTCGTTTAAAACACTAAAACAATGTCATCTCGTATAGGGATATATGACCGGTACAACGGCACCGGTAACCATTTTTATTAAAAGACTAACGCTCCAATTGCTAGGGCGCGTATAATGTGAAAAGGAGGTGGTGACACTATGAAAGTAGGAGCGTTAGAATCGGAAAACGTCAGAGGAAAACGCTCTGTGGTGTAGACGTAGAAAAATATGTCTCGATGTAATTGAAGTGGATATAAGGGACCTGGGCGTGGAATCTAGCTATGATTCAAGACAGATTTCGTGCTATTGTTTTGACTGGAAAAAGTTCGTCAAATGCCAAAATAAATATAAGAAGGTAACGATGATTGATGATGGTGATGGTACAGTGTTATAATAACGACGGTGGTGTTAATATATATTAGTTATTATTATTCGTATAAAACTGCGCCCGTCTTTCCCTTTATATACGTATATACGACGTCTTATAGAGCCCGGGATCGGTCGTGGATTAAGTACTCGAAGTGTTGTTTCACGGAGCGTACCGTGTACACAGCTAATGTCCGATCGAAACGTCGGATAGTCGAGGATAATGACTTTAGATAAGAGACGAAGGGCTGTAGTTCGTATATTATTATGATTATACGGCTCGCAACATGGCACGAATTAACAACAATAGTATAATAATAATAATATTGTAATTTCTGCTGGGCTATATAATATATATATAATATAAATATGCGTTGCTGTCGTCATCGGATTTATGGAGAGTTGTATCGTTACGGCTAATGCGAGTAATGTCGGAGCGAGTTCGTGAAGATCGTTCCTGCAGTGGACCCAATTCGTTCAGGATTTTCGCACACCAAAATATTAAGAGAATTTCGCTCCTCTTCCCGAACATTTACACAAAAATCTCGGTCCTCTTTTCTTTTTCTACTTATTTCTGGTAAGTTTTTAAGACATTGAACACCACGCCGAACATAAAGGCTTATTGAATCTCAAATTATAATTAATGATAGTAAATTTCGCACACAGAAAAAAAATATATATATATATTATACATTAAAACAAATTAGTATTTTTCTGTATAGTAAAAGAATTAAAATTTTTGATTTCGTATTGTTATTGTAGAGAAAAAATGTCCATAATATCATTATAATTTCAAGTTTTTGTTAATGCAACTTAATTCAACATTTAATAATGTTGGTTAACAGTTCGCCATCCGCGCGACGCATGATTTAGAGTTGTGTTTTATCATTTTCAATGTTGTTAGAAGACTTTTGATAGGCGCATGCAACTGTTCGATTGCATACGCAAAATAATATCGAATTTGTTTGATAAATTTTGTCGCTTAATAATAATTAAAATTCTCTTAAAAAAAAAAAAAAAAACAAGTCTTTAGTAAAAGAAAATATAAGGTTTTTATTAATGTTCTCAGTCACACAGTTTTCCTTTAATTTAGCCTATTTACCTTGCTCTGCTTTATGCACAATTTTTGACATAAAATATAAACTCAATTTCATGAATAAATAATATTTATTACGTTAAAATTTGTATTCGGAAAATAATTTATAATATAGAAATAATCTACAATTTGTTCACATTATCAAACTGATTTTTGTTTTATTCTCGGCAAAAGAAACAGGAAACTTTTTCAAAACAGTGATAATTTTCAAATTGGACGTGCCCGAAATATTTTTTGGCATACACACCAAAAATGTCGTAACGATAAGGGATAAGGGAGAATCGCAGATAATTTAGCGTAAACGAAAGAACGTTATGTTGAAAATACAATAAGTGCTGTGTATATAATACAACTCTTAAATCAAAACTCATAATAAATTTACAAAAATATATTTTCTTCGTTTATATGTTATAAACACATTATAATGTTACGAGTACACTGCAGTTCATAAACAAACGCACGTCACGCGATGAAATAAACATATTATTGTAATTTGTGCGCGGAAGACCATTTCTTAAAGCACAGGTAGTAATACACAATAATTAAGCACGAATTGCGACAAAAGGGAGAAAACGGAGTTTTAGCTGACTCAAAGTTAAGAACAAACAGACATTAATCAAAAGGAAAAGGCCACCACGCACTTGTAACTTATGATAACATTTTATGTGCACGCCAAAACGCGCGTGAAATCATATTCGTTGTTCGCACGTTATCGATATTATTATTAATTCAATTCATACCAATATAAATACAGTAATTTTTTAGTTAAAAAAAAAATATCACTCGAATAATATTATGTAATAATTGCACTCATATGTTTGATTTACTTAATACTTATCACGGTAATGTAATATTTCATGTAAAACTACGTTACTATTAAATTTTCTATTGAATTTTTTCACCGCCAAAATTTGTAGCGTTATTTGTATGAATTTCAAAAGCAGAATGCGATGATAAAATGCGCATTAAAAGTTCGCCAAGCAGTAACGAAAAATTACTATCCTCTTATTCTATAGAGTAAGACGTAGTGAATTTTTTTTTCGGTCATCTGTTCTCGAGAAAAAATATATTAAACGTAACTGTAAAACACAATTCTAAGCATCTCATTATAATAGTTAATGGAATTCGTTTGAAAATATTACCTTTGATCTGTGTACTATATAAAAAGAAAAAAGGACGTTTTCCGTATTATTATTTTTTTCTTATGATATAAAATACTAATAGGTGCGTACGACAAATAACGAGAGGAAAAACAATTTTTACATGTATAAAGAAGTGCGTAGGCAATTAAAATATAAGAGTTATAACTTTTTTCATTTTAAAAAGAGAATGCGCATTTGTCGGGGTGTGACGTTAACGCAACAACTGTAAAGCTGTCCGTTACAATGTGTTCTCAGAAGTCGGAGTGTTAATAATTTAAATTATTTTAGGAATGTGCGCTGTAAAGTTGATCGGCCACCACCGATAATATTATTTCTGAATTCGCTATTCAATCACCATCGCATTTGTTTGCGCGTGATTTCCAAAATGAAATTACGTTTGTTATTCGTATACAATGATTTATATATAATTATTTGTATTTATATGGAAAACAAAAAAAAAAAAAATATCGGGAATTTTTGTACGGAAAGATACTTCAACGTGATCCGAGAAAACGATTATTTCGATGATTGCGTTCAGAAAAATTCGTAACGGGATTTCGTTTATTCGTCGCGTTGTATTACTATTGGTTCCCATCACTGACGCTATACCGGAGCGGTGTATACGAATTATCACAAAAAAAAAACAGTCTTTTTTTAAAAAAAAATAGTCACTTATAAATGCGCGTCCTTATAAATTAACAGTTTTGCCGTGCCGGTAGATGTATGTGCGCAGAAATTTTCCAAACTCTTCTCGCAACGTATTTGTTTGACGGTATCTTGTAAACGGCGTATCGGCGCATCGAATAATAATTATGTGCTGTCGCCGGGAAACGTGGCCAAGAGGAGGACTCAAGTGGTTGAAACCCCGCTGTGATTAGCACGTTACGTTCGGAAATCAGCCGTGATTTAGAATAATTATACACGAATAAACATACGTGATTTTAATGTTTTCATTCGTTATTCTTATTATAACGCAACGAATGTAACGATTAGACCGCTTAGAGTATGCGCGAGAGACTCTGTTTACTCGTTGACTCTTTTAAACTAACTCTACGGTTTCTCGACAAAAATTCCTTGCCGCGATCGTTTAATACACACGTACGGCCGTACACCCGAAATATTATTACGCGTTATTCGCACGCTGCAATGTGAACGGTAAAACGTATAATTTGAAGAACAGAGCAGTATAATATTTAACAGCGTATTTGATTTATTTTTATAATTTATTAGCGTTGTTTTACGACGACGGGAACGTTAAATCCGACAGACGGGCGAAATGTGAATGCGGAAAATCGAACTTATCAAATCATCGTAAAACGCGTAAAGCATGTAATACGCGCTCGAGGAGGCACAATAATAATAATAATAATAATAATAATAATAATAATAATAATCCCTTCATCTCCAACCCCGCAAACGGTATAATTCGTTCGATTCTTAATGCGATTTAATATTCTCCGGGCATCGCGCGCAACCTGCAGACTAGGAGGAAACATTGAAAACGTACGTGCGGTGAACGCGTCTTGCGGGAATCGCGGCGCGCGGTCATCGTGGAACAGATGAATTCGAATTGAAAAATCTATTATCGTTATTATTATAATGTTTCCGTCATCCGTTACGTTATACACAATGTATTAAATATTTTAAACTGTTTCCCCGTGTTTTTCGCGTTTATAACAAATGTTTTTCCCGTCCCGTTTAGAAACTCTCCGTTGAGAATCGTACGACGCATCAATAAATCGACGTTGAAATTTAATTCGATTAAAAAAATAATATATATATAATATATTTTATATAAATAAATGTATACTTAAAACGGTCAAAATGTTTACTACTAAAACGTTTGGTGCGATACGCAAAGAGTGTCTATGTAAATTTATAACGAAAAAAATTAAATGTATATTAAGAAAAGCGACGTATTGCGATTAGAATCGTACATTAATTATTTATGCGATAAAATACGAACGCCAATATCGCATATTTCAATGCGTTTCGCATTGAGCGTAAAAATTCCGGTAATATAAAAAAAAATAATTTGGAAATTGATTGAATTTATATTTGTATATAATTAAACTAGTTTTAAAAATCTCTTCGGTTTTTTTGCGAGTCTTATAAAAAAAGAACCACCTTGCAAAACGAATAAATCGTATGTTTGGCTGTCGGACGTAATTACAACTGAATTTAATTCGATTTTTCCGTTCCTAGACCTTTAAACAAATTAATTTTCTTTTCCGTTTATTTACTATTATTATTATTATTATTAATTTATTACATTCCGTTTTCGTTAAAAAAATAACAACGAAGGTATTCAAACGTATATTATTACATATTCGATTATACCGCTGTTCTCTAATAATAATAATTGCATATGTATATATCTCATACAGTAATAAACAATTTTTTTTTTTTTTTTTTTTTGGTAATATTTAAAATATCGCAAATGGGCGATTTATATATTTTATAACGTAATATAGAATTTTCAAAGTATTCACGGTACCGAACGTTTTTTAAAGGAAAAAACGAATAAATTTTTTTATTCTCATCCCGGGGACTGCAATTGGTACACGATTATACGGAATATATTATGTTTTTAAACGGGTGTTGTCCGGACATACGCTGCCGACTGTTTATTTAAATTCGGACGAATTTTCAAATAATTCAATACGCGCCGCGTGTTATTACTTTTTTAATGTTACGGTATGAAATCGAAATTACAAAACACCGATAAATAATGTAACGCCAATAACGTAAAATTTCATTTTTTTTTTTTTTTTTTATAGTGTCGTAAAAACGTTGTGTACAATTTTTTGCCGTTAAATCCCCGTATCGTCCTATCCGTTTTACATATTATTTGTAAAATTTTAATTTTATACATATATATATATATATTTTGATTTTAGTTACATCGAATATGTAACGGAGTTTTTCATCCGTCACATGATTACGTTCCATATTCGTACAAATCCACAGTTTTTTTGTTCTTTTTTACGTCGGATATTTATAATAATTTTTATCTGTTTACACCTTTAAGAATTCAGATTACCGTAAAACTTATTGTTTATTATTGCGGTGTAGATTCAGTCTTGTAAAAAATACTTTAAAAAAAGTATTTAAATACTAATATTCGCATAAAAAAAGTATTAAAAAATACTGTTAAAATACTTTAAAAAAAAAAAAGAAAGTATTTTACACGAATGTTTGCGGAGTGTTCGAATACAAATACGCAGGCGTTTTTCTCGATTTCATAAATCTACACGACTGTTTTTATTTTTTTATTTTTTTAACCAATACAAACGTCGACAGTTGTTGTCATTATCGATAAAACGATGTTCGCTATCGATACTCGCGATGGTGTCGGAGATACTTCACGAAGAGGAAAAATCAATTCATGACTCTGTTTCCCGTATTCGTACGATTAACGTACATTTCAGTCGCGATAATTCGGCCCATACCGAGGGCCAATGTAAAGCAAATGACTATTATTGGCTCGCGGAGAACCGAAGAGATGGTCATTATGAATTATGATTTATGAGACACTCACTGCGCCTGTATACGATATTTTACGTTTAATTTTACATTACTGTCAGCGTAAAAAGGAGACGACGATTATAACAATGAGAAGTCCAATAAAGTATATTACCGAGCAAAACGAAATAGAAATAATAAACCATTACAATATTATGAGTTGCTATTATATTGAGTCCCTAGGAGTGTACACAAAATTTATTACATTCAGCGACGACACACCGGTACACTGCACGGGTATATTATTAGCTATCGCGCGCGTTTAGTTATTTCAAAACGAGAAATTAAACTGTAATAATTAATTATTATTTTTAAAAAAAAAAACCTATATTAACTACGGGCATTTATTGCGAATTCATGATTATACTGACGGCGTATCATCGTCTTGGAAACAAACATTTCTTTTTTTTCACTTGTTGATTTTAATATATTTGTGAAAAATTGATAAAACTGATTTATCCGCAGTATTTGAATTTTGTTAAAAATACATCGACAAAGTATTGAGAATACTTAAAAAATAAATTTTCGAAAAATCGTATTTGGAATACCGTGAAAATACTTCAAAAAGTATATTTAAACAATAATACACATGTATTCGGATATTTTACAAGACTGTGCGCGGGGATATATATATATAATTAGTGTTTTGCGTGCTTTGAAAACGAGTAGTTTTATGCGAGAAATTATTTAAAGAAATATTCGGGACTGTTTAAAGCTGGAAATACACGAAAAAACATTGCAGAAATGTGAATTATTACCAACGACAATTATCGTATTATCACGTGACCGTATAGCGGTACAATGAGACGTGAATAACAAAAATGAATTATAATATTATATGCGTATTGACACGATTGTTGGACATTATAACTCTACGGAATTCACGTAAAAAGAAAATGAATTACGAATACTTCCTTCGCGTTTCTATTAATACAATCGGTAATTAGTTTTTTCGTTTTTCTAAACACTTTCCAAAAAAATATTTATTTTCTTTTTCGAAATTAGCCGAAATCGCATAGTGTATTAATCGTTCGATCGGAATTGTTTTATATTCATTCGTCACCGTAGTGTCGTTATGTTCTACTCAATATTGCCGACGGTGTTACGAGTTTTTCGGCGTATTTTAACACAATCGTGTTGCCGTTTACGGTCATGAACACGTACGTGCCGCCATTCCGCAGAACAGTCTGAAACTATTTTCATCGTGTAAAATAACATTGTACCGGGCTAGAGCAATTTTTCGCGATATTATACGATGCATTTCGACGCGGTATAGTACACGGCAACGTGCGGCTGCTCTCCGGTTCCGTAAGCGAAAGAAAAAATAATAAATATATTTCATCGTAATACGTTGGAAGGAGGCGCAAGAGCCCGGGCCACTCGGAGTGGAATAGATTTAGACGAATTTATACCGCGGAGGCTCTCTTACCGCGCGAATGTCAGTCCCTTTGACTGTACACGACGGTACGCGGAGAAAACCGTGCGATGCGGAGGAGGCTCCGTCACAATTATCTCGCGAATTCCGAGTATACACCTGTCGTCGTGAGCCATCGGCAAAACGCCGTACGCAGTATAAAATTTTTAAATGACTCGGCGGGGCCAATTCGCGTGAAAACGCGTCAATCATTCGCGGTCGACGACGCGTTACGCCTCTGTTATATTAATCGCTTGCGGCTCTTGCGCGTTCTCACCAGTGTTTTTCGAACTGTACAGTTGTCACTATGGTTCGTCTATTATCACTCGTTTAAAAAAAAAAAGGGCCGATTTAAAAACGAATTTTAGGTATCCTCTCAGAGATCATGCACGCATAATATTATAATCCAAGAAAATCAATTGCGTTACGTATTTGGTGTTTTTTATCGTCGCGCGCAGCCCGCTCCGTTTTAGATAGCCAAATAAAACCAATAATAATAAACCACTGTTTCAGCTCCGTCGCCACGACGGCGTCTAATTTAAAAGAAAAAAAAAACAAGAGAGAGAGAGAAGAACCGAAGGAGAAAATCGAGAATTCCATCGGGATCGGACGCGGGGAGTCGTTTGCTTGCGTTCGCATATGCAACACAGATAGATTTTTAACGGCTCTTCGAAAACTGTGAAATTTTGCGAATCGTAACTTTTCGCTCTTCCGTCTCAAAAGGTTGCCGGCGACCTCCGCTATACGCGTCCGTTCTTTACACTGTAAACCTATCGATTTCGAAATTAAAATATTCAAAAAAAAAACCATTGTTACCATCGTATTTTGTACAGTATAGTATAATTTTAGAACGGAAAACGACGTCCGTACTTAACAGATGTATTTGTGTCCAACAGGTAACGGTGCGAATAATTAGAATACAATGTAAATTGACGTGGAGTGAAACGAATTTAATCAGCTAAGTGCGTGCGGTGCTCGTACGAGTAAAAAAATACTGAAATGCGCACGCGACGTTTATAAAGATTTATGTAAAATACGTGCAGCTCCGGCGATTTTTCCGTTTTCTCTTTTACAATCCTCAAACAAACGTATTTTTCAAATAGGCGTACCAATATAAAATATTATACGTACACGGCTACGCGCAAGTGTTCATTATTAAAATACCTATTTTGTGTTTTATACGTATATATTGAAGTACGGTGTGGTGTTATATCGTGATTCGCACGTCGTACGTACGTGTCTGAAACACCGTCTGAATCGCTCGGATGTAAAAAACACATTTCGTCGAAACGCGAGCGCCGGTGAAACCGTATACGTGTTATATTGAAATATAAAGAAAATAATTGAATCGTTTAATATCACGGTCGGTTTCAATTAATAACGCAATAAAACGTCCGATACGTTTGATAAATAATTATTTACAAAAATTATATAATTACGATACATTTGATTAAGAGATACGGGCATTTGAATAACCGACCGAATTAATTCGATTTCGTAAATATGTTCATTAATAGCTGTATTTATTTGACAATATCGCTTCAACGTTTTCATTAAAACCGTGTATAGGATATATACTCTTTTAATAGGACTTCATAATTTATTATATCGCCGTGTCGACAAAACACCAGTCGACAGTCATTTTCCTAATCAATATCGAAACATTCGAATTCCGCGCCTTTACGATTGCTGTGAAATATGTTTGAAAAACACCAATTCCGTACATTCTATATAATATTGTGAAGACAATAATCGTTTCAATTATCTGTTACCGGGCTCGGACTATTCGACGACGCCCGTCGTGCTATATCGAAACGACACACCCGATTTATAATAAATTATAACGCGTTGAAAACACTTTAGAAATAAGCAATACGACGAAATTTTTAATCGTGGCCATAACCGATCGCGTATTATCGTAATAATGATAACATTACTCGTATATTTTACTTGACCTGTGGGGTGACATGGCGTACATATACGTTTGAAAATGCTGAACGCTCTACTGCAGGTTACGCACTAGTGTGTATTCGTACGAGTATTATATATACTCGTACAGCTACCGGGGCCGACGATAATGTCGTCAAAACATTATTTACACTGCCTTATATTGTTATACGCGTATTAGAATATATTACAGTATACGAGAAAACGTTATTATCGTCGTCTCTGTAATACAATATAGCGTTTATACGGCCGACGGTCCTTTAGAGCCTGATATAAAATCGTCGGAGCACTTGTGCGTAATTGACCCGTCGTAATATCATCATTACGCCATGAAACGCGCGTGCAATAAAATAGTTTAATACTGCTTTGGAAACAGACGCGGTGTACGTAAATATTATCAACATGTGCACGTCAATATGGCTGTCATCGAGACCGAACTCATCGTGTGTGTACACGCCGTAATGCGATACGCGTAAATAAACGCGTAATACGTTTTGGGCGCGATACCACGAACACTTCTCTTGGAAATTTCGAGCGTGAATAAAAAAAAAAAAAAAAAATTGACAATTTTATCGATAAAAACTGCGCGAGACTGTTTTATTACAATAAAATTGTGTCGCGTATGAATCCGTTTTTAGTTCTACAATACAATCGAGCTGTTATAATCGGCCTGCTACTCAAGTGTTCTGAATAAAATCCATCGTCCGGACTCGCAACGTGCGATTATATCTCACTGTTGTCATCTCTCATCTGCACGTGGGGTCCTATTATATTTGCTGATATTACGGTTGAATTTACGATGAAAATTAATTCCTTTTATTGCGTTCATAATTATGTGTTTCACACGGTGTTTTTTTCCCCCTAACCTTCATCGGACGTTCAATTGGCTGTAAATAAAATATCGCATTTAAGATCCTAAAAAAACACACACACACATTATTCATCTGTACCCGCGATATTAATACCAAGTACATCATATCATGCGCAATTAGACGTATACGTATTAGACCAATTAAACCGGTACGAGACGTATCCTCCTCTAACCTTCTGCATTGAATTTGTTATTATCGCACGTTCGAATACTTGCATAAAAGAAAAAAAAAACGATTCTTTTTTAGATTTTAAACGTAACCTAATCCAACTGCTGTCACACGTTAAAGCCGGAACACTAGAGTAAATCAAACAATAATTGTTGGGCGACGCTAATTTGTAAACACGAGTGTGTTAATTTTCCCAAATAGTTAATTTTCTTAGTTGCACATATATTATATCGAGTGTAGGCTGATATCTTATGTAAAATGTATATCTAGTGTTTGACACGTATTTATGTTTTGCGATCCTGGTTAGCTAATAATAATCCCGTGTATACGCGTGCCCCGGACTTCATACATTAACTCAGACAAATATTCTATTAGATTTGTTTAAAAAAAACATTTCAACATATTTATATATGTATTATTATTATGAATGTCGTTGTTATAACGGATTAAAAAAAAAAAACAAGAAATTCTATACGACCGACAATAAAAAAAAATATCAAATTTCAACGAAAAGCCCATCTCCGTCCTCCCGTCAATCATAAGGGATTAAAATATTAGCATTTATAAAACAATGCGTGTATTCCGAGCGCGTACACTGTATACGCAATTTGAGTTTCAATTGCACTGCAAGCCGACTAGATTAAAAATTGTAATCGAATTAATATTGAATTGAACGCGAGCGGTTGTACTACCTTTCCTATACAATCAATACGTTTCATCCGTTATTATAAAAAATGATCAAAAACTCGATTTGTATACACGTATATTTATTTTTAATGAAAACGCGCGCACTTTTTGTTGAAATATAACCCTGTTCGTAAAAATCGCTCCAGCTTCAATAATATAATTGCCGCGTATGAAGTAATATACGTATTTCCATACTATATGTACCGAACGAACGTAATAAACACACGGTTTTAACGTTATATATATATAAAACATTGAAATATAACATGAAATGAAAACGGCTGGAATGAATAAATAAATAAATAAATAAATAAAAAATCCAATTTTAATAAAACGCTCGTTTTGTTTTTATTTCGAAAATCCTGTGTTGATTAACACGACGTAATCGAAGCGGTTGATTTTTGTGTACAGAGGTCGTCGAAAAATCGTCCAACTCGCATAATATCATATTCGTGCGTTACGAATAACAAAGTCGAAAAACACCCGTCTTTATAATATTGTCCGCAATTATTGCGATCAAACGAGGGCGCAAATATACGCGAGCGTATTTTATAGTATACATTACGAGAATTCACGGTAAAATCGTCTGTACAATCGACGATACATTATAATAACGACGAATTAGAAAAACGAACGTTCTATAACGTTCTACACACGCATTTAGCACGTACGTACTAAATCCGTTTGTCGTCGGACCGTCCAATACAGTATAATATCATCAAGTAAAATGCTGCATTTTATCATTTTACCAGTGTTGAATAACGAGCGTAAATCCGACGTGGCAACGCGTTCCTAATTTTCAGTGTTCGTGCCCGTCTTTATACGTAACCTGTGACTATAGTTTTGTTCCGATGTACGGGAGAATTATTTCCTGCGCGTTCGTAACGCGCGCGCAAACCTCTTTGCACACCTCCCGCGCCTCGGCAACCGTTAACACGTACGTATACGGGCCAATATTATAAATTTATATATAGAAACGGCGGTGTTCGCACGACGAAGTGTTTTCGATTGTTTAAAAATATTTATGTACCGTTTGTTTATCGGCGGTGGCTGACGTTCGAGACAAGTGAAAGATATATCACGAGACGCACCACCACCGCCACGCGCGCGATTCGACATAATATATTTTCTTGATTCCGACGGGTGTTGGGCAGGGACAATGAGGTCCCCGGGACAAGGGACGGCGTGTACGCGAGGGGCGATTTATGGCGCGAACAGTCAATTGAAAAACGGTGGAAACCGCGAGAGGGAAAAAAACTACCGAAGTTAATATATATACTTATTATAATATAAGTGAGCGCGATAAGTATCGCTTTAATACAAGATATTACGTTTCTTCGTCCGGAACACTGTTATAATATAAAATGTAATAATAAAAATCACACTTCGCGCCGGTAACGGGATGTTGTGGACATATTATTATTATACTTGGATAAAGATTTTTTAGTGTGTGTTTTTTGTTTTTCGATATTATCGTAAATTTGGAAACAATTGCGAATCATTGCGTTCGAATAAACGCGAGATTGCTGAGTGTTCCGCTAAAACGTTATTCGTTATTAATGATAATTTACACGTGTGTAAATTAAACGATTGACGTCGCGGCAAATCGTTTTCGTAGGTAAAAGATTTACAAAAAAATTTGTTTTCGTTATAATACAATTGTTACGTGTTCGGTGAACGTTTCGTGACATTTTTGGAGCACCATTAGTTTCGAACGAACGCCAATGTTACACGAAAACACGTTTTTTTTTTGTAGGAAAATTTCGAAATATTTATTAAGAAAAACCGCGACAAAGATATTATTATTTTTTTTTTCGAGTACCTATAGCTGATGTATAACGCTCGTGTCTGATATTCGAATGCAATTTTTAAGCCTCACAACCAAAAATTACGTCGTTTATGAAATAAATACATCGAAATATTTAATCGCTGTGTGTATTGCTCCGAAATCGGAAAAAAAAAATGTTAAGAAAACCGTTTTTTTTTTTTTTTTACCTCGATATAATATAAAATTGCATATGTGGTAAATACTTCAGGTTTATACAAACGTAAGTTGGAAAATTACGAAGAAATAAACGTGGACACTTTCGCTGAAATCGCGTTTTTTTTTGTAATTTTTCGGTGGTTTTTTGGCATTTTTGAGAAAAATCGAAAAACGACCTCGTTAATGTACGGGACGCAATGCGACTCGCTATTGACAACACCGTGCGACTGTAAAAATCGGAACACATGGAATTCGAGTAGAATTTTTGGATTCAAATATGTAAAAAGAAAAAATCGTCGTGAAACCATTACACATCCCTCGGTCCGTTCGGAATCTCATAATATATGAAGTTTAATGTACTACGTATGTTTGTAATGGTTCGTGTTTTTGTTCGGCGATAATATAATAAAGGTTTTGACATTTCCGTCGGTAGATGTGGCATGTAATTTAAATTCACGCGGAAAAAACAATCTGTGCGCAATTTTTTTTTCTCGACACGAATATTCGTGCGCATTTCAAGGTTCGATCTTGTTGTGATTCGTTGAAAATTGCACCATTTCGGTATAGCCGATTTTATTTTCACGTAGACCGCGAGAAAAACAACGGTTTTATATTTATCCATCAAAATTTCGCTCAGTAGTTTTCGAGTTTTTCGATTACAAACGTAAAAGTTTTTCTTCTCGTATATATATATATATATATACAGACGTATAGCCACGAGCGTGTGTGTCTTTACATTAAACGCGTCTTGAATGATACGCGAATTTACGTGATTCTCAGACTGGCGGCTGGAAATAAAAACGCGATAAGACTTCGATTGGGAATTCGAAAAGCACTCGTGTGCGAACACTCGTGAGCGACACAACTCTTTCCATTCGGAATTTTCACGATCGAAACAAATGTCCATATGGCGGACAGCGAATCGGTTCGACAGTAAATATTATTTAAAAAAAAAAAATTTAAAAAATTAAAAATCATTTTTATTCATTTCCATAATCCGGGACGGAACAAGTGCCTAAATTCGTTGTATTCGTTTGTATACGACGACGCAACGCGAACTTTCTGTCTGTGGTGGTAACATACGTAATAACACATAAACAAATGATTTTTTCGTTTTCATTGATTAATAAATATTAATTAATTTATGTTTATAATAATTAAAATTATATTAATATTAATAAAATCGAAACAAAAAAAAAAAAAAAAAAATCCACTTGTGGTTTCAATCCAATTAAATCTGTTTTTTCTACAAGGATTAGATGGGGGAAAAAACGCGTACAACTTTCTATCGCTGTTGTCATTATTTGCGAAAAGGAGAAATTCCGTCTCGTATATTTTGTGAAAAATCCACACGAACGCGTAAGACTAAGAGACCGGTAGCTGAGTAACGGTAATGATTGATTCCCACTAGAGTACGCACCATAAAAGAATGATGTGCTGCGAACATGTTAATCACTTTTGAATTACAATCGTTACGGGGATTTGAAAATTTCAAAAATATTTTTTGTATGTTTTTAGTTTTGCAAACAATGCGCAACTGTTTAATAGTTTAAGTCTAAAAATATAATACGGATAATATGTTCAACAGTTATATATGGTACGTCAGGCATTTTTAAAACTATTCATATTACGAATTTCGTTGAAAAATAACATTTTTTTTTTATTTTTTATTTAAACGCACGCCTACGAGTATTTTTTTATTTTGCGAGTTAAAAAAATAACGTTTACAATATTTTTATATATATATATATATACACATTTATGAAGAATTTAATACAAACTGAATACGTTTCAGTGTTCGGCGTGATGTGTGATACAGAAAAACATATGCAATTTTTTACAATATATTAAAATTTCGATTTATCGGGTGTTCGTGTTATGTGTTTTGAAATTGAGTGTTTTGGTTTTAATTCGACTTCAATTCCGGATACGCCACTGACTAATATATATATATAGCTAGTTGCTAAGCAGTTCATGAGTTCGTTTACCATATTCATAATTGTATACACACCTAATGATGAATATATAATTCAATTTTGCTTTCATACCGTTTCTACGGTGATTATATTTACTTTTTCGTTCTATCGCAAATTTCAAAAACGGATTTAGAAAACTCGCATCCGAGTCAAGACGCAATTCTTTTGAAACAATTAAAAAATTAAACGCACGACTCGTACAGATACGAATCTCCGTAAACGTAAAGAGAATAATACCTTCGTTTACGCCTTTCTATATATATATATAAATTATAATAGTAGCACATATTATATAAATTCATCGTCACTCGCAAGGTCGAGGATATTATTATTATTTTTATTATTATTATTATTATTATCATTATTATTTTGTGTTTTTCGCGTTTCGTCCACTCGCACGCCATCATACAGGTATCTCGCAAAATCAACAACGAATGTAAGCACTCTACATTTATGAAATGTGTATAATTTAAAATTACAAAATGTTTAACCGCGCATTTTACTCGAATACGGTCCGCTGTTTTTATTCGAATACTTTTTTTTTTCATTACCTAACCGGCGCCATCGCGCGGAATGCGTAATTTTTACTCCATCCGGTTATATATGTGTACATAAAAACAATCGAAATACGTATTCAAAACTTTTTTAATAGCGTTGAATTTTCATTTGAGACTTAACGCAAATAAACCTCGTGGACACCTCGAGGACATGGTATAGCCGTCAGCAGAGAACTGCGAAAAACACAAAACAAATATGCCATTCTCTCGGCGGGCGCTGTTTTTTTCGCGAAAAAACCGCACGAATTTAACTCGTTTTTTATTTAATAAAATGTATCACATTGAGCGAAACTGCCACTCGCCCCGGAGCGAAATATATATTTTTTTGTATTATGTAAAAAAAAAAAAGTATAAAGAACCCGTCCGACCATGTCATAATTTCTTAATCTTGCGCCCGACTATAATTGTGATTTTTCAGAAAAATCGCGTGTCCGCGGAATAGTTTATTATATTTCAAATATTAATTGAAAAATACGTATATGTTACGCGTGATTAATTACGCAACTCATTGTCTAAAGATTTAAAATATTATATGTAAATAAAAATGTCTTTTCTAGTTAATTTTATATTATTTTGTTGTTCGAATAATGCAAATGTGT
Organism: Chaetogeoica ovagalla; assembly: GCA_032441825.1. Taxonomy (NCBI): domain Eukaryota; kingdom Metazoa; phylum Arthropoda; class Insecta; order Hemiptera; family Aphididae; genus Chaetogeoica; species Chaetogeoica ovagalla. Next base: position 4,808,700 of record CM063748.1, on the reverse strand, counting down.
ACGTGATTTCTGGCCAATGGATTTAATTCTAAATCATCCTTATCGATGCGGATAATGGGGATTTATTTTGTTTTGTTTTTCGTCAGTCAAAGTAAATTTTAAGAAATTTGTTTTAATTTGAAAATGATTAGACGAAGAAGACGAAATGACATTAAAGAATCCGCATTGGTATTACGTTTTTTCTTATATTAATGCCGAAAACATGGAAACTGTTCCTCATTTCGTACACCAGCGCGCAATTAAATTTCAGTGCGATTAATAATTAATGATAATGTGAATTATACGATTTTGCGTCTATAATTATATGTTGTTCAATTACAGTTAAATTGTAATAGGAAGGAACGTTCTCAGTAGTTCGTCGAAGAAGAGTGGAGATAGCATCGACGAGACTTGTAGCTAAACTGTTGTTGAGGAACAAAAATATGAATTCGTATATATGTATATACGTATATTTAAAAAAGAAAAAAGTATCGCTTAACAATATGTAATTTGCAATATTGTTATATTTGTTTATAGACTATGTATTCGATAATCTTTTTCGGGGCACATTCTCATGAATATTCCATACGTTTTTACGTCGAATAATGCCATTTTCTTATAAGCGCGAAAACCAGCGACGTTCACACGCATTTATAATCGATCCGAGGGAGTGATATTTTATGCGTATATATTAACTTAAGTGAATTCAATCCGTTTCGCATAGGTACCGGAGGATGGAAACAAATGAAAATCACCGGGAGGAGAACGGTTCAAAGAAGACCGCGTATTTTATACAGCAGCGACATTTTCATTCGGCGTGAAACGCTTAACACACAACGATCCAATTTTACACATTCAGCTAAATTAAAAATAAAATAAATTTCAACGCCTTTGATCGCTCGCGCTAACGTGGCCGCGAAAGCGTGGACATCAACAAACGGTGATCGAGACACGGCGTGTTTTAACGTCATAATAACGATCGCGGTTTTCTTTACCGGACCGTCCAGAAAACGAAAAAAATAAAGAATGATTTGAGGTATATACACACCGTGTATTTTAGCAGTGCCTGATGATGATACAGGGATATTGTGCGTATAATATACATAAACGTTCCCGAATTTTCCCCTTTTTTTTTATATATATATTATACATTACATTGCCACTGGCGCACATTTGGCCGCCCTCTGTGTACGCCGCAAGCAGCCAAGTTCAATTTATTCTGGTCCGTAAAAATCTGCATAAAACCGTCTTGAACAAAAAAATCAAATAACGACAAGAAAAAAAAAACACCCTCCTTCAAATCCTAATAAACAAATACTTTGGACTGGACTCGGAATTAATAATTCGGATCGGCTCGACATTACAACACTGTACGCATATTATATTATGCAAACATACGTGTACGAGTGATCGATATACATTATCGAATCCGAAATCTACACGAAGTCCATTCACAATCGTCCACTTTTATGTACGTCACAAAACGTAATTTCGCATGTCTTTAAAATATATATATATATAAATGCGTTTAAATTAATCGCAGTGTTAGGTCAAAAAAAAAATATTGCACAATACATTGTGTTAAAATCGCATTGAAAACAAAATGTCGCTACAAATGAAATTACGTTTTCTCTGAAAATCAAATTATTATGCATACAACAATTTACCGTAATGTATGTCTCGTACTTTATTTATAACACGCAATAAGTGGATGGTTTAAAACTTTTAATTCGTATGCCAGGTAGTATGCCTATAATAAGTTTTTTCATCTTGAAAAGCTACACGCAATGTATTTTAATTGATATTTTATTAATCCGTTTTGTTAATGAGAATAGCTTATATCAAATGGTTGTATTAACTGAACGTCTAATACTACCCGACTTCTCCTCATTTATACGTACGTATCATGTACAATACACTCACAGAAAGTTATTTTGTTATTCATATGTAAACAATTTTAATGGATATAATTAGGTGCGCAAAATTCTGACGTGAAAAACGTTGGAAAATATTTGAGTGTTATACATATATACAATTTAAAATGGTATGCCGCAAAGGAATCCTGCATAGACAAATATTGGAAAAAAAAAAGTAAAATAGCTTTTTCGCTTCGATTTCATTCGAAAAATCCAATAGATCACTCTGCCAATACACGATTTCCGTAGAATTATTACAATAATAATAATATTATTATTATTCAATACAAGCCTCTACCGATTAAATAAAAATACGAGAGTGATGAATCGCGCGTAACTATCGGAATCGAATTTAAATTCTTTTGGAAAAAATAAAAATATATATAAAATAATTAATATTCATTAATGTCTTTAATAATTACGCGGTATTCGATTTTTTTTTTTTGTGTTCTTGTTTGATTATTTACTAATTAATGTATGCCGTCTGTAGTCTTCTGATTTAATGGGAAATAAAATAAAATCCCTATTGATCCCCGGTATCGTTATTTAAAACATATTTTTTATAACACTAGACGTTTTCATTAGTATGGAAATACGATTTTTTTTTTTCGTACAATTTTCTTGGTCCCGAACAAGTCAGTTCGGTAGGTCACTGTGTTTATTCACGCGACATATTTATATTCGTGTAAATTTTGAAATGTTTACACGAGTTAATATTATTATTTACCGTCGACGGACACTTCGCTCGCGGACTGCACGCAATAGATCACCTCCGCTTCAATTGGTCCCGACACGGACGGATTGTCATCCCGGAGACACGAAATTATATTATTATTATGTAATAATAATAATAATAATAAAATGTTGATTGTGAATAATAGCTATTCGTAAAAACAACCCGATCCTTTACTCGTCGAATAAATCATATAGCACATATTTTACGCGTTCCACAATAAACAAATGTGTATATGCCAGCATGTACATGATCGTCAGGATATACGGTCGGGATTTGATGAACAGCTGGTTTTTACAACACGTATGAATATTTTTGTGAATGTAAAGTTAAAATTGTGTAAAAAAAAAAAAGGCAGAGACATCACGTTACGTCTCTATGAATAATAAATTATGGAAAACGAAAAGATTTTAGTGACTCCGTTATATGTTGTTTTTATATTGTTTAAACGTGCAAGAAACGATTGGATTACTCCTATCTATTACAAATCGAATTATAATTAAATTCGATTAAATTATTATTATTAGGTGTGTGTGTGCATTTATCATACATATTAATTAATTAATTAAAATTTATGAATATTATAAAAAAGAAATAATATTAGTTTCATTATTATTATTATTATTACCAGCTATGTAGAAAACAATCCGATTTCAAATTTATTCCTACAAATTTGAGTATATAACTTGGTGTTTTATTTAATTTTTTGTGATTTTAAAAAATTATTATAAAGGAAGATGTATGCGTATAAATGTAAAAGTCAAGTCAGTCCGAATCATAAGGAAGTCTAATTTTCTTCTGATAGCTTCCAGAGTCTGGGTTTCCAGAAGTTCTCATTACTTATTCTGCACAATTTTTTCTAGTGAGAAATTCCGATTACATTTTCTCAACCAAATTCAAGGCAACCAAACTGTGTGTGTGTGTGTGTGTGTGTGTTATTATTAGTTTTTACGATGCTTATAAATAAGAACATATAACTAATATATAATGTTTAAATCATAATTGTTGGTTTAACAACATTTTCATACTTCCGAAATAAAAACGTACATAAACTCTGCATGCCAGTATAAATTATAAATTGTAATTATAAAACAAAACAACGATAACATTCTTATTGTCATAGAATGCTGGCACGTTATGTATTAACTATAATTTTTGGTTTTAATCCACTTGCAGACGACATCGATATAGTGATACGATAAATTGTTTATTCACAAAATTACGAGCAAAATATTTGTGAATAATTCCATTAAAATGATTCAGTAGTTTCTTGTATAAAGATAATTGAAGTGTTAAAAACATTTTAGCCTGCCAGCAGCGTTAGTCTGGTTTGTATGTTTCAGCACTTAGCACGTTGTGTACCTCACCGTTGTACATAATTACGATACGTTTTTAATTTTATTAAACTTCAACCGGTATGAAAAAAAAAAACGGTTCAGTAGTATTTACTGACTAAATTTCCAAAAGGACTTGGTGCATATATAAAAATTAATTTGGCGGGGACATTTTTTTTTTCTCTTCTTCCGTGAGTGGTAGACGGTATATTATGTCGTCGTTGTTACAATATTCGTAATTCTAAAATTTAATAATGTTTAACGCTATAACCGTTATAATTTTTAGGTCGATAAACATTCCATTGCGAGTAAATTGCATTAAATTATATATACATATATAAGGTGAACCATATACTCGTATTATTATTGTTATTGTACCGAATACGCGCGACGCTTTTAAAATCGCAATTGAAAATATTTTCGGCGCGAGAGTAAACGTATATATAATATATGTATATTTATTTATAATACGAATAAAGAACGCTGGAGTGCTGTAATAATTCACATGCTTGGTAGTCTTATAAATCGATACGATTTCGTACGAGAACCCGGGAAAACGTTTGCGAGAGAATAATTTAATATTTCCCCCGATAATCCGATAATACATCATCGGTGAAAATTTATTTTTACTTTTCATAAAAACATAATTATTGTGTAGAATATTTTTATAATACCTGGCGTATGCGTACACTTAAAAACGAATCAATAACGCTCCTCGGCGACTCGGAAAACGTAATGTTTTCCGATGCGCACATTTAATCGGTAATCCGGGAAAATAAAGCGTTTTCATTACACGGAAATTGTTCGAAAATATTTTTTAATCCCGATTTAATTATTTATATATATATATAATATTATATTTGCTATTTTTGTAGTCGAACTCGCGTCGATAAGACGACGGTGTGTGTGTGTGTGTGTGTGTGACGGTTAAATCCGAAGAGGAAGAGACGAAAAGTTTTTTAATCGTTTTTTTTTTCACTTCGTCGAGTTTCCGTCGATAGATATCTTAAGCCGCGCGATGTGTTATCAACTCAAATCGAACAGAAATAAAAAGCCGAATTAAAAGAAAAAATACAAGGCGCGTCCAAAAAAATAACAGGTCAAGTCGGCACTGGTCCATCGAGGTGGAATAGGATTTAAGAAAAAAAATAAATAAATAGCATTACACTCGACGATGACTACTTTACATCGAAATCGTTATTATTATACATCATAAACAAATTTATTTAAACGTATATATATATATATAAATTTATGACTTACGTGTGTTAATTTTTAATTTCTATTCCTATTTTTTCCCCCTTTATTATTATTATTATATTATTTTATTTATCCGATTGCTTGCAATCGTATTCAATATTTTATTGTATAAAAGTAATATAAATATTTTCGACGCGAACGCCGCGGCGTGTTTGCAATCGAAACGCGAATATTATAATATATACGTATCGGTGTACACGGTTAACTGCAAAACGTGTAAATACAATTAAATGTAATTTGATGAAACAAAGTTTTGCGCGTTCAGATTAAAAAGTTGAACGCGACGATCGCTAATTCCCGGTTATATATTTTAAGGTTTACCGTTTTGTTCGAAACTTTCTTTTTTTTCTTTCTCCCGCTCGTTCGTTCTCGTTATTCGCATAAGCCGGTTCATAAGTCTGCCGGCCAAATAGCCATTGTGCGCGCATACCCCGCGTAATATAATATTACACTAACTCGCGTTTTTATATATATTTATACATCTATAGACGACGACAACGAACGAGTTTTTTGTTTTTTTTTTTATTGTAATTTGTTTTTGTTTTTTATTTCATTTTATTTTTTTCATTTCTACTTACCAGTGAATATAAAGTGAACAAATCCGCGCGCCGTTGTGTAAAAAGAAATCGAGATGAAAAAAAAAAAAAATAACAATAACACTTGTGAAAAGTCGTCAGAGTTGATGTTATGTAATAATAATAATATGCACCTACTACGGTAATCATTTTTCTTTTACTAGAATTATTTAATCTACGGATCCCTAGAATGTCGTGATTATTATTATTGTCATGTACGCAATACGCGAATATTACTTTACCGCTTCGTGATATTTTCTCTCGTCCAATATTAGCGTATTTCTTGTTCGTTTTCTTTTTCAACGTGAATGCTATCGATGAAATCCGCAATGGCGGTATCAACACATCGACGGGATGGGCCGTGCTAAATTGTTTGATGTTTACGTGTTAGAAATTAAATTTCGCGTCGTTTTGTGTAAAATAAAGTAAATACTAATTATTATTTTTGTTTCTTTAGTTCTTTTTTTTTTTTTTTTTTGTCACTTATATACGCTAAAATAGTTTGCTAAAAGATTTTTCATGAAATTTGCTCGAACGTAGTTTCTTTATTATAAGGCGCGATAAGATTTAAACTAATTTTTAACACTTGAACGTATATACGTTTAATAATAAAAAAGTCCATTCATACGCGTTTTTACAGATCTGGCCACCCTGCCGATGAACAGACGTACGAATATCAATTATTATTAAATCCAATGCCAGTTGTGATTTCGCTTTACAAGAATCCACTTTAAACTATAATCCAGATTTTAGAATAATAAAAATTATCTGTAGTAGATTGAAAAAAAACGAACAAAAATATTTCACGACGATAATGAGAAAGCACACACAAAGCACAAATGACTGCCAACGGTAGGTAAATTATTTGGAAGTAAAATATTGTTGTGATCTACGCTAATATTAATTTTGTTCAAATATGTCAGTTCTAAATCTCTCGTCAAGCATGCGAAAAAATTCTAGACACGCCTATGGATATTTCGTTGAATTGTTGCTGGTATAACGTGCGTTTCTTAAAAATATAACATAATTATAATAATAATATTAATAATTATTATTAGTATTCTCGATAATATGTTAATCGTTTTGTTCGGATTCGAATAGATTTTCTAGGGATTTAACTGGTTTTTGGCCCGGAAACCTGCACAATACCTCATCGCGGACATTCCACCAGGACAACGACGATGTAATAGAATCCGTACGGATCGAAGTAAGAATTCGTCTCGTCGTTTTTGGACTGTTCCCTATTCAATACGCAAAGTAAATATATATATTTATATACTCGTATACACAGTAATTTTCGATGGTTAAAATGAATAGTGAAAATAGTAATAGTGAAGAGTGTTCGGTGTAAAGGAATTCGTGAAAACGGCAATTTCAAATATCGTAGGAAAAAGAGAAGTGCGCACATACACGACGCTGTACTCCGTTTGGTAAGGGCGATTTTTGTCAAATCGATTATACGTGTACAAACGAACACGTGCGAAGATTTTCGAGTTTTACAGGTGGTCATTAGGAAACAAAATTTCGGAACAAATATTCTCCGAAAAAGTAAGTAAAAAAAAAAAAAGAAACGCGTTGTGCGTAATAACTACACTGTGTGATGTACCACCGCCATTCGGTCGCGCGTCAATTCGTCGCATCGCGGTTTATATGTACCTATATTGTATGGAGTTCAAAAAACTAAAGAAAACCATCGCGCATAATATAACATTCGTGTAAACTTTCAATTACAAATCTATGTCGACAACTGCATACGACTTGCGTGTTCATGAAAAATTCGGCTCGGTTATTTGTGAAAAATTAAAACCTATCCGTTCGGCTGCAAACGATATTTGTTTACTACACAGCTACGGAAATAATACGAGTACGTTCGATGCAGAATTTTACGTTGACACGGACAAAAAATAAATAATAATTCGGAATATAAAAAAGTGCGAATGTAAATAGATGTTACGTGAGCGTTTCGTTGAAACGTTCGCATTCGATCGGGCGAGATAATGAAATAATATATATTATTGCACGTAGTCCCATAACGTTTTACGGGTGCGATGTCGTAACGAAATTCAATTAAGAAAACGAAAATTCTCTCCTGAAAGAACACGTACTTATATATTTATTTTTATAGCAAACGATTTGTACGTTTACATATATATATATATACAGGAATACAAAAATCTCCGAACGACGAGAGACCTATTAAACTTTTTTTCTGAACGACTAATTTTATGGCATTGAATTTCCATAAAACGTTTTATTTATTTCACGAGATACGTACCGACCGTCTAAACTCGCAATCGACAACGAAACTGACGAGTTTCGGTCTTAAAAAATACATTTTTATGTTTTAAAAGTTTATTATTTTTCAAACGAAAATCGTCTTATTAGAAAATGTTCGAGATAATTATTTATAAATTGATTTAATTGAATTCCTGAAATATGCCTCTCTTATAGAAACAATTTATCATCATCAGTGGCACGAATTCTTTTTCTGCCGGATTCGATTAAAATAAATAAAAAATACCCGTAAGAGCCAATCGCACAACTTAACTTTACATAACATTTTTATTTTTTCAAAACACTGTAAGAAATATTACTAGCCAATTTTCGAGATTAAAAAGCCATTCGTAATTAATGATTTTTTTTTTTTTTTGAGAGCGAGAAAATTCGCGTTTTTTTTTTTTTTTTTGTTCTCACGTATCATGGCGGACGTTTTTCTGCGTAATATAACGCCGGTGTGGTTCTGATTTTTTTCTTTTTTTTTTATACGAAAAACAAAAAGTTTTCACAGTAATAACAATTATAGTATTGGTCCGGACACTACTGTTATGCCGATTGGAGTTGTGAAATTTTTTTTGTTACAGAAAGCAATACGAGTTTCAATAGCCAATAGTAAATAATTGACAATAATGTGTTTCCGTGAAAACGATATTATTTTATAAAATAATCGTTCGAACGTCCGTAACGTCGAAAACGACTTGTACGCATAATATTTATTTCGCATCTTATTTCGACCGTGTGTTTAACACGTACAGCGTGTGTTATAACGGCTGTTATTATAAGTGAATCGACGGATTTTTTTTTTCCCCCGTGCACGTCTCATATAAGACAGTATAAAATGTCCGCGTATTTTGAATTCGGAGCACAAATCGGACCGGGCCTAAATCTCGATACAATCGGTAACAAATATTGACGTCAACGTGTCCGTTATTATCGCTCAGTTGCTGTTGTTGGTTCGGGAATATTTTTTGTCGGTGGCGGTGCAAAAATGTTCCGTACGAAATTATTTTATATTATTATTATTATTATTAAATAATACGTTAAATATAATTACGAGCGTGTGTAATGATTTATGCACAAAACGTCCGCGGCGAGGAAACACGTTCGTGACGTATTATATAAGATTATATGTAAACGGTGACCAGAGGTTGTGCGGACTTTTCAGGGGGGAATTGGTAAAAAAAAAAAAATCCTCCCCGGGGGATTGTCCGACAGCGGTCCGGCGTTTTTTTTTTTTCGCTTTCGTTTCTCGTTCCCCGCGGTGAATTTTCGTCCCGGCCGGGGGGTTAAAACCACTAAAACTCCGTCTCTTATCGGGCGAGCCGTCGGCTTTTTCGACTACGAACGACCGACGATAACGGTCTTCGGCTGTGACTCGTATTATTATCATCGCACGTTTGGTGGCGGATATTTCGTTTTTTATTTTTTCTCCCCGCTAATATTAGCGATTCGCGTACCGCTCCGAACTTGAATTCCTTTCACTCGTGTGATTGAAATTTAAATACTCGGGCGACGGCCACTTTTTCTGCGATTTCCTTTCTACTTCGCCGTCATTTCGTTGACGTTCCGCGGTCGTAATATCTCGCGATTGTTAACTATTTTTCAAAGTTCCGCTGCGCGTCACTTTACGTTGTCGGTATACGCACGTAGTGGTGAGCCATAATATACTTCAACAACGCGCACACAGAATGGACTGGACGGGTGATAGGTTCTCCGGGCGGTCAACGCGAGTGATTACTATTTGTGAATTCCATATAAGCATACGACGGATCCGTGAAGGATTAAACTAGCGCGGACCTGGGGAATGGTCCTTTGGAAATATTTTCAGCAACAACGGTTTTTTCTGGGACCGTCGCCACCGTAACTGCCGCTACGGGAAATCATCGTGTATGACATTTTACACAAGAATAATTTTCGTTACTTGCATATTGGTAGAATGAAACGAGAGTACACGACGTTATTAATAGCGTTGATGTATTTTCAGTGAGACTTTTCGTTCCAATTATTTGATCTGTTTCAGTCAACGATTTCAAAATGAAACGTTGATAGGTTTGATTCAAAAAAAAAAAAAATTGCAACACGTCAGCTACAATAATTATCGTCTACATTTAAACGTAACGCGTTACACGTTCTCAATACAGTACACGCGTCGAAATCATCTAGTACGCGATATTATATATATTTAATACGCACACACACATTGGACGCGGTCGTAATAAACAAATACGAGTCAAAGTTTTTGTCGGAAATCCGACGGCGACGGAATAAATCATAAGCGAAATAACTGTGCGCGGACCCGATATTGTCATAAGGCTTTGCACGGCGTATAACATTTTCGTGTTGATCTATCTCGCGTGAATCTGACGTAACACGTTTACATACGGCGTCTCGGCGAGACCTGACCGTATACAAATATACGTCAGTGGCGTAATAATTGAGATGGGAGGGGGGGAGTTAAATCTCCCAAGCCTTTTTTTTTTCAATTAGTCAAAAAAAAAATTTTTAAAACAGAATACAATTGTTTCTGATCGAATTCGTAAAATCAGATAACATCGCGGTCAGCAGCAGTTCTTAAAGGATCTGATCGAAATCATCGAACCGCGCGAAAGACGCGCGTTTGTGTGTCGACAGACGGTGAACACCGCGAGAACGAGCAACGCGGTTTTCGCAAACGACGGATCCTTCTTGTACGTTAGCTAAATGTTACGTTCATTGTAATCGATTAAATCTGTCAGACCATCGTGACCATCTGTTATCAGACTGTCAGTTGATGACAACGAGCCACCCCACCAATGCACGTCATACTCAACGAAACGGCTCTGAAATAACGGATTTAAAATATGAAATATAACTGTTATTATTTGTTGGCCATTGTCTTATTCGAATGAACACGAATTTACATAAAGTTCGTCCGTATATAAATATATATTTGTTATTACGGGAAAAAATATTAACGCGCCTCCCCGCCACACATGACGTAGCCTAATTGCGCTATTGCACGATACAGGAGTGTCGAAATAACCGTATTGAATATTGCTACGTATATGCGAAGTCAATAATAATATAATATATAATATAATAGTATAATATAATACACATATATGCGTGGCACATGCTTGTCTTATAAATAATTGTGGGCACGTATTCTAGTGGGGTTAAAAAACGTTTCCGAAAGCGCGAGATTTAAACACATATTGCGGTTTTTCGCAAAGGCTAAATACGTGGGATAATATTATAGCAATTCGAAGAATTAATTATAAAAAACTAAAATATTTCGGGGGGAAAAAAATGAAACGAATATTACGGCAATTTCCTATATTTTTTACATTAGACAATACGGCGCGTAACTATGAATTGTTTTTTTTTTGGGGCTCCAGAGCCGTTTGTAAGTTCGTAAAAATTTACGTTACCAAAAACGTATTTTACAAAATTCGTGTTTTATTGTATTCGGGTTAATAAACAAGTATCAATTAAATACGTTCACGATTATTTTTATTACACTTTATTCCTTATAACGGCAATAAGACGTAAATTCAAAGTCTTTTTTTTTTTTTATCCAAAAACCGTATTTACGAGGACTCTATTTGAATCCACCGAATCCAGGGTCCCGAGGCGTTACCCCGTAATTACGACACTGACGTTACACTTACTCTATAACTTCGTTGAACACGAGTTTCCGAGTGTTGTGTGAACGGCAATACGGTTTTTGGCTATTTCCCATTCGTACAAAATCTTCTTTAACGAAAAAATCGAAAAACCACGCGCGAGCGCTTATACGCCTTATATTTCGTTTACGATCTAACGGGAGGGCATCGCACAGAGTCGCGTCTCGCGACAACGCAATCCCCGTTTCGATTGACTTGAATCGATTTTGATCGTTCGATGATGACGATCGGCGATCGTTAGCGAGTCCGTATTTAAAGGACGTAATGAAATCAAAAAATAAATATATATATATATAAAAATTCATTTCGTCCCGGTCTTACTCGAATCACGTTCGAAAAGTTCCTGACACGTCCCCGGGCCCGTGAAGGCAACACAGCAGCAACGCGCGCGCGCGCGCACACACATCGGCAAAAGCCACACAGTAATTGAGCTATTCCCTCTTCGCACATGCCCGCCCGTTCCGGGTTTTTATTAATTTTATCGAAACGAAGTTTTTCAACGCGTACGTTTACCCTCCTCGCACTCCCGTACTACGCGTCGAACTGCGCAACGTGTGCATGACGAACCCGCGAGGGCCACAGCGGAGTTTAATTAAAAACTCTCCAAATGAACCCCGGCCGGTTGTCTCCGCGAAACTTCACAAAACATTTCTCTCGTTCGGGGCCCAAAACGCATTGCCGTTGAAAGCGGCGAGAAAAAGAATTTTTTCAAAACACCGACGGAAAAATAAAATCTGCGTAATTGAACGCTTATTAATATTGGTACACGTCGACCGTACACTCGCGTGTTATGATAAAACATATTTTTCAGGGGCAGCGAAAACGCTTAAAAAATCATTTTATACATGTGTATATATTCATTCGGTACGAACCGTCGAATAGGACTGAAAGCAATTGAACGGTTCAAAAAAAAAAAAAAAAGCAGTTGTACTATTCAAACGACGAACAATGATTTTATCATATTCGTTTGAAATAATTTTGAAAAATACACTAAAACGATTTTCGCAAAATAGTAATTAATCAAATGCGTTTATGATTATTTTTTTGTTTTTCGACTCTTTAAAGTATTCGAAGCAGATTATTGTTTTGATTTTCGATTAACTATATTATAATAAAACATGTTTAACAAAATCGATCGGTAATTGTAATTTTTTTTATTTTTTTTATGATTTCCCGTAAACCCAATGGTTCGTTCGTCGTCACCCGATCGTTGTGGATATTGAAACGTAGAAATGCGTTTCTAAAATAATCGATAGGCAATCGAATTGTTTTTCGAACGCGTTCGTTATAAATTCCATGATGGTGTATTCATAGACGCGGACGTTGTTTTTCCAAGCTGAAATCGATAAAAACGAACAAAAAAAAAAAAATCGTCTTGTGTTTTACCCGAACAACCGACTGTGGCGACAGCGGCAACGACGAGAAACAACAGCAGAGCCCACGATGGCGTGTCCGACGAGCCGCCCGCGCCGTTGTGCGCCATGTCTCTGCGGAACGAACCAGCTGCTGCAGCTCACCACCACGCGATATCGCTCACATTTATTTCTCTCAGGAGAATATCTGAAAAAACGAGACACACCGATATCGAATATAATTGTCGTCATCGTTATACATCGTCCGCATACACTCTCTAATGTTATTATACGACCATATATTTTTCTATACGCTAAACACAAAGTGAGGACTGTTGGCCAGGTGAGTTTCCAATCAGACACGGCAACGCACTCCATATTTCGGGATGAAAGTTTCGGTGTTAAAATAATATTTTTTAAGAAAGGACGAGAAGTATCGTTCTCGAGTTTAAATCATTGGCGTACGAGTATAGGTGACATTTCGGATATTAATTACATCTCTTAGATTCCGTACAAAACTCATATAGACAATTATCGTATAGCACACAATATACCGATTTCATCAGTTTACTTTATTATGGTGTAGTAATTATTATTTTTTTTTCTTTCATTGTTGCGCGTGCAGGCAATACCAATTTTCAAAAGTATAAAATTTAATTATTTCAAATAATTTATATTTATTTATTTAAAACGCTCTTAGAACATTTTGCTGTTTTTAGGAGGTAATTGAATTTTTTTTTTTTTTTATTAATGGGCATTAAAATCCGAGCCTTAATTATAATACGTAATGTGTACATTATTTAAGAGTCCATTATAGTCGTTCAAAAGTATAAAAAAAAAAAAGAAATTAACAATTTAATAAATATAGTATGCAGCTTTTTTTTTTAAATTCACATTTTCTCTTTGTTAAAATACAAATATTTTTATATAAATAGTGTCTCTCGGGTTAAAGAAGAACAAAAACAAAAGGAAACGAGGAAAACAATATTCGTCATCGCATAAACTATATTATATACGTGTGTACGCACATACTGTATACGCATTCCATTTATCATTATAACGTTACATACGTTTCTGTCTCTCTTCTTTTTTTTTTTTAAATAATTTGATTCTCTTGTATTTTAACAATTTATTTTATACATAAGATCAATCGTTTTGTTCGGCATAATTCTCTACCAATTTTTTTGCAACGTTAACACATTATTTCTTTTCGTATTTGCCACTTAGCGATTAGTAATTATACGACGGTAAAAGAATCTTGAAGAAAGTCCCAACACTACTACGTTATAAATTATAACGTTAATAGCGCGCACAAAAATTCGTTCGTATGTACGTTTAATAATTTTATTGAATTACATACGAGTTTATTACACGTGCCGCGGTACGTCGGGCGTAACGTTATATTATGTATGTCGTGTATGACATTAAATATTAAAAAGTTGTTTATGCGAATAACGGTTGCGAGTTTATGTATTTTTTTCCTTTTCTTTTTTTTTTTTCTTGCCATTTAGTAATGAACGTTTTTGTTATTTAGTTATATAACGAAAACGTTTCATGGATATTTCCAATTGAAATATTTTTTTTTTTATACACAATAACGGTATATAAATTTTCAATCGTTCAAGAGTTTCCGATTGAGTAAATGAGATGACGACAAACAATAGAAGAAGTGAAAATTTCGGAAAATCTACAGAAACGCTATTGTGTATTACGTAAATTGGTAGGCTGTAATTCCTATTGCGCGATGAGTGACAATAATCAGGAACCATTTCAATCGTCCTATTTTGACGTTAGTATTTTCCTTTAAATCTTATTTAAAACGTATTAACGTCGACGCACGTTGAATGATATATTATGAAACACAGACATCCGATGACGAGATGTAAATTTATTCTGACTTTATATTTGTATAATAGTATGTACGCATACACCGGCTTGGAATATTATTTTTTACTTGGGCGAAAAGAATAAAAAAAAACTTTATTAAACTTGTTTAATTGCTTTTAATATAAATAAATAAGTGATTAAATAATAATGTGAGGATTGAAATTGCGAATGCTTTTATATGGAACACAATTAAATTCAAGCGAAAAAAAAAATCTGTAAATAATTCAATAAAAACATTAATAATCAAATAGTTATGGAAACGAATTATTAGCCGTTGACTCGGGCGAAACCAAGTAATTCAGCTAATAATGCTAAAATAACACGTGATGTATTTGGATATCAATAGTAGATATAAAAGAAACTTTAAATATGTAAACATATTTATATAAATTTCGATGATGCCAAACTGCAAACAACGAAATATGCTCGTAAGATCTTTAAGAATACAAAAATATTTTCAAATTAACATTCCATAGATGTTATATTGAAAATTCGTTTACGAACACTAATCCCTTAATGTAATATGTTAACGAAATATTTTATGCATGCGAATATAACTTTATTCAGCCTTTTCATTTAATTATTCTCGTTGAGTTTGTTTTAAGTCTCGGACGACGAACATAAAAGAGATGATTAATATCAGTTATACGCGTAGAAATGTCTTTGCCGTAAAACTGGTCCAAGATATTATTTAGAAAGTTTTAGAAAATTTAACGTATGGGTATACGTGTTTTAGATTAAAAACTAGTCGCTGGAATTTTATTTTGTTGCATGTTTTACGTACACGCAATCATACCTGTATCAAACCCCCCCCCCATTGAACATGACACCATATACAACGTTAAATATAGTGTAAAAATTGCAGTTAGAGGAGCGAAAATTTTTAATTTCGTCTCTTTCACTGTTATGGAGTCAGAGGCGGGCGTTACGAATAAAAATTATAAAAATCATACTCGTATCTTGTATAGATTGTAATATGTACACTTATATATAATAAAATACGCGTTGTAAAACTATTAAATATTTATTATGAATATTAAATAACGCTCGAGTGTACTTATTTTTTTCGTATTTAAGCGAATCGTAAACAATTAATCGTATTTCTGTTTTGCATTCCGTCAGTGGACGGTTCAAACAGTATGATTCTACGAATTCACGACTGGTGTTATTGCTACCGATATTCGCAAATTTTTGGCTAATAATAATAATAATAATAATAACACCAACAGTCATGGAAACGATGATTTATCGTGCAAGCGGACTATGTTTTTGCCAAAATACGACAGGTAAGTCGAACGGTGTCTAAAACGAACTCGCGACCGAACCAGTCAGTGTTAGCGGTAGTTAGCGGTTTTTGGATCGAATAGCCGAGCGGGTACACGCACGCGGCGACGATAAATCTCTCCCAGCCACGAAAGCGAGCGCGCGAAATACGCCTCTCCGCGGTCTACCATAAACGCGTTGTGTATTCTGCGCGTACATTAATTATTATTTATTATAATTATTTTTTGTTTTAGATTTTTAGCGAAGCAAATGGGTCAGTTCTACAAATAAAGCGTTTTTTTTTATTATTATTATTATTTTTAAATACTTTTCCGTATTGTGTAAGAGTGTTCGAATGACGTTCACGTGCGCGCGCGTAATTCTCCAATAGCAAAGATTTCGCTTTATTTGACACGTTCTTCGATTTTTCATACGATCGATCGTGTTTAGAGCGTCGAAATATTAAAGACGAATTTACACGAAACGCGTTTCATCGATTTAATTATTGCTCTGTCGTCCGTATGGGCGTCTTAAGTACGAGCATTCATCGTGGCCGCAATCGTGGGAAATAGGGAATTTTCGCGATAACCGTGTACGCGGTGTAATGATTTTGTGCGATATGGGAAAATCATAACATTCGGTATCAGTGAAATCTATTCATAAACGTGAATTTTTCCTATTATTTTTTTTTTTTTGTTTATGCATCCGACTATCGTATAATACGTTTTATCGACGCGGCTTTGTCGTCGTCATTTTCGGAGTTTAATATCAGATCGGTGTGTGCCACAGTCATCGTCTCCTATAGTCAAACACACGCATGCTATATTATTATTACCTTATATACAGTTTACGCGTATACAGCCGTATTCTGCGTGGTATATTATGAACTACAAAAGATTTCACGCTGAACTCGATTCACATCGAGACCTACTTACTCACACGGCGGGCCTTATACTCTTACGGTTCCTCTCTCTCACTCATTCACTGTCTCAATGATTATTATATCCCTCTGGATGAGAGACAACACCACATTCGCGCGCAATCAACAAAAGAAAATTGTCTGTCTATCTCCACTATCCGTTTACGGAGAGAACGACATAAAACGCAATGTGTTATATACGAGTACACGAATATGCCATCTCCAATATTACGCTGTCCACACAACTTCACCGCTACCACCGTCATCGACGTGTTCGTCGCCGAAATGATATACGTCGTGCACGACGAAGAATTCACTAATAATCCAACTGCTTTTGCGAAAAGGTTAGGTTAAATATATAAAATTCATTTGAATAACGCGTCGGCGAGTTTTCAACTCTATTTGTATCAAACAAACGCGTGTACAAGCATTATAATAACGGATTGATATTTCTATGCAAATCATATCGAAACGTAAAACAAAATAAGATTAATTTATCGCTTTTTTTTTTAAATTTTTTACGAATAATCAAAATTGTATATTTATTTTAGATTACACGCATATAACCGGCGGTAATAACAAAAAAAAAAAAAAAAAAAAAACAAAACAAATTTCGTTTTAAATAACAAAAATAATATTTCGATTAATTGAACCGTGTCTTTTGTCGTCAACCTTTAACTGCTCAAAATGGCTCATTATTATTCCGATTCGTTTTATTTCATTTTGTTTTTATTTAAAAATGTAACTGTAAAATGTAATGTGTACTCGTGGTTTTTCGGTATAATACACCGTAGACTACAAGAGGTATATTCGTTAATGGTTAATTCATCGCGCACGAGAATGAACAAAGGATTTTATATTTCGTTGTGCTCTTCAGTTGGACTGCAACAGAGTAAACAGGAATTTTCGCGAAGGAAAAAGAGAATTTCAAAAATAACAAAACTATACTTTTAAATTAATACATTGTCTAAACGCAATATATATATAAATATATTCATTTATTTATTCATGACGTCAATACATTGATATTATTTTTTTCTCGTGAATTAAATTTGTTCAATTGTACTATTTTCTTGTTTTCGACGAAATAATCGTTTTCAAATGGACTTTTCGTACAATGTCCGTCGTAGGGAGCGCCCACTCGCCGTGATATGCGTAGGCGTTCCTTAACAGAAATAACGTCGACACTGGACCGAAATTGACGTCATATTTATACGTGTTATGTCATGAATACGTCTTCGCGATAACGGTCTCGTGGATGTCACGACAAAAATTATATAAAACCAGCACATTTGTATTCGGGGGTTTTTTTTGTTTACGGATTGCGTGTGCATGAGTATATATTTATTGTTTCCGTCTGGGCTCATCGTCCAGGACGATATATAGTTTTTTCAATAGGACGTAGAATTCCTTGACGTCGAATACAATGCAATTCGTTCCCGAGTAATATTACGGTGTAATACAGTAAGAGAATACGATTGGAGAAGAATATTTTCTCGAGTACACCGATCGTAATAGACATTATTATTCGTCCGACGCACGCTAGTCGACGCGCGCTGCGGGTTAGGTCTTCTAACAAAATACAAACCGTTTAATCTGAATGTCACGAAAATGTACAGGTGGATTTTTTTTTTTTTTTTTTTTTCCCCCCGTAAATTAAATCACGCGTAAATAGCTAATTGTACACGAGCGTACGTGCAAATAAGCGAGAATTCGGATTAAACTCGAATCGATTCGTGCGCGTCGTGTGCGAAATATACGCCGAAATGATAAGCGGCGAGACGCAGTTTTCCGTGCGCAATTACACGCGAACGTTTTCAGAAAAACGCTTTACTGAATCCCCCCCGCCGACCGTTTCGGATTGTCCGATTGTGGTAATAATTACGCGAAAACAACCGCCGCCGAGCACGTTACGCGGGTTTCGATTATTTTTTAATATAATCATATAATTTTGATTATTCCCCCCACGTCGTTACGTAGTTATGACGCGAATTATTAGTGTACAGTGCGCGATGACGGTGATATGTCAACTCGACTGAATATTTAAGCGAAGTCAACGGCGTCTCAAAGGACGATTCCACTGGTTCCCCACTTACGTTTCGCCTCATTGCGCGATTTACTTATTTTCTAATACGAGTTTTGATGTGTTTCTCATCACAGACACGAATGGAACGATATTCTTTTTCGGCGGAGGAGGAGGTTCGTTGCGTTTACAATAATAATAATAATAATAATATTAATATTAGTGACACTAATACGACGTGTATTGCTTCGGATTCGAGTTTCATGGAGGTTTTCGCGGTTTCGATACGGATATGCGATAATAACCCGTTTGAATTGCCCGTAATAATGCATTAGCTTTTCGTCGCAGCGATTTTTTTTTTCGGACAAAGTGTTTTATGAGTTTTTCGTACGTCAAAATGATCGACCACACGAATAGATATGTTTTATGAATTTGCGTTCGACGGAAGAGCGTCCGCGGATTTCGTTAATGAAAATCGTAGACGACGGATAAACGTATCGGAAAATCAATCAGTCGTTCAGTAACGCGTAACGCTGAAATGCGACGAGTGTGTTGAAAATGTCCGATGGTCGTTGTATTATCGTTACGATTGACAGACACAGCGGCCCTTCAACAATACACTTTTCTCCGACAATACGAAAAATAAATTTTGTAACTTTATACATTATTACAAGACAAACAACGTTCGGAATTTTTTTCGCAGAAACTTTGCGTTTTACTGTACAGCAAAGAACTAGAATAAATACTCCGTGCAAATCCCCCGCGCGTCTCGGATAATAATTTTTCGCGAGAAAAACGGCCGGAAAAACGTTTTCGGTCAGTATCGATTTCGTTGATGTTTTTCGCGATTCTCGGTAATTTTCGGCATTTCTCTTGAAAAATCCACTAGCGCGTGCACACGATTTACATGAAGTCTCAAATCGTCTGATATATATTATATATTTATATACTTGTATATAAATATTCGACATTGTGTATACCGCTCGTATTGTAAACATTATAGTTTTCCGACAGTCGCGAAAATATTACGCAAAAGACGTATGGTTGGGTGGGGGAGGGGAAAAATAAAGAAAATTATCATTATCGTTGTAACGGTTCAACTTTGGTCAATCCGTTTGAAAACTCGAATCGAACATTTCGTTACGTTCGCCTTTGTATTTTCAACTGAAAAGCAATAATACAGTTAACTATACCAATGATGCAGTCAGTGGCGTATTTACAACGAGAGGAGACGGATTAAAATCCCTCCAGGACCGCAAACGTTCAATTGAAAATGTTGTTGCGCGTTGAGCAATTCAAATATTAACTGCACGTTTAACATTACTCGACACGTATTTTCGTCAAAAAAAAAAAAAAAAAAAACGAGCGTTACTTCAATTTCTTATTTAACGAGAACGCAATTATAATGAAGATTTCTCATCCAGCTCACAAAAGAGTATATATTGTACAGTGATGATCCGCAATGAATTGGAAAAAATCACTCGAGGAATTCTACAACAGAGGTGTTAACGGTATGTGTGTTTATAGACATGGTAGTCAATTCGTTTTATAATTAAACAATTTAAATTCTGTTAATTTCATTTGAACGGGGAAATGATTTTAGCGGAATAGCGGAAATATAACGCAATGAAACCCGGAAGACCTGATAATAAACAAAAACAGACGATTGGAATATTTATTTTTGTTTTCTGTTTTCGAATATTCTAATAAATGTGTCAACGCAACCGAGTATTATTAATCGATGAGCAGCACGTATAATTTTAAAGATTTCATTTTTGATCTATCACTTTAATTCGAAAAGTGTTTAAAATTGTTTTTACAGTGTTTTCGTGTTAAAAACGCACGCCGGAGAGAAATTGAATGTACGCCGCTGCATTCAATACAGTCGGTAAACCGCGTTGAAAGTATAACAACGAGCGTAATTAATGAATATTCAGACACGATTAGACGCGTATTGTTACACGCGATCCGGTTATATCGGACGATCACCGATCCAGACATCAATTATTATTATAATTCGATATGATACACATTGTAATGTAACAACATTATGCGCGTGTTGTCGAGCTGCGGCGCACACAACTTGATGGCGGTTTGGACTATGTAATGGAAAACGAGAATTACGCGGATTACGCGTGTACGAGAATAAGCCGTTAATATCTATCAACAGAAAGAAATCTTTAATCCAACAAAACGAAATACGTGCCAGTTATCGAATCGATGAAATAATAATATTTTGAATTCAAACCATCGACAATATAATCTACGGGCGTACGTCGAGTGTTGTGCGTGTATTACAATGCTCGCGTATTGTTCCGCAGTAAAATGGATTAACTAATTATTATTATTATTATTATTATTAAATCGTGTAACAAAATCGACGTAGTTATAAAGATAAAACCTACTAAATTCCGGTACAAGAAGAAAAATAATTTGAAAAATGTATTTCCATATGGAAAAGAATTGGGATATTTACATAGAGCAATAAAAGAGAATCGAGGAGAATATTTCGAAGAGGAATTAAATAATTTTGAAGTCTGAATCCCTTTAAGGGGTGATACATACAAAATACCTATTGATTTTAATACTTTTTTATCGAAGAACAAAAAAAAAAAATGATGTAAGATATAATTTTTTAATCAATAACCGATGTGTATTTTTCTACATAAAAACATTATTACGTAGTCATAGAACTCTTAAGCTTTTCTCCTGAACGTACACAGAGGAATTCTCCTACATATATAAACAAAATCCGTTCACTCTAAAAATGCAAATTATTCGAACTATGCAAAAATATGTGATACAAATGCGATTTGAGAACCGCTTGATGATAACAATAAAAATCTCCGTGGATTTTACAGTGTACGAATATTTTTGTGCGAGATAAAATAACACACACACACACATATAAAAAAAAGCTAATATAAATAGTAAAATCAACAATTTAAATCGGGGAAAAGGTTAACCCAAATTACTTAGCATATATTGTTACTACTAAACATAAATAGGTTTTTCGTGATATTTAATTCATGAGACTTGTAATATAGGATGCCACACGCAAAAAATATGAGGTAAAAAAAGTGATTTCGTTGAGCCAATACTGGGCCTAATATAAAAACACGATTTAAAAATATGTAGAAAGATATATAAGAAGTTCTAGAAACATTTGGCTGACGTAGATTTTTAAAATATTGTGGAAATTTTTTTTTTTCTATTTTAATTCAATTTTAGTATGTGTAATGTTATTTGGCTGCAGTTGATTTCAACAATTACGTATTATAAAATATTGATATTTGGCTTCCGGCGAAAAATCGTGTAACTTCTTTATTTTCTATTAAAATTTTATATTGTTAAAGTCAACATTACTACTAGCAGCTGTTTATTGCAATACATTTCACATTGGGTTTCGTTTTAAAATCTCGTTCACTCGTATAGTAAAAACAATAACCTAATCCAACCAAACGTGATGGCTTTTGTGTTCCGATATTGACAAGAAGTATGTACGACATTTTTTTAACGTATAAAATTTTCATTAATTTTTTAAAAGTTTATCGGTCACGCCGTTATAACAATAATAAAACGTTTCAAAAGGCATTTCCGTATTCCCTATACGTTAATAATAACTGCACCGGACGTGAGATTTCATGACAAATCGCTGTGTAGTTTATATTTGTGTTTCCCGATCGATCGGACTACGACACCCGTGAACAGCACTCGACATGCGTTTTTAAATATTTTTACCTGTCCGCAAGGTTTTTAAAATGTTTGCGTATCTATAAAAATATTTGACTTGGAAAAACGAATTCCATTTTCCGAAAAATTCTTAATCGATCGGTAGTTTTAATCGACGACGAACGGATTTGTGACGCAATATAGTGTGTGAGAGAGAGTAGGCGTTGTCACGTTTAGCGTAACAGGGAAAATGACGTCTCCCAACAATAACGAGGAGTTTCCGTAGGCAATATAATTTTCTTTGAACTCAATAAAAAAAAAATGAATTTAATTTAATTTAATTTTTTTTTTTTTTATCATTTTGATTCGGCAATTTCCGGTAAACACGATATTGCCGTTCATTGTCATCTGTTGACTGACATTTAAAACGTGGCACATAAATTCAAGTTTTGCAAATTATCCAATTTCCGTCAAAACGCCGTATGCGCCGTGTCTCTCTCGAGTCTTGACGAATAGTGATTGGCGGCGTAATATATTATTTATACGGTTATGGCCTGTCGATTTTTTTTCCACGTGGTTCAATACGATTGCATTTTTCACGACATATCGAAACCTGTTGCTACTAGTTACATATATTTATTTTTTTTTGTTTTGCGACCGATTATATTTTTACAAATTCATATATTGCTGTGTGAAAATTTTTTACGGTGTTGGTGAGAGACGAGGATAGTCAAAACGACATTGCGTGTCGAGTTTAATATTAATAACGAAAAAAAAAAGAGTATGCATTATTAATGTAGACAAAAAGGAAAAAATCCATAAAAGCGCGGGGACAGTACAACATTTAAATGCCATTTTCCTATGAATATTTATTGTTAATTTAAATCGAGTTTTTTCTATGTACGCAATGCCTAGTGTTCGGTTCAACATTTTCGCATTTATTTTAAAGACAAAGAACGAAATTATCGTTCGAAATGTATATAATATTGTTTTATGTATATATTATTTCCAAACCATTGAACGTGTTAAGTCGAGAATGAAAAGACAACACGGAATTCAGACACACGGTGAACATCGAGACAAACCAACGAATTCCGAAATCTTGTTCTAACATGATCGTGCTTATACGCACAAACTGTGGACTAATAACAATTTGTTTTAGGATTTTCATAATCTTAAATCAACTCTACAAAATTCTTATCGAATATAAGTGAATTAGATTTCGAAATAAAATTGCTAAAGTGTATTTGCAAAAAGAACGACAGATTATACGTTACAAACGGGAAGTTCTCATAAATCAAACAGATGATGTTAATTAAACTAGTTATCCCCTATGCAAGCAAGACAGATATTGTATTGCACTGTTTTTAATGCATTGTCGTTATTTGTAAACAAATCTCGGTTACGCGTTGTTCTTGTGAATGGTCGTTTTCAAAAATGTCCTCAATGAACGCAAAAACCGAGAAGCTCGACGACACGAAATCGGCTCGATTCACTTTTATTAATTCATTTTTGTTGAACAGCAATTATTATTGGCTAGTTACATTGATTACGACACTGTGATTGTCGAATTTAAGCATATTTCAATATGTGGTGGAAAGCGGTCGTTTGGAACAATGACTTTTGTGATTCGTATTGGATATTTTCAATTCGCTATTTATTAATAAGTATTTAAAAAAAATTAATTCTATTTTTATTTGTTTAAAAAACGTTTTATTTATTATAAGAACATTTTTAATGAGTGTGCACTATTATCCCTTTTGTTGATTTTGCACTGCCTGCATGTTCTTACGTATTTATATATCGTTGAAACGAAAAAACCCCACGTTAAACGAACGAGTTGAACCCGGAATAAATTTTATTTCTAGAGAAACGATATAAAACAGAAAAAAATCCCGTCGGCAATCGAAGTTTTGTTGCGTTAGTTTTTTTTTTTCATCGTCTTCGTTTTACTTTCCGAAATCTCTTCCATCGCGTTCTTGTCCGAACACTATAAGCGTCGCTACACTCGAACCTTTCCAATAACCACGCACCGACGCTCACTCGCCATCGTCACGACAACCGTTTAGAGGACGTTTAATTTTTTTTCCCCTGGAAGGACTCTCATCAATATTCATGCGATGACGACCGTCTCCGCGATTATGCGTGAAAACGCGCAAAACGAATCCTAACCGTGCCGCAGCATCTTAAGCCCGACATTGTATTGTCTTTGTGCACATTTGGATTAAAATATCCTCTAGACTTTCCGTCTCAGCGTTCCTTTGGGAAAATCGGGTTCATACGAATGAATTACTATTATTGTTTCACGTTGCACACGCGCACCCGACCGGCGTTTATTCGGCGGCCAAAGGATTATCATCGACGTATCTCCTCATTCGACACAATCCTCGCGGCACAGGACGTGCACAGAGACGTATTTTTTAGAATATTGCCGTATTAATCGTATAGGTAATACTCAATACGGCACCAGCTATACTTCTCTCGTTCCGTGGAAAATTGTAAATAAGAAACGTTTTATCGGTATTATATTGTAATAATATTACGAGGATTTTATATAATATTTTACGCGTTGATTTCTGAATAATCGTATTGCTGCGGACAGCGGACACGATTTAGCCCCGCAGGCTTGTATAAGCTTTAATAATTTAAAAGATTAATTCCAATTAATTGGACGACCGGGAACACAATAAATACAGTAATACGCGTATAACATCGCGCGTTCGTGAAACACCGGACACAAATCTACGTGTGGATTTTCAAGTAATCTCACAAGAAACAACAGTCAACAGATTATCTTATAATCAGGTTGTATTATTATATATCACATATTAGGCGGTCAAACGATTTTTAAGTTTATCCCCGACGTACTCTCCGAGTAGTGTTTTGTATTTCGGCATGACTATAACGATAATACGTAATTATTACACGTCGTCCGCCTATGCGGTGGAAAATTTCGTATTTACAAATACCGTGGTAGCTGATCCACGGTGACATAATAAAACGTACAATAAGTATTTGCGATATAAAACGTGGAAATAACAAAGAAATCGGTAAAGTTTTCATGTCTAAGAATAAATAAAATAAACAAAAATGAACGAATTGGTTTCGTTAAAAACCGATTTATTAATTAAATAAAGATACACATTGTAACGTATCCAATACCGATGAATAATAATAATAATAATAATAATAATAATAATAATAATAATAATAATAATAATAATAAAAAGGATGAAATACGATTTTTTTCAATTATCTACCACATTTTTTTTAGAATAGTGCGCGATTCTCGTACTGAATATGGAAATTTATGTGTGTACGTATATACTTCTGGTCCATTCCATCATCGAATCGATTGCGTTTTCCGCTTCAATTTCCAAAGCATAGAGAACGTGATTATGATTATATTTCAATATTGTTTTCCATTTCATTAAATCTCGTTCCGATCATATTATACACCGTTACAATATATATAAATATATAACATTTCATTATACCTCGTGTATGTATAGATTCGTAAGTATATATTCGGAAATAACGAGAAATGGATTTACAATTTTATCGGGGAACACTTTACAAAGGATCTTAACCCGGGATTATATCATTACTATTACTCGTATTATTATTATTATTATTATTATTATCATTATTATTATACGAGCGCGATGTAATGAATATGCAAATACACGAACTGAACGGGCCGGGGATCTGCTTGTCGTTTAAATGCACAGATAACATAAATACATAATATAAATTTGCTATACTATACATCAGAATATTTTGTTCTACTAATAATAATATTATTATTTTGTCGACATCATCTTATAAGAATAAAATTATAACGCTGTTAATTCGTAGTAAATACAATGTTTTCGTATCGAAGCATTTAGCTTAAAATATAATATTTAAATTTAACATCGTATATAATATTATTATACTCGAAATTCTGTAAATCTAAATTATTTTTGGATTCTAAATTTATTTCTATAAATTTGACAACGCATTTTTTGTCGTAAAATTATTGTATGTGTGTGTGTTTCTTGTTTTTATAAAATCTCACAGCAGTGAATGTTTGTGTAAATATGTTTATATAAATGCGGAAAGATAGTTATTACAAGTTTTTAAAAAAAATTTATTTATACATTTAATGAACATACATTTGTGTTTTTATATACTAATTAAAACTATTTATAAAATATATATAATTTTGATACATTATTTATTATAATTATAATTATATATTTATTTACAATATCTCTTAGCGATTTCAAATAATTACATGAAATCCAAATAGATAAATTGTACACAATGTACTCCAGAGTACGAAATATATTGTAATAACCACACATAAATATATAACTCGTGGTTTTGAAAGCAAAATCGATTCGAAATATAAATCGACGTATAATATTAACGACGTATATAATTACCTTTGAAAACCTATAGAAATATGAATAAAAATGTTTACTAATTTATCTAAACCTAAAAAAAAATTTAATCCACTGATTCTCTTACCCGTATTTGGACGTATGCACGAGAATTAGAGGATTATAACTAATATACTATTTACTGTCATATGGATATCAACTTTTTAAAATCCATATTATTATGTAAAAATAACGATAATACTATAATATTTCCAGTAAATGGCTACAAAATATGGATGCCAAGCATTCACAAAACGTATCATTAATCTTGTATTATAGCAGCAAAAACGTGACATATTATTATTTTACTATTTTCATTAATGACCAAAGATAATTAAATTTTATAATTTTGTTAATTACAAAACATTTTTGTAGGAATCCTAGAAATTGTATATACGACAAACATTGTTTTCAATTACATAATTTTCTCTCAACTTCATTTGAGGTCTTATAATAAGTCATTAATATATTAATTATATACCGGATTATTGTATTTGAATGCAGATTTAGTTGGTAATGAGTATAGTCGTGATTTTCTGGCAAAAATAAAACCAATTTCATAGTATTGTAGGGGAAAAATAATAACAAACGAAATTATTATATAACATCTTCACTGGAAATTGAACACGTTTTCGTTGCAATTTGTTTATGAAAATTATATTTGAAATGCGAAATAATTTGTTTTTGTAACTTCAATTTTTAATTATACCATAAATTACAACAAAACAATAATTAAAATGATTAAGGACGGCAGATTACGCGTTAAACACTGCATCTGAGTAGTTGTTAAATTATGTAGTATCAAGCTCAGTAGGAACTTTTTTTCCAGTGTTTATATAAAAATACAAAAAAAAAAAATTAAACTACTTGTGCGAAGATAAATCGAATTTTAAACGAACAAGTTAACACTTCCCTCAATATATATTGAAACATATTTTAACGCAAATAATAATAATATATTTTTTCGCTGGTATTTGTAAATAAATTATCGAAAAAAGTGAACATTTTCTACCCAAATATTTTTCTTTCGTTACGAATTTCCCATAAACAAAATCTTGTTTACATTGGTTTTAAAACAAAATTAATTATTATTATTGTGTGTGTGCGTGTGTGTGTTTGTGCTTGCATTACACATAAATATTCATTTAATTCCATTATTATTATTTTTACATACAGTTTATGAAAACATTACAAAAAAATAACTAGTTTTTATTGCACGTGCTTTTGGTAAAAACAAATATTACAAGAACAACGAATGAATACGAAATATCATTTAAAATAATATTCCCATACTTCAGATGTTAAATTTTGCAGAAAACATTTGTACATGGAGAATTCTATACGATGTATTATATAAATGTCTTGAGAAAAAGTTGTTTTTATTAAAATCAAGATAGAATTCCCGTTGCATGAAAAATAAGGAAAAGAGTATTCAGATTTTTCTTAAAAATTCAAATTGTATTATGGCAACAAAGTTTTTATTGTGTAAATACGTATATACATATATGTATAAAACGAGAATCAAAATGAATCCGAATTTTATTCGATATTTACTTTTTATTAAATACATAATATGTATACGTGTGTATAGTATATACTTGTTAAATTTCAAACGCAAATTTTTATATTATTATTGTATAGAAATAATTAAAAACTTTATAATTGCCAATAGATTTATGATGCGCTAACTGGCTGTTATAACTTTCAACTTCACACTTAAAAAAAAGAAAATTTTCAGCAAACTTATTTTTTATTTTACCGAGTTTGAATAAATCGACAATATTATTCAAAAATTCAATGTTGCGTAAATTTGTCAAAACGAATAAACATAAATTACTGTGATTGCGTTATTTATTATTTGATAATTTACAGTGTGTAATTTGAGTTCCTGATATATTTTTAAAAATATTTTTCTTCATTTACAGCGCATAAAAGAATAATTTATAATATTTCATTTACAAACAAATTGCCGTTATATATTTTCACTTACTACTATATGATAATATATGTAAATAGACTGCACATTAAATATTTATTTAACAGCTATATAACATTCGAAATATAATAACAGTGGTCAGTATTTAAAATTCGACATCGGCGACGACATCAGAAATGTAGTTTTAAACACCATTGTAAATTTTTTATGTCGTCTTAATTTTGAAAAAAAAAAATTTAAATGTTATATTTTTTTAATAAAATATTTATAACGATTCCAGTATGAGACGAAAATTTACATTCGTAAAAATATTTTCGAATCACCAAGAAACTGATTCAACTCATTCGAAATATACTTTATTTCACGTATGTATAGATGTCATATCATAAACAACGTATACAATATTAACTCAATGATTGATGGATACGTCGCGTTGTCCTAAATCATTTATATTTGCATAGAACATAATATTATTAGATTCTTTGTTAAACGATTTATTCGAATTTATTTGTATTCCATGAAAACTATAAATGTCATTACATTAATTATTTTACTAAAAGCAGTTAAAAAGAATTATATGTAAAGAATTTTTTAATTTTCATTAAATCCAATTACATATTTATAACCGATTGTTAAAAAATAACTAAAAACAATTATATTCATGATTTTCAAACGAAGTGTTTTGAAATAAGATAATTTGTTAAATGGCTTTTTAAATAATAATTGATTTCTGTAGGTACATATAATTATGTCACTATCAGACGGAAAGAACACGTACAAAATTCATAACGACTGGAAATATTTATTGCATTTTTTCTCCCGTTTAAATCGTTTAAATGTGAAATGCTCGCATTGCTCCGGGATTTTCTCAATAATAATAATAATAATAATAATAATATCGCAATATTTATCTCTATAATAGCTGCAGTACACGACCAACGAATTACGATATAAAATTACATTTATGAAAATGATGAGCTGCCGTATTACGTATAATTACGTGTCGATTAAAATATTACCCGTTACATGCGGACGACAATAGCGTTTGTCCGTTCTGTTGTATAATTTCGTGTTGTAAGTATTAAAAAAAAAAACGCGGTAAAAATAAAAGGATAATTATACAAATAATTCGAATTAAAACGACATGCCCTCGAGGTCGCGAGATTCCGATCAAATCACAAACACTTTATTTATTTTTTTTCCGGTGCATACGTTTGGATCGGACAATGGACACCGTCGGTGGATGATTTTAATGGAAGTAATTTTCTTATGAAGCACACGACGACACACTCGGCGGGACCTTGACGTGAACTGACGATACGTGTGTATACACACGTATATAAGGGAACGTCGGCACATAGCGAAACACATAACACGTCTTCGAGACGAACGAGACTGAACGTTTTGAATATTTATAATATTCGTTGTGCGAGTTTATGGTAAAAAAAATTTTTACTGTCGTTATGGACTCCAAATCGTTGTCGTTGCTAGTCGTTGCTTTTGTGCTGATGGCCGTAGCGTTCACGACGACGACCGTGTCGGCCGTGTCCGAAGAAGACGCCGCAGCCGCCGTTCCGGGCAAAGAACCCGCCTCGGTCGATCGGAATGATATGAAGAAATTCCTGGAGATAATGGAAAAGATGGACGTCGATCAGATATTGAATAACACCAGACTGATGAAGGCCAACGTCAAATGTTTCATGAACGAGGGACCGTGTACGGCCCAACTCAATGAGATGAAAAGTAAGCGATCGTTAGACCACGCACGGTTTTCACATCGTGCACGCTCAGGAATATATTTACGAGCAAAAACTTGGCTGGTTTTTGAGGAAAGGAATGCGCGTGTCCCGCTCAGGTCATTATCCGAAAGGGTGCCGGTGGACACGCTCGATAAAAATTTTGTTTTTTCTTTATTTATAATAGGACGTAATTTCAGCCAACTGTATTCCATTAATTCGAAAGCCTAGACTCCAAACGAGTTTCGTATCAAATTAAAATATAGTTTTTTTTTTCTAAACACTTAAGTTTATTTCATGTACACTGTCTACCGTTAAAGTCTACTTCCTAAAAACACGTAACACACGATTTTTACGCATATTTTATAACGTGATTTTTATCCATTTCTTTTCAATTAACAATACGCAATGACTAAAAAATAAATTGTCATGTGCATCGATCCGATAGAAATTATTATATTTTACTTCGTCGTCATGTCCATCGTCAGTGTTTTTCGTAATCAAAATATCAAATTAAATATCTAAAATTACTATTGACTCCGTCAATTTGTCGTGGATTTTTATTCTAGTAAAATCTCAATACATTAACAAACAAAAAAAGTTCATATTTATCAAACAATTTCAAAATCGGATATTTTTGACGTTCACCGCCTGAACACTTTTTCGCTAAAAATCCACCACTGGGAGACGAAAAAAAAAACGAACGAAAAAAAATCCTGTTTAATATAATATTATAAGCGTGTTTTGCGCGAAAACAATAATTAATGATTTACCAAACTACATAATTTTCTGTTTTAAAGCTCACGTTAAAGTTGTAAAAACATAAAAAATGTTATGACATTACCTATCTATGTCGGGTGCATAGAAAAAAACCAGTATGTTGCAGAAATTTTTCGTTTTCCAATTTTTTTTATTAACGAATAGATCATCGCGAGAAGTCGAGGAGGAAACGAGAGACAAAAGACATTTTGTTTAACAGCTTACGCGCCATCGATTATCGTTGATCATTATGCGCGATTCCGATATGCGCAGTTATTTAGTATACTGATAGGAACATAAATTTTGACATAAAATTCTAATATTAAGTTCGAAAGATTATAAAAAACAAAAAACTCACAAAAACCTGTTCTCCCGATCGTCTAATTTTCGTTTTCGTTCTTATTATTTTTTTTTTTTTTAAGTATTTCTTTTAATCGATCGACAATACGTAGTATTTAACGGGTGTTAAACAAATCATATATTTATATTCCATACTCATATTTATTAATTTACTTAAGTACTATTATTATTATTATTATTATCGTAACTTTGAAAATGCGTCGCAGTGAACGTAATCAAAAATTAATATAAAACACCGCACGGCGGCAACTCTCGTCGTCTACTATATACGACGTATGTGTACGTACAGTTATAATAATATTATATTTGAGGGGATTATATAAGTATGCAAATCCCGTACAGCTGCGGTATTAATACTATACACACGCGTGCTTAAGAGAGAGAGAGAGAGAGAGAGAGCGTTTATTATAGAGAAGACAATTTTCACGTACTTTTTAAAATGTAATTAATTAACACGCAAAGTTTATAATAATTATTCGTCGCCGTTAAATCCACCGTTAATTACTCATATAAATAATGTGTTTGTGTGTGTACCAGCTTATCGGTTGAATATATATATATAATACGTGTATTAAAAAAAAAAAATTTCTAAGATACGCATTTTTTTTTTTTTTAATATGCAAAATAATTCTTTCAATAGTCAAAAATAGTTTTTATATAAAAATCAGAAATTAGCTATATGTTGACGTATGTTTGAGTACAAATTGTATAACGTTCCCGTGATGCCAAATTTTTTAAAACAAACAACCGGTGTTCTATGTCTAAAATAGATTAGTATTGATTTATTTCCACGTACACAGAATTACTGTTTTTAAATAACTACAGATGTTTAAAAAAAATTCGGTATTTCGCAAAAAAAATCAAACTATTGCTACAAATAAAAATAAAAAGTTTTCATTGGAAACTGATCGGTATAACGTACTCTTAATGGTAAACGTTCGGTACACAATGGCGAATATTCGTCGTACATTTTGTCGGCGAAACGCGTATTATAATTTCAATTTGTGTATGTTATGGCGCGATTTGTCGATTTGTTTTTAAAAAATAAATACCCGATTCCTACTTACACTCTTTTACTCTCCTGCCGCCACACCTCAGAGTCGACACAAAGAAATTTTTTTTCTACTTGTCTGCGAAAAACATGACAGGAGATAGAAAGACTTGCGATATATGTAAACCGTTTTATATATAATTATATACGAAATCCGTCAAAAGCGTACATTTGGTTTTTTTTTTCAGAAATGACACCCTTGCTGATCAAGGACGCTTGTTCGCTGTGTACCAAACAACAAAAAATTATACTGAAAAAATCTATAGACAAGATCAAAGCTATTAGACCCAACGAATACGAAAAACTCTCTAAATTTTTCGATCCGGAAGGAATACACGAGAAGAAATTTTATGACGCAATAGCTAAAACGGAATAACGTTTTTATATTATAATAATAATAGATTCGCAGAATAACTTTGCGACATTTAAATAGATTCAAAAGCACAACGCGAATGTCGTCCAAATCGTTTCACATAACACATATCGTGCGAAATTTCGCAAAAACTATTATTATTTGAATTTGTATTCGCTTCACTGTTTCGTAATATTTATAGTTTAATTGTATGCACTGTATAATCTTAATAAAAACAACACAAAATGATACGAAATTCAACATTGATCGATTTTATTATGTCGTTAACACAAACATATATTCACCACGCGATAAATATCCTCGTTGTAAACCGGTGTTGAAAAACACTGGTTGATAAATAAACAGTTTTTGTCAATTTTAAACTCAATGGAAATTTGACGTAAATTATTTTAAATTCCCATTGCCTTCGTTACCTTCGCATTGAACGGTTAATAATTATTATCCAATTTTATTAAAAACTTTGGAGACTTCTTTTTTTGCTATCGTTCCAAACGCATCTGATCCCATTTATAATAATTATATATATTATTTGAATATTCAAATTGAAACATTTTAAGAGTATTTCGCCGCCGGTTGTTCAAAATTTCGTTTTAAACGTTTATTCGTACATTTTAAATGCAGAAAACAATCAATTAACACTTAACTCGTTGTGTTTAATATTTTTTTATGCGATAAAAATTCTATATTATTAAATTTAAAAAAAAAATGTTTTGGTATGTAGTAAAGAAATATTTTTATTATTTTATTAAATACATGAACTGAAGAACATTTCTACGTCTATCTACGTCATTTCTACATTTACTTAAAACAAAATATTTAGCCAATTATTAATTTTGGTATTATAAAATATTCAACAACAGGTAATGAATTGATAACTTATAACATTATGTATTAAATTGATTATTATGTTTTACATAAAAAACCTATTTTTAATAATAAAAGTAAACAATTTTATAAATTGACAAAAGATGACTTTTTCTTCTTATTTAATTTGTAAATTAACTCGTTAATTTTGTATAATTGAACTACGTTTT
Organism: Chaetogeoica ovagalla; assembly: GCA_032441825.1. NCBI lineage: Eukaryota > Metazoa > Arthropoda > Insecta > Hemiptera > Aphididae > Chaetogeoica > Chaetogeoica ovagalla. The sequence continues at coordinate 4,774,169 of CM063748.1, read as the reverse complement.
ATTTTTGGGTTAGTTATCTCTTCACTTATTTGTGTTAATTTTTTTTTCTTTTGACTAATATAATAACACGAATTTTCTCCGACACAGCAGTCATGACAAAATTTATTTACTTTAACACGTATTTCCCCCCAATATGCATATATGTAGCACGAATCAGACAAAATCAATAGTAGTAACTGTGTATGTAAAATATTATTAATATTTTGAATTCGGCAAATTTTTGCTAAAACGAAAAAAATTTCAAAATAATATCTATTTTAGTTTTGTTATATATTATATTCTTTAAACATCACACAACGTTTTAGATTAGTACACGTTTTCCAAATCCCTTCAATCACACACCGCACGAAATGTTTATTTTCAAGTGTACAATAATCCTTGTTTTCATTTTAAACAATAAAATTCTGAAGAGTAATATTTTTTTTCGTGAATTTCTCACGTACAAAATTCTAACGGATAATAATATTATAAAGTCGATTGTACGGTATTGCGCAACGTTTCTAAAATTAACGTCTCCATTACATTGGAGTCTTGTAGTATAAAGATAAAAATAACAATATATATTATATATATTTATGATGTTGGTAAAAAAGAAAAATCTATCTCATAACATTTCGACAACGCTTTATATATTATTATTTATAGTACCTAGTAACAATAATATTAATGAAACCAAGCATACGTAATACTTAAGTAATAGTATATCGTATGAAAAAACGTATAAATTTAAGTCTTTTCAGAACTTGAGCGTGTTTTACGTCTATGGAAAAGAAAAAAATTGTACTCCATAGCCAAAAAAAAATTGCTATTGTCTTATGTATGGCGTAAGGTAATTGGATTACTCATCGCGTGTGATTATAATATCTTAAATTTCGGACGTTAATCCGATCGAATTGTACGAAAATACATTTAAAATTTTCAAGTTATTAATTATTATTTAATGTTAAAAGCATTAAAAATTCAATCGAAACGAACAAATCGAGCCATATGCAAATATCTGACTGTCATAGTTGTTGCTAATTCATTAAATGACGATTACAGTTTGTTTGTGATTACACGATTTACACAGTGTTGTAAACCGGATAAATTTGTGCGAATAAACTCCGTCTATATACTTATATCGAAAACTGCGATCACCTATTCGGACACTTTTTTTCAGAGAAAATGTATACTGTAGGTGATAATTATGAATTTTTTTTCTTATTCAAAAGCTTTTTAACGACGTATGTACCGACCGCTGTGAGCATGCGCCAAACGTCGTAATCCCCCTCGAAATCAGTTGAAATATTTTCAAAAATAAACAGTCCAGTGTCAATATATTTGTGTATATTCGTGGAATATAGTTATATATATGTATAAATTAATTTTTATTGAAATATATTATTAATATTTTAATTATATCCATATTTCATGAATAAATCAATTTTTTCAAAAAAAAAAAAATTATTTGAGTAGGTCACCTAAATTTGAAAATTGTTAGAAGTGGGTATTACACATATAAAAATTTTGAGAACCTCTGGTTTAGTGTTGTAACTAAACTGTTATTGAAATATTCGAACCGAAACGTATCAGTGTATTCGATATTTAAAAGTAGAAAATACCGGCTTTATTCCATTTCAATAATTTTTTTTCTTTTCATTTTTAAAATAATAAAAATGTATTCCGTAAAAAAGATTATTATTATTATTTTATATATTTAAATATTATAGTTAAAAAAAAAACGTTTACGTAACATTTAGAAATGTATCGATATTTTTCAATTTGTAAGAAAAGTCAAAACTTTTCAATCCATAAATAACTATTGTAATAAAAGCGTGCAATTAAAAAGTTATAATTAAGTCGTTTAAAAAAAAAAAATCGAGCCGAGTTCAAAGTTATTGATACTTTTTTTAACCTCAAAAGTTAAAAGTCTATTATTAAAACAGAAAAGGATTTTATTTTTAAAGTACATTTAATGGTCTAATGAACATCAAAAAAAAAAAAAAAAAAAACAGCGTAAAAATAAATCATAAAACCTCCCGAAATCGTACGTAATCTTCAATTACGTTTTTAAACTACACAAACGATAATCGTTGACATTACGTCGTACTAACGATGTTTCCGAACACGAAGTTCACCGAATGATTGGCAGCTGATTTCAATAGAACACGCCGGTGTAGTTTTCGTGCAAAAGGATACATCATAATTGTATTTTATACGCGCACATCATACTAGCGTATAGTATTGAACGAGCTGCACGATGCGGATTTCTTCTCTTACGAATGTCCTTTACGAATCGCTAAATTCCTGCGATTACGCAAAGGGGACCGCGCGGAAGGGCACCGACGTACGTATGCGCGCAGTATAAATAGAAAAGTCGATAAATTGCTTTTTCAACAAAGCACACTCGATTTCCGCTTGGAACACGGAATGGTTAGTGACACAGATGCGGGGGATTTCTTTCGGATAATCGTCAGGGGAATATAAAAGCGACGGGCACGCGTATTCAAATATTATTCGTGTTCCACACACACTATTCGATTCTCGCCAAATGCATAGTCCTTTTCTAGCGAAAAAAATAATAATAATAATAATAATAAACGTACTAAATTCGTGTTTTATAGTCGGCCGATTACGATACTGCGCAAATCCTTCGATGTACGCGCGATCAATTCACCGAATATATATATATATATGGAATATGTTTTTTTTTCAATATAAAATTTGACGAGAAGTAATAGATCAGTCGACTTTTAAAAATAATGAAATAGTCCGTTGACGGTAGTTGAAATTTATTTTAGTTTTTCAACGGGTTAATTAATTTTTTACGAGAAGGACGGAATCGATCATTAAGTAGGCGACCATTTACGAGTTAGAATGAGAGCGATTCGACAATAGGTTAGAAATAAGTAGGTATAGGTATGTTAAAATGTGTTTTTGTCTAACGTTTTATAATAGTATGTGCAACTGGCTCCAGAGATTTTCGGAATGTGTAAAAGTCTTGTCGCGTGTAAAAAGAAAAAAAGATTGCGAAACGTACCTAGGTACGTTTGCGTTAAAGACGAAGGCTTATTGATCGGAAGGACTGAAAGATGCTTATGTTTGATTTTTCGTCTCTACACCATAATTGGATACCGCAGGTTATCGCCGGACAGATTATTCGTTTATAAAGACAGGGTATAGTATTGAAAGGAATATTCGATTTAAGGAACTGTCAAAGTTTGAAAAGTCTTATGAGTAGGGGATTTTGTTTTTCTTCTTATATATTGTCGTTGGCTCATATGTGACTTTCGTCAATGTAGATACTTAGGTATTTGGTAAAAATTTTCTTGGAATACGCGCATATACGCACACAGACTATCTATAATATTATTGTATTCGAGCATGGATAATATTATTACGAAAAGAGTTGTTTTATTGTAGTAAGTAACCATAAAATATAATTTCCTGCGCGTTTCTCATCGAAATTGAACCATACGGTTCCTATTTATCACCCAAAATATATTCGTGCTAAAACACTTAAGAATTCATCGGCTGAAAGTTTAGATAACTTTTGTTTTCGTTTTATACACATTTCGTTTTCTCAGCTAGCTTCTCGTCAAAAAATGATCATTAAATAATGCAATAATTATCATAATATTACCATCATCGTAATACATCCAACTGCACCGACCGTTATATTTATGATTTTTATGCATTGAAACCCCGAATAATTTACCTGCATTTATACGCTAACAATTTTAAAAATATGCTTATATATAAATCATTAAATCAAACAATGTCTAGTTTCAATTGTTTTAAGGGATCAAAAATAAAACGAAATGTTTTAAAATGTATAAAAAAGAAATAAGTGTTAATTTTAAATTGTATTTTCTTTAAATATTGTAGAGAAAAAAAAGGATAAAACGTTTTTGCACAATATTCTAGTCCATTAATTTGAAAATAATATACTCGTATTATTTATTAAAACCTAATGTAAGTAGTCGACAAATACGGATTTCATATAAATCAAATGTTATTGTGGGACAACGTATTCGGGTGTACTTTTCGTCTTTTCTGACTCAATGACTTTATTCAGTTAGTCTTCGGTCGAAGCTTTCAATTATAGTGTAGTCGAAAAATATAATTTTTAAAGTTTAAATATATTAATTGAAAAAATAAAATAAAAATTGTAAATATACACTAAAAGCAATATCAATTAGATAAAATACGATTGAGCAAATGATAAACGAAGGAATGCGTGAAAATATGCAAACTTTAATTGATAATTTGTGGGTTTCATGAAACGAATTTCTATCTTATTCCGATTATTAATGTCTTTATACATATAAATGTCTCGTTTATGTCTATTTTTTCATGCTTTATAAACAAAATATACGAAAAATTCGTAAATATCAGTTATCTCGTTATAATAATAATAATAATAATTGACGATTCACTTATGGTTTGTCGTTTTATACGATTTTTCGACAAATCGTCGCGTTTCGCCACGCACTACTCGTACACCGTCGTCACTTTATGGCTACGTATTAAAATATAGTAGAAACGTCACAGTCACGAAATTCCATTACCACAGCCAATACATATATTGCATAATTTACGCGACACAGCGAATAATCATAAAACATATTTAACGTGACAGTGAGACGATACAATAGCCGTTTTATCGTAACTTCTGTTATTCATGTGCAAGTAGTTCCAACAACAATTGTTACTTGAAAAATACGGGTAAAAATGTATTGCGATAGTACACTACTTTTTGTAATTTTTAACGAACAATCGAATACAGTAGGAATTATAATTGTGCGAGTTTTTTTTTTTTTTAATTTACAACGATAAAAAACGAGACACGAGATGGTAAATCCAAAAAGAAAAAAAAAATACGAACAAATCTCGTTCGATTGCTCCGTATTATGGTTTACACATAGTTCGTATGCATTTCGCCCGTGTATTACTCGTTCTGCGTTCCAGTACGTGTGATTTTCACGGAGATCGACTAATATTGTGGTTATTCGTTCCGACATTTCGGACGATGGTTTAGCAATCCTAGATAATACCGATTTTTCCTTCTCCTCCCGACGACTTGAGCGTGTAATTAATTTAAAACGCGGTTTTCGTAAAAAGAACCGTACAGAAGACACTCAAAGAGAATTCGAAACACGTGTACCGATGACGTATAAAAAACAGCAAGCTTTTTGTACTACTCGAATAAAAAAAAGGGGGAAAAATTAAAAAACGTATCGCGTTTATGTGTTATACAAAAAAAAACAAACTCTGTATTTCAGTCTCGGACTTCTTCTCAGAGGTGGACTTAATCTCGGAATCGACGCGCCCATCAGCAGCATTCGCCGCTCCGTTCGAGCCGCGTCTGCGCCGTCACGCCGTCCTTATGTTTATTTAACGCGTACACGTGATGAATTTTTCGAAATAAGTTAACGCCGTGAATAGACTGCCGGAATGTGAGCACGGTGAGGTATGGGAGCGGAATGAGGCGGATGAAAAAACGTAGAATTATCTCGGGTTTTTTCTTCTTTCTTTTTTTCTTTTTTTTCGCGCCGGGCGTTTCTCTCTCACTCACTCCTTCTGTCTTTTACGTCCTGTATCTGGAAAAAAAAACCTATTAATCCAGGTGCGTTGGCTGCAATAAATCGTCTTTTGTCGTCGCGAAAAAATCTAGTTGATATATGTGACGCGAGCGCGGCGCGACCAAAGTAAATACGAGATTTTCTCGCAGCTAACCGTGATGCGGAGGCTGTTGACTGCGGCAGTGGTACACGACGAGGGAGCGGAGGTGAAAAACGACAAAATCCCATTGTCCTTAAGGTTGTCTATAGGTACTAGTGTTTTCTACACGTACGGGATTTATAACGTATTTATGCGCGACACAACGGCACAAAACTGCGTGTACAAAACAAACGTACACGCGCGTGGTGTCGCCGAGATGGACAAACACTATTGAAGGTTTTTTCTCCCCCCCCCCTTTTTTTTTTCTTTTTACGATTCGGCGTGTTTTGCAATGATATTCAATTTCGTATTCTCTTTTTTATACCGGCATACGGTTAGGTACATGACGTTTTTTATATACATCAAAATACTTTTTCTTCTAATAAGTGCCAAAATCATAAAAAAAAAAAAAATACAAAAAAAAAATGTTAATATGTTCAACTCGCGTGTGATCTACGTGTAAAAATACCAATCATAATATTCAGTTATTACGCAAAAACGAATAAACTCATAAATAATTTCCGTGTTTATTTAAGAATTTTTAAATCACTACGAGTATAACGCAATTTAGAAAATGTGTTATACTCGTATATATACGTTTTATTATAATAACTGTTTTTCATAAATACTGCTTTTTTTCCTCAAACAATCTATTTGTGCTTTTTATGATATTGAGCAAATACTTTAAGAGATTCTTCGGGTTAGGTTTTGTATTATATATCTAACATTTTTTAATAGATTTTAGAATTAAAATACGAATAAACGGGGATTCTTTTGTCTGGAAACCACTGAAATTGTCTGCTTTTTCTTTTTAAGGAAAACGACTTGTATTAAAACTGTATCCCGTGATCATACAAAGAAAACTTCGCACTCTTTTGTGCTGTAATCGCTTTCCATAAAGTTTTATATATTATCAGTTTTTTTCTCACATAAGATATTTATTAGATAATTTTGGCGTTATTTTTATGAATATACCTTCTTTATTATTATTTTAATAACAAAATTCATATTCGTATTATAAGTAAACTTTGTGTAACGGAAATTCTACGTAGATTTCGTGTTTTTAGACGGTGTCGTATTCAGATTATTCCCGTTTCATCTTCGTGCTTGGAAAAAAAAACTATAAATTAAAAAAACACACCGACGTGATCATAAATAATTCATAATTCACTCTCTTGTTTAATAACGTTCGACCGTTGTGTTCGATCAACGTTACGTTGAACAATTTTCGTTAGACAACGTATAAATAAGATTAGAGAACACAAATCATTGTACGAATTTCAAATTTCGGTTATGCAGCTCACACTCGTTTATACATTGTAATTTATACAGAAATCTCCGTAGTTCTAACGAAATTGTATTCGTACTGAATAAATTTTAAATTTGACCGCGTAAGATTTTGAAATTTTTTTTTTTTTTTTAAATTGAATACCACGTATCTCGCCAATACTTACAAAACGCAATTCAATATCTTATCGAACATTGATTAATATAAATACATTTTATAATCAATTTAATATATTTTAAATACGACGGCACGAGGATATTATACAAAATTCACGAATATCATGGCACATATTGTGTTTTACGCAAATAGACACAGTAGTACACTTGCAGTAATTTTTTTTATAATTTTGTTTTTTAAAGAAAAATATACATTTTCCACGTTCCGACACTTGGAAACGTACAGCGAAACACTGTTTTCGATGGATCGTTTATTGTAGTTATGAGTTATTTAAGTTATTGTAGTATACATAAGTTATAGCATCATTTACCCATAAAACCGGATAAAACACATTTAAAGCGACTATATTGATTTTTGTTAATTCACAAGTAGATATTAGTCGGAGATCTGTCATCGGTAATTTAACATTTTTTTTTTTTTTTTTACTTCTTATTAATATCATCGATATAATCAAATGTCGATTAAAGAATTTGTCGGACCAGAAGTGTATAATAAGAAAACGGCACGAAATAATTGATTTTTGTACTACAATAAGCGGAAAGTACAGTCCGTTGAAATTCATATCGGACACGAGTACAAAAAGAAAACCACCCTGAAAGAAAAACAATATTCGATAATACGATTTCGAATACGTCGTGTAATATATTATAAGAGTAACGGCAGAGGACTTGGCAGTTCTCTCGATTTCCTTTTTACTAAACCATAAAAACAATAATGCAAGTATATATTTTACTTTATATATATTATTATTATTTTTTTTTCTTTTTTGGTAAAAAAGAAGAAATAACGCCGCTAGTTACATTAATGGCAGCATTTGTGCGCTCGCGGACCCCACCGCGGGAGACCGATGTCCGTTGCGCTGCCGAAGTGAATAATTCATAGTTACGCACACGCCACCCTGCAGCATCACTGTGTTGTGGACTCGCAGGGAAAACTTGAAAGTAACTTTTTTATATATATATATATACATATACTTTCTCCTTCTTTCTCTCAAAGGCCCCGACGGTGGAAAATATTTATTATTTGTGTATAATATACACGCGCCGAATCCGTTGGGAAAATGTCTGGGATATTATAAGACGTCTCGAAGGCAAAACTCTTCCACAGTAGCTTTTAGCGAACAACTTCTTCGGTCGCAGTAACCGTAGCCGAAACGGTACTTTAAAATTTGAAACCACTCCGACGCATGTGCCCCGCACATAGACGTGTCATCAACGCGTTTAAGTTTTGACGACGAATAAATAATATAACGATTACAATTATTATTATTCCGTCGATTCGCGCGCAGCCGGAGAACGCCGTCGTAATTGTCGCATCTTTTTAATATTTCATTGCTCGTATTCGCAATCGACTATATGCGTGAATGTTTTATTTGCTTAGATAATTCGTCCCATCCTCCTCCTCCGGCCAAAACTCGTTCCCGCTATATCACTGGCAATAAAATCCGTATATTCCCCTTCCGCAGCCTCGATTCGTTACTCAGACAACAGTCAGCAAACAGCCGATTTGTGACAACAATTCGTTCGAATTCCCGGTTTTATATTACGTATAATTATCTCAAAATATGATTGATCGATTGTAAATTCAATAACACCTCCCTTATGCGTACGTGTTGTAACCCTGGCAATTTTATTTTTCTTAATTATTAATCCGCTGTGTTTTTCTATTGCACCTTAATAATAATCTTTCAAATCCTTGAATTTTTCTGTATTTGTATCCTTCATTATTTTTGTCACGTATTTTGTCCTCGGTTTTCTTCTTTCAACGTGTGTTCAAAGCATCGATAATATTTATTAGCATCCCAAATTCCGATTTTTTCCATTGATACGAGCATTATTGAAATGATTATGAAAAAATGTTATTATAATTTCCATAGGCTTATTTTCAATAATAATTGTATAATTATTATAAAAATCACTATTTTTTTTTTTTTTATATAAATTATATTATTATTAAAACTGGTAATTTTTTGTAAATACATTTATTAGTTTTTGGCCATTTATCAAACAGTTTTAATAAAATATTCGGAAGGATAAATTTAAATACAATTTGAAACTTTCATTACACATTCTTTGTATATTTTTATCACATTTTACGAGATTTTCGTCAATTTTTCTATTATAAAATATTTTAATTGCACCTTTATAAAGTCACGATTTCGAGAAATTTACAACAACAAAAATTTAAAAAATTTTGCGCGCAATTAATTTTCCCCTATTTATTTTATTGAAATTTTAATTCAAAATTAAATTATATTAATTATACATTTTCATTCGTTTTTCCATTTTTACGTATTTTTTAGTGTTGAAACGAATTTTTAGTGCATTATACGTATAGGGGAGAAGGTGGTATTATGAAACAGCGCAGTATTTGTCAATGACATGCAATATTAATTTTTTTTCTTTTTTATCTATATTAGTAAATAAAATATAATATTATTAGCGTATCAGATATAGTAATATTATTAAACATCAAAATTTTAGGGATATTCAAAATTATGTTTTACGAATTGGTGGAATAGACTAGAAAATGGTGTCGGACGGTAATATGAAAGGTACTGTATACATATCAGAACCAAATGGAAAGAAAGTTCCAGTGAAAGACTGTTTATTTTGTGGTGAGACATTCGTAAAAATCGAAATCTAGAGAACTTTGAATTCAATGTGAGGATTTGCAAGAAATGAGCTCATGCGTTGTGCAATGGGTGTAAAAATGATGTTTTCATTTGCGACTTCTGTTCATAAAGAACTTCAGTGGCACACGCGCCTATTACACTTTTTTCCTATTTAAAAGTATAATTTTATTTTTTTTATGCTTAAGAATATAAGACTGTAATAATAAAAGGAATTGTATCTAAAATAAAATATTTTTGATTCATTCTTACATTTATTTCATATTGCCACCCCAATTTCTAAAACCCTTAATATCATGCAGTGTGTTCTAAAATTATAATGTGTCATGAAACAGTTCCGTTTTTTCCCCATAATTACACTTATTTCATTACATCAAACATATTCGTTAATTTTATTAATGACTAATCATATCTACATTCAAAATCGAGTTTTTCGTCCAAAACAAAAAATCGGTCCATGTTACCATCCTTCATCGCTATAATATTTCATTCTCTCCCTATACTTTTTTAATGTTTTTTTTTAGTTTTAGTTTATTTAATTCACAGGCCTACCTATTGTACGATATTTTCAACATTTTTATTTTCTCGGCAATTATTACTTTTTCACGCAATTTCGTAAACAAACGCAATCGTTTGTTTCCCCTTTTAAAACTTACGATTGATTGTTTTATAAGATTACGAGTGAAATGCGTACGGTTCGAATGAACCGAAAAAAGTATATATAAACAAATAACCTTAGAATTTAAAATAAATTACATCACGTTATGATTATGATTTACACATTTTGATATTTGCACATTACGATAAACCATAAACAGAAAAAACACTAAACCCGGACTTGTGTGTAAATCCGCTTTTGGCTATGTTATATAAATTCTATTGTTGTTTTACTGCAATGGTATTTGTTCAGGTTTTATCATGTACAAATAGTAATGGATTTCAATCGTCGCGTACATGATAACTCGGATATTATCGAATAATATAATATTTACGTCAATTGTTATTTGCACGCACACATTGATGTTTCCGCACTTTCATCGTATCCGTGTTACATGGAATATTATTCACGCTTTTCTCCGATTAATTTTAATCGTTTTCGGAGTTACAAGTTAAAAACAATAATAATAATAATAATAAACGAAAAGTACGAATTAACATAATGTAATATAAGGGAGAGAGGCGGTAGTGATTTCGTGGAGCACGTTCTCGCGTACCGAGAATTATTACGAGCTCCAAATTGATAATTACGTGCTCAGATAACTTAAAACGATATTAAAACGTTTCGATGTCGAAACATGTAACTCGCATTAAAAACAACAGAAACGTTAATAATATTCACTGGTGTTCGAGTGTGGGCGAAAAGACGGAATTATTTTAATATAGAAATTACCATAGGTGTGTGTGTGTGTGCGCGTGTAGACTTATGGTACGAGGAGGAATTTGATGGAAAATTTTAATTATAAACGCGTCACGTTGTAAATGTCACAACATACGACAATTCGTCAATTGGAATAATTTGTTTTTTTTTCTAATGAAAATGTGTATTTTAAAACATTTGCGACACGATAAAATTACCATACAGTCATTAATACGTTGAAGATAAATATATCGTGTTTAGCACTGCACAAATGGCAACATGGAATTAAACAGTGTTTAACAAAAAAAAAACGTTTAAACGAAACGATATAAATTTATTAATAATAATAATAATACCGAATATTTGAAGAAGTGGTAAGAAATGGTTTTTTTTACGTTTTTATCGATCCCAATACATACTATGTTACGCGTCATTTAATTATATTATTTTCAACAAGTGTGTGTGTGTGTGCGTTTAAAAATAAAAAGTCTTCTGTAATATTATAACGCGGAAGAATTATGTTTATTAAATAATAAGACGTGTAATACGGATTTTTGATTTTTAAATTATGAAATACTAACTTGTGTTAATAAACGCATGTAGAATTTTACGGGGGAAAAAAACGGCAAAACTATTCCGTTAATTTACGATTTATAATGACAAAAAAATATTTGCCGAAAACAAATCGACATACTAAATGTGATTTAAACAACGTTATTTTTTTTTTTTTTTAAAAACGTATTCGTCCAATGTTTAAAAACATAATTACTTTATAATAATTTGTGATTTTTATTAAACGATTGAAATGTACAATTGTATCGCACCGGTTATTGGTGAACAAATCTACACACTATTTAATAGCGTTATGAAGAACAATTTAAAATTGTGTACGAACAGAATGAACATACAAGCTATAGATTGTTATTATTATTATTATTATTAAAAATCCATATGTGGTAATCTAAAAACGCCACATCTTCCATCAACAACATATTTTGTCTCGCTGCGAATTGCTCGAAACGAAAAGTAAAGAAGAAAAAAAACACGCGTGTACGCACATCGCGTTTTGAGTGCAAGAAAGGAAAAAAATTTAAATCGCTTACGATTTCTGCCTCGCCCGGACGAACAGTCCCCTGACAAGCAACGAACGGCATAAACAATGACCGGCCTCCGAGAGAAAGTTTTTCCCAAGCACAAGGTTGTCCCTTCCGTGTGTGTGTAGGTTTTTGTGCGCTCACGGTGGTTACGTGGCCCTTCGAGTTGATATTGCCAAAGTTTAGGGACTTCCTTTAGTTCGAAATCACTGTGCGCAAAATGTTAAATGATACGTATTACGTCCGTCCCGTTTATTTTATTCGATTTTTTTAACGGAAAATAAAATATATCGTACAAAATAAAAAAAAACGTTTTGCACGGCGTGGAACAAGTGTGAAAAAAAAATTAGAAAAACATTGCTTTTCACGTAATGACACGCCTTATGATCACACCACATTGGTGAGCCACTACGATAAATAGGCGTTTTTCATAAAAAAAAAAGAAAACTCTTCATTTGACTTCGAACATTGGATAACGAATAAAACGACCGATGGACGACGATACCTCGGCCGACGTATCGAATTTTAAGAAAATTTAATCGTTTTCATCAAATTTATTCACACGAATTAGTTAATATTTGGAACGTTTTAAAATTTCATTTTTTGTGCCCCCCCCCCCCCCGTATCAATGACGTCAGGAATGTGTGCATTTTTCATATTCGAAAAAATTCGAACTCCAATATACCTGCACGGAAAACACAACATTTTAATGTCAGTTTTAAATATTCTGTGTAGAATATAATATTAAAATAATTCATATGGATCGATTATAATGCTAGAAAATTTCCAGTTTTAAATTTCCAGTTGTCTCAAATCTTCACACGATTGTAAATCATTACAACTCGAAAGTCACTCAATTTCGGACTTGTGCTTTAAAACGTCACTACTACTGGCTCAGCTTTAGTTTTACGTGGATTATTTAAAATGAATTCAATAATAATTTTGGAGTTTTCATATATACGTGTATGCGTTATGACAACGTATTATCTATAAATCGCATATACATTTAAATAATTTACTGTATTTTTTTTTTTTAGAACGTAATTTAGAGATCGATGGTAGTTGTAACATTTTATCGCTGAGTAATTTTAAACTTCAAAATTAACGTACGACATACTGTTATTTCAATAATAACGTCGATTCATTCTGCATTTAGAACAACGTGTTAATATTATGAAATTATTCGTGTTCTCAGTGTCGATTATTGTCGATCGCCGTAAAAACATTGCGAACGTTTTACATTATTCGTTTCGAAGCGATGACAGATTTCTGACAAACTCAGCATCGCGGTATAAGGATTAGAAAAAAAAAATAGAAAAAGAAGAACTCTAAACGATCACTACTACGGCTACCATACGTTGCGTTTTAAGCATCAAAGTCAGCCCTCGCAAAATCATTAAGACGTCAAATTATAAGTCACTAAAACTTTTGTTTTTAAGTTTCGTTATTTGATTAGTTCTCGTTCGGCCGAGAAGCCGCGGAGGGCGAGTTTGTGCGGGAGCGCATCAAAGAGGCGACGACGGGATTTTTCGAAATACGTTTTGGGGGAGAGTGAGGAACAAGAAAATCGCGTACATGGTAGATTTGGCTCGTTAAAAATTATCCCTCATAACCCTATCGCGCGAAACATCGTACCCGTCTACGGAGCCGAAAGCCGTAACTCAAACAACGATTATCCTCCGTTATAATACACCAAAAAAGATAATTTTATAATGTTATTCAATCAATCATGTGCCTGTCAATCAATTACGCGATTCGGTTGACGTTGTTATTCGAAATAACGATAACTGTACGGATTTTCATTTTTTTTTATTTTTTATTTGTTTATACAATCGAGTTTTTCGTTTAGAATAAATTTGATTATTGAGGAGGGCGCGTACAGCCAAAACAACTATAAGACCCCGTTATATTCAATTTCGATTCATTGAAATAAGAATAATCCTCGTTTTTGTCAAATCGTTTGCTCTAGGATTACCAGTGATTATAAGGTTGTAAGCCGTTGTTGCTCATTGGTATGAGGGAGCAATGAGCACAAAAATTTTTTTTAATCTTATTCCACACGCCTAATAACTGAATCACGGCAAAATATCGAGATTTGTTGTCTTTAGTCATCTAAAATATAAGGATATACCTGAACATATGTCTGTTATACGCGGTAAACGTGTAACATCGCACGTAATATTATAATTTTTATAAAAATATTTTCAGATACGGAATTCTCTTTATCGGCACTAAGTGTTTTTTTTCCACAATTCGACAACGAACAGTTTACAACAACAACTATAATATATTTTATCCGCGTAGAAAAATAAAAAATATATATTTTTTATGTTACTTCCAGATATCGCTTTTATACGATATATTATTAAAACTTTTGTGGGATTTTTTTCCCCTCTTAAATACGTTTATTGCGCGAATATGTGATTTATCATTTCGACGCGAATCACGCGGAAATCTATCGGAAACGAAATAACACATAAATGTTGTACAATGTATGTATTACACGTTATATTATATATTTTTTTATATATATATATATTGCCTGCGTACGACACGATCTATTACCGATCGACACGTTGCCACTCATACGTCATTCGCCGAGTATTAATCTCCGAGTACACGGAAGAGAAGCATTATAAATATTTATTTTTTTTTTACGCCGTAATTTCGCGCCGTGACAATATGTCTAAAACAGCGCGTTGTTTTATTTATTTTTAATATATATGTACGAAAAAAAAAATCGTTTTTAACAATCCATCGGTACTCGTATTTACGTTCTTCTATACAGCCAAAACGATATCGAGTTACAGAAAAAAAAAATAAAATACAAAAATTACGTTTAAATAATATGGTTTGACTGTATTATATTATTCGAATAACGTTTTTCTTCTTTTTTTTTCCCCGACAATTCACGAGACAATACTCTCTAGGAGGAAAAAATTACACCCGCGTTGAAATCGCTTGCAGAAACGTATTAAAAAACGTGCAGTATGTTCCTGGCCATAATCGGTGCACTGTCAGTAAAAAAAATATATTTCAATCGATACATTTCTACGTTCTCTGTTTCGTAATTTTTATTTGGAATAATGTCGTTTAAAGCAATTGGTTTACATTATACGAATACGATTATTTTCTATCGTTGTTTTCTCTTAAAAATTTTCCTTTTCTTTTTCCATAAATTCAAACTGCAATAGTAATAAATTATTATATATATATATATACGTATTTATATACAGAAACATAATCTTCTAGGGTTATTGGAAAGTTGTATTATTTACGATCGATATCCACGCCGTAACGATTACGCTCGTACATATAAACGCCACGGAAACCCGACGAAAACGGAATCGGCCTATTAAACGAACCGTCAGTGTACAATGGTGTTACAATTTTCCGGCGAATTATACGGATGAAATGTAATTTTCTGTTGATGCGAGCACGAGCACAAATCCACAAGACGGTTAGCGTTTATATTAGGAAAAACGCGGTGCACTGCACGTCTCGCCGTGTAACGTATTTACGGGAGAGATCGGACAAAACTCCCGTTGCTCGGGATCAGAAGGACAAATAAAAATATCACGGTGCATTAATAAATATTGTGTATTAAAACGTTTCTCGCTGATGACGACAACTCAACACGCACAGTTGAAAACGGACACGTCTCACTCTAATCCTCCGAAGAAAATAGTTGTAATGAAAATTCTATCAATATCCTCGGAAATGAGTATGGCGGAGATTTAAAATGGTTAAAATTACTCGTTAAAAACATTCCGCGTCAAAAATATTGATATAGTCCATTAGGTTTTATTGAATAAAACGTTATATTTAAAATCGGTTGTTTTTAATAGGGAACACTATTTAGCCTATGATGACAATAGGCGAAAAGAACGCAATAAAATCCGAAAAACTTTTCCATGACCTCATTAATAATAATAAACGTTTGGAAATTATATTGCAATTGTTTGGTTTTCTAAATTGTTAAAATTATACGAAAATAACCAAATTAAGTGCGTGCCCCCGTTTGTGTTTTATTTAATTTATTACTAAAAATGATATTTTAATTCCGGTTATTATAGAAAATCGTTTAATGTGGTGATGAAGTTTCGATATTTTCTTTAATGCGCTTCCATTTACAGAGAAAATAGTTCAATGTTCACCACTGAACGTAAACTAAACAATTGCGAATTTTACCACGCCGGCGAGTTCTAAATTAGTTTTAAAAATATATGATAATAAGTTTTCCTGCACTTGAATAAAACCCTTTGACTGGTAGGTATCTATACTACACGAATATTCGAATATTGTGCGTTGTTCTTTCGACTAGAGTTCAAACGTTTTTTACTGGATCCAACATGGTCGAATGATTTAGAATTAGTCGAGAATTTCGTGTATCACTCCGAATCAAATACTGCGTGAAGACCACAGCGCACGTTCACACTGGTTGAATTATGCCGAAACCTGCCTCGCGCAACGGATTTGCGTCGTGTAAACCCGGCTTTAGATCTACGACTTCAATAATCAGCGTATTTTTATACATCCGAGTGAAATTTATGAGAATAAATTTGTGATATTGAATATACTTTTTAAAATTTCAATGAAAATCGATGTTATTTACTTTGAAATAATGAATAAAATGTAAATTCGATTTCAATCACTCTTATTTTTTCAGAGTCCTTTTTATATATATTATGCAATAATACCTATTGTTCTGTATGTATCTCTGAGCACTTGGTATTATATATATATATGTATATACATTATAAAACAATCGGTAGCAGGTCGAATGTTTGAACTTTTTATATTCAAATAATTAAATCTCATTTTGTATTAAAGATTAATCGAATTTTTTTTATTCAATTACACAAAACTATATCATAATGAATATGTGTTAAATACCAATAATTATATAATTTTTAAATGATTCAGAATAAAACATTATATAAACCTTAAATATTATTTCTCATTATACATTCGGGTTTTCAATAACATTATGTACTAACCTAATAAATATATTCAACAAATTTTTATATATTTGTCCAAATAGAATTTCAAATCAAACACAATTCAATATGCTGATTTTGGACCGCATTAAGAGGATTCCACACCACTCGCATATATCCTATATGGCTACACGTATATATATATAAGATTTTTCAAATGGTATTTATATTAGGATATCCAAATATTTACAATATATAAAAGAAAACTTTATCTACTTTGTAACCTTTTTAATTTTTATACTTTTTATAATATAACATAAACACAATTTGTTATTCCTTTTAAAGGTTTTTTTTTTTGTAAATTTATTGTACCTTATAATGTTATATAAAAAATAATAAAATAAGAATACTACCACATATGGATAGAATTCTCCTTTATCCTTGTACATATATCGTAAGAATCTGGAAATTCTACTGGAAACAGAGTTCAAGAAATGTTGTTGTCCGCAAAACATTTTATTCGCTAAATATCATGACTGGAAAACAATAAAAAAATGATAGTAAAACAACACTGTTTTTAATAGCCTTTATAATATATCTAAATTTTTAGGTTATTTTTTTTTTAAATTTTATAAAAAAAAACTACATATCCAGGACTCATTAAAAATCGTGTGTTTGTTTTTAATAAATCATCATACGATTCGTTTTGATCGAACTTCAAAGCAAACATTATAAAACGGACAATTCACATTTACAACTACGGCCGCGGTCTTTGAACACGCGATTTATCTCGGTTTGGCGTAATTGATCTTCAACAAAACTTTTATATATGACGTTATGATGTTGGTCAGCGCAATTGTTAATTTATCGTCAGCGCGACCGAGAAGAAAACGATAGTTCGTCTCGCTAATAAGTGTTGCGTGGCCGTTGGACGCCGGGGACTCGGTAGACAAATACGTTTAAAGTATACTTTATATATAAATATATATATATATATATATATATATATATATATATATATATAATAAATACGAGTATAGGATCGTAAATTGTAGTAATGGACATATCGGATGGTGGAGAAAAATTACGATGGACTGGTGGTGGTGTGGAAGTACACGAGAAGGAAAACGAGAGTAGAAATCGGAAGAGAAAGGAATCCAGTTGGCCCGCTATTTGTATTAGAAACTAAAATTCACCTTAAAACTGAATTCGTTCATGTTTATTGTGTAAAAAAGCGAACAAATATGTACACGTTCATTCAAAAAAAAGTTCAAATTTCGTTTCATTTCATTTTTTTTTTTTTATTTATTTATGGATCGTTTACTCGCAATCTGTAAAAAAAAAAAAACTTATAAAATTGATATTATTTATTACGTTTTATTGTGTATAAAACTAATAATCGTAATATAATTCTCGGCTACTAAAAGGAGAATTTTACCAGCTCGAAATCAATCACTGTTTAAACTCGAGCAGCTTTTAAAAGTCAAACCGATCTGGTCCAATGCGCACCTCGCTGCAATGCTGCTGCATGCCAATGATAAATTAATAATTTAAAACGATAAACGTACACAATACGTAATTCCTAATTAAATTATTTGTTTTGGCGAGTTTTTCTGTTTTGCGTATGACGTTTCGCTGGATCGAAACGTTAATCTGTTAATTGTCAATGAATTATTTTGCACACGCGTGGACTTTACGATCTCGCGAATCACCGCAGAGTAAAGTATTAAAAAAATAATACAAACATTTTCATATAAATCGTATCGATTCCCAATACGCTTTATTCAGAACATTGGAACGTAAACAGCAAACGAGTATACGACGAATACAATAAATCGGCCATACTATTGGTATGTGTTTGTTTACTAAATAGTAAACATAAATTATTATATAATTATTATTTACACAGGATTTATTATAAAATATGATTATAGTGAGTGAAAATCTTTTTTTTTTAAATTCATTACAATCATCATACAATCGTCGTTTGCGTTTTATTTGATAAATTGACGAGTGACGTTGAACATGCGCCGTACACGAAAATCGAAAGTGAACGCACGGACGTCGTTATTGCGTCTGTACGGCGTAATGTGCACGATGATCGCGGTCAACAAGTGTCGGGGAAAAAAGAGTTTACACACGTAGCGGTATGAATATAATATAAAATATCGTGTTCGTGCGATTTTATTTCATTTTTTTCCGCGCGTGTCCTATTCTGCAATGCGTATATTTATACCGTAAGCTTCTTAAGAACACGCGACGACAACGATATATATATATAATATATATATATATGTATTTATTTATATCGAGATTATAATATTATACGCCGGGTGCGTAATTTATTGTATCGTATTACGACGTATAGACCGCAAACGGAACGAGACAATAATCAGTATAAACGATATATTTTGCGGATCGAAATGAAATATGAAATACGTCGTCGTCTGAAAAATCGTATTGCATAAATAAGATATGGTCCCCGTGCGATTTTTTCGAATTCGTGCGGTTTCGTTACGATAAATTATTTAGTGCCCAGAGAAGAAAAACAAAAAAAAAAACAAAATCGGCAAATATTTTAAAAATTACGAACAAAAACTTTATTTCATAAAAATAAAAAACCAGATTTTTATGAATTAGCCGTGTAGGCAGTGATCGGTGTAATTTCAACATATAAAAATGAGTATACACGTAAAAAAAAAAAAAAAAACGTGAAAAACTCATCATTTTCTCCTCGTTATTGCGTCAGAAAAACTTATACGTATATATAAATAGTAATTAAGTAATAGACTGAAAAAACGAATACATATTTTTATTGTATACCTCTTAGTGATATTTTCTAATTAAATTATCTATTTTAACGTAAAATTAATAATTTTATTCGAATGCAATGAACGTTTTCTTGGGCTACAAAATTCGAGAAATTCGCTTTTAGTAGAGCGGTATAAAAACATGCGTCCATGTTCGAATGTAAAACAGTGATGGTTTGAATTAAATTCCCGAAGCGAGAAATATCGAAAAATCGACTTTGTCGATTTCAACGAAACCTAGTAAATACGTATTACGCGCGTCGTGTCTTTGTGTACACATACGTACATCGGATGTTATCCATAGAAAAGAAGGGATAAAGTGACGTTTTAATCCCCGATGTTAATTCGATTCATTCGATGACTGAAACTAAACGTCAGTATGAATGGCTCCGTCAGCTATTTTAAAACACGTAGTCGAATCCACAAATTAGCGTTATTACCGTGTAATTAATTTTCACTGCAATCGAAATTTCTAACGAGATTCCGAGTTCTGTCTTTGGATTTTTCACGGAGTCTAATAAAATTCAAAAAATAAAAGAACGACGTGTCGCATAGCCATAGTCCGGGAAAGACGACAAAGTCGTTATGCTGAAAGAAAGAAAAAACAAAATCTTGAAAAAAACAACAAGAATACAAGACATGATTATGTTCTTTCGACGGGTACACGACTAATTTATGTTATCTCAAAACGCGAACGTTAAGCGAACGGCAGAAAACTAATTGATATTAGCGACCGAGAATAAATAACGGAATTATGAAACATAAAGGCGTGTATAATATAATTAGGCGCGGTAAAGAATTTTTTATATTTTTTTTTTTTGCTACCGCGAAAACGTCGTTATGCGGCGGAGAGATCGCTGCCGCAGTTTCACGAACAACTTATGTACCGCGAGCTTAATCCGCAGGCCAATAGTAGTGTGCACAATTGGTGGAAGCGATTGAAATAAGCCTACAAACCGTCCGGGTTAACCGAACAGAGCAGATTTTTTTTTTTATGCCCGTCCAGTACATATTTCGAGTGAACGCCAAATGTCCAAATTTCATGACTTACGATGTTTCCTATGAGACCCTCGTGCAACAAGTATCAACGCTATTAAATACAGGCGTGCTGCAGGAGAAAATCGTGATGATTTTTCAATTGCATAGCTTAACGTGCTAAGAATTGTTGTGACTATTTGGAAATAGAAGAATTGTCGAAATGTTGAAATATATATATATATGGAAGAAACGTTATGAAATTAAAATCCCAATTCATCCGTGTATTTATTTAGAATATAAATATTTTCAATGTACATTTATTCTTTATTATTATATTGTTTCATTTTGATTTTTAATTTTCTTTTTCTATTACGTTGTTTCGACGATTTATAAGTATCGATTTCGTTCGTATTATTAGTTATTTACCGAATACTTATAGCTATTAAGATAATAAAAGAAAAAAAAATGTCACTGGTGTTATACAGTAAGAGTTAGCAACCCTAGAAGGGCCGGCAGAAAAACGAAGATTTCTAAATCGTAAACCGTAAGCGTTACGTATAAATATAATAAATAAAAATATATATACAACACATATAGCGAACGATGCGATGGTCCGATCGTGGGACCCAATATAATACTGATGGTCTTTCTATTACAAGTGACATGTTAAACTTTTATATTGAATTTCGATACACTCGACAATTTCATATTTTCCGGAATTGTCGTTCACACAAATCACATGACAACAATTTTTTGAAAACTGTCACGCGATGATGATGATGATGATACTAATAATAATAACGCGTACTGGTTTTGTTTTGTATGTTTTTAGTAAGAAGAAATTTAATATTATTAATTACGAGTTAAAAATTTTCAATTTTCATTTTTGTGACATATGAAAATAATGTTTGCGGTTAATAACAAAAATGTGCTGTTTAAAAGTCCACTGTAATAAGACAAAAAATACTTTCCACTTTGCAGAGTTTGGATCATTCAAAGATTTTATTATAAAATATTAAATGATTTATTGGCAAATGTTCGCAGGAACATCAATCGCCATTTTACTTTCTACAATTTATACGCTCATACAGAAAGCTGACGTGTTACGTATAAAACCCAGCAGATACTGTCAATTATATTACTGTCATCAATGGTATTTTTTTCGCGTTTACTTAGGCATTTTGTAATGTAATCATTTGACCGAACAATTAATTCATATAAACTTAAAAAGGATTGAAAGCGGATATTTTCTTTCTTTGCCTTATACATACGTAAATATGATGAAATAGACGATTTCTGCTTCCAAATCACTGATCAATATATTAATGCGATGAGGATTCGGAAAACGAATTTGAATTAGTCGTGAACTCTATTGTCGATTGAATTTCACACACTTTTCATTTTTTTTTATTTTAAGGGCTTCAAACAATTGAGTGTTAGAATTTTTTTTAGTCTAATTGTAGAGAGTTCAATGTAATAGGTATTTTAAATTCGATCCCAAGTGTAGACATTATGACGAATTCAAATCTGTTTTGAAATTTCTTATCGCAAACGTTTATTTATTTATTTATTTTTTCATGTTTCGAGTGTACAAGACAAAAGGAAATAATACTCGCTTAGTGCAACGAGTTCGAAAAAACGTTGTCTCGCCTAAACAATGACGTTATGTACGAGTATTATTTCTATATGCGACTGCTAACGATTTCTTGATAACCCTGTGCCTAAGGTCGTAAGTACTCGGAAACGTATTTATCTGGATTTTATTGAAATGGCAGAACTCAATAAATATTTAAATCATAATGTCTCTTCTGTATATGGTACATTAAAAATTAAAAATAAATCCCTCTCTACAATATAATATGTGTATTGTATTAATCCGTATAAAAGGATAAAAGAATATAAACGTAAATATTTTATCAAAAGAGAAAAAATGCTGAGCTACAGATTCATACGCTTATGATTATTCCGTTTTTTTTTTAACGTATCAAGTTTTAATATTAAACTTTCGTACAATAAAAAACAGTACAAGTACGGCGGTTTTGTTCTTTTGTCCGTCGCGTATTTTATAATAAGAAAAGTACGTTTCGGTTATACACTGGCATGACAACAACGACATGACGTGTCATTTACCTATTTTCATTATTACTATTACGTACAATTACGTAGCTTATTACAAGAAATACGTGACATTATAATTGTACCAATCGCAAAAGGTACATATTTTTATACTGAAATCCATTTTATTATTATTCAAAATTGTTAATATTATCGAATCGTCAATATAAAATCAATTTGTTTACACTACAAACACTGGCCTAGTGTTCAGAAACAAATTAATTATGAAGAAAAATGTATAATTTTTAACACGGTTTTTGAATGGAGTCGAAAAAATATCATTCGTGTGTACAACAACAAATCATACGCCCTCTTCCCGTGTGTAGTATTATTTTTTTATCTCTAAAATAACTATTATTTTGTTTTTTTTTCATTTCCGCAATGGGATTATTGCTTTGTGAATATTTATAAATTATTGTTTTATAGAGAAAAAAATGTGTCGTTATTAGCAAACCGTCCACACTCGGTCATTATTCCGTAAAACTATAATCGCAAAATTGTACGTAAAAAAAAAATTTTAAAAGAAACCTGAAAAATTAAACATTTTCTCATAGTATAATTGAAAAGACTATGTTTCCACGCTCATTTTATTTCTATAGAAAAAATGTTAAATACGAATGAAAAGCATATGTTGTGTTTGCTTAACAAATTACTCGATGTTATTAAAAATTAAATAACGATCCTCGTAATAATTGTACCGTTTTCTCGGAAAACAATGCGATATTATAACGTTGGATAAATGATAAATTATTATAAATTCAATTGTGTATTCTCTTTTAAATCTGAACGCGATTATGAGTTGCTTTTATTTATATTATATTTTTTTAAAAAAAAATTTCGGCATTTAAAACTTTAGTAAAAAAATTTTGAAAATGTTGAACTATTATTTCAAAATATAATAAAATAAAATTTCGTTAAAATCACACAAAAGATACGTGTAAAGTAAAATATTATAAACGCGTTTCATAACGTAATGTTTAAAACACTTTATAAATATTTTTATTTTGTTCGTCATATTGTTGTAATATTTTCCTATAATACGCGCTCGTGATAAATACAGACAAATGCGTGCGAATTGAAAAAGAAGCCATTTAAAGAAACCTTTCTAATTCTAACGGGAATAAAAAAAAATGTTAAGGTGCCTTTATGTATGATCCGAATTACTATGTGTATGTATGTATATATAGTCAATATATTACGCGTAGATCAACTCGAAACTCTCCAAAAAACCATAAAGTAGTAGAGTAGCGAATAATAATAAAAAAAACTGGAACTCGCGTCACAAAAAACTTTGTGTGTATTAAAATAGAAATATCGTTTTATTCGTACGAGTTGCAGACACATTGCAATTATTGTTGATTGTCTACATTTCGTGCAATATTTATTCATACAAATGTCAGAGAAACATAACATTTGTCGCGTACATTTAAAAGAAAATAAACTTTTTTT
This sequence comes from Chaetogeoica ovagalla, assembly GCA_032441825.1. Taxonomy (NCBI): domain Eukaryota; kingdom Metazoa; phylum Arthropoda; class Insecta; order Hemiptera; family Aphididae; genus Chaetogeoica; species Chaetogeoica ovagalla. The sequence continues at coordinate 4,749,626 of CM063748.1, read as the reverse complement.
ATAAAAGAAAAAAAACTAACCGGGAAGGATATTAAATTATAAATGTACAAAAGGAAAATGGATACACGTGAAACAATTCTTACGAATTAATATTACTCAAGTGTAATATGTATATATATATATTATGAAAATAAATTCTTGTTTAAAGTGAAAAAAAAAAAGGAAAAATAATAACAATAAACGTAAGTAACGTGGAAATAAATATTATACTAATATGAGTTCGAATACATGAATGCAAAATTATATCCGCACGTTTTTTTCTTTTTTTTTTTGTAAAAAAATTTACTCTCGTACAAATTTTCAAAATTACGACAATAATATTTTGTAATAATTTAAAAAAAAAAGTTAATTTCGATTATATTGGATATAAATGGGTTATCCTATTTCGTTGTACTTTCCAAGTTATATTTAATTTAAATGCACGTTTTTTTTTATTTTATAAACCATATCCCAGATAAATTAATGTAATGTTATAAAAATCTATAACTAAAATAATCGTATTTTTCTAACTCAGACACGTGACACATAAAAGTGTACATTTTTGATTCGTAGCAGGCTCTATTGGCAATACGTGCAGCATAGGACATCGGTGATTTCATTAAAATGAAAACGGAGTAAAAATGTTTTCCCATAAAAGCAGATCGCGATTTTTTCATCACAAAACTATATGATATATTTTTAGGTGCTTCAACGTTATACTAAAAAAAAAAAAAAATTTCGACTCAAACAAAATTATGTTAATATATAATTAACATATAATATTATATACATTAATATATAATATAAATATATCGTGAGGAGGGGGAAGGGAAGCGAACTCATTTACAAGCAAACTCGGGGAAATAGATAAAAGGGAATTGAAAAATCGAATTACTCTCCCATTTCCCAATTATGGACTGATTGCTCTGTAACTTCTTGATTATCTATAACAATTTTTGATTAATAAATACTGAATTTTTTTTTTTATTTATACGTAGATAAATCATAGAGCATTCGTACTAATGCAATATTGTATGAGAAAAAACTTTTTTAGTTTTATTTCCATGATCCTTATCATTTCAAAATTTAAATATATTACCTCCCAACAATTTAAAATGGAAGAAAATAAACTGTAATAATTCCACAGTATATTTTTATGGAGGCGTCGCAGCCCCCGAATTTATTCATAGGGTCAATTTGCTCTATTGACCTATGACTTGGCACATTTATCAAAAATGAAATCAATTGATTTAAAATGTTCGTCACAAAGCAATAATCTAGTAAGAAGATGTCACACCACCACGTAGTTCTTGCGCAAAACTCATTTCGCCAATGGGGAGTGACACGGACTTTCAATATTTTACAATAAGTTTACCTATGTCGTAGCGTTTCAGACTTTTATATGACGTGAATAGAATTTAAGTTATTCCTTCGTAAGCGTTCGATTTGTTTTTCATTTATTTATTAAAAATTGTCCAGTAGTGTTATCAAAAAATTACAAACGCTACGACACGTCTCCCTCTCTTTGATATTAAAAATGGTTATTGAGGATTAGTATTTGATTTTCAACAATTTTATATTCGTTCATAAAAATGTGAATTCTTATCGATAGTGATGACTGATGAGGTTTTTTATTTTTAAGACCGAAGATGAAGTGGTTGAATGCGATTGAGGATGTGATATGAGGACTGTGCCGGTGCCAGCGTGGACGATGCGGGAAATCGCGTTAAGTTCAAGAAGTTTAGGACAAAGGTGACCGACCCCAAATAGTTGGGATAGAGGCGAAGAAGAAGAAGAGTGATGAGTTTATGAAAAAAAAAACCCACGGATGGTCAGTAAAATTAAACTAGACTCATTGACGTATTAGCGTTATCGTAGATTTTAAAAACTTGTAGAAAACCAATGACCTATGCAAAATGTAATGAAAAACATAATTTGAAAAAAAAAAAAAAAAATTAATAGGATGTATATTGAATTTCGGGATTCGTTTTTATGTTTAAGTGTAAAAAAGAAGTAACCAAAAAATCAAAACACGCGGGATTCCGGTTTGATGAAAATGCGTTTGGGACTCTCGCTAACGGACAAGAGAAGGAAATTTAAAAATGAAGGCGGACGCGAATGAAAACCAAGAAAATTCTGGTGTTGCAAAAACGTGAAAATCCTACAAAATTCGAGGATTCGTCCCGACCCGCGCGGCAAAACGATTTTATTTTTTACGATAATTATCGTGATTACAATAAGAAAAACAAAAACAGTCTGTCGACGTGCGCGCGGGCCGTTCTTCAATGACATTCGCTAAAACGCATCTGAATCGTTTTGAATATTTTCCGTCGGGATTTTCATAGGTATTATGGCGGTTCGGCATCCCTTAAAAACGAGTGTTGGCCGCGCTTCTATTAATCGAAAAACACGCGCGCGATACGGAATGCGCGTTGTATTAACGTACGTTTTGCGAATATGTAAACCGTGTTCGCGCCCATTTGCCCCCCCCCCCGGGAAATAACGAAATAATAATACAATAGTAGAAAAAAAATTATCCGCCGGACGGCTTACTTGTCGTTACGGGAAGAGTGTGACAGACACTCGGAGGAGACGAATAAAACCAGAACGGCACGCGAAGTGAAACGTTACGTTGACGATATTGCGGACACGACCGGGTGCACGTTTTTGCACACGTACGCAGTGGCCTGTCTGGGCGCCGTCCGCACCCGGACGCGGTGGACGCTTAAGCGATTGCCGCCGGTGCGAGAAGAAGACAATAAACCGCGTTTGAAAACGTTCGCGGGCGCGCGGATAACAGCGGACGGACGGGGACGCCGTGCACCACACACCGTGTCGGATACCGCGAGACGACTGTCGGACGGTTCGCCGCGCCGACGACGACACGCTGCGCGTCGTTTTTCGGTCCAGACGCACGCGAGCACCGCCCCGGACCGACACCACCACCCCGTGTTTAGGTTACGTTGAGTTAAGCGCGCACCTTTTTAGCGAGGAGCGAAAGTGACTGCTTGGACGGAGGGTGGAGGGAGGAGGGTGCCAGAACGACGACGGCCTTGTGTCCCCGTAGCCGCGGCGTCCGGCGGGGCGCCGTCGTCGAAACGCCGATTACCTACTCGGGAAAAAACCCGAGACATCTCGTCGCCGGAACGCTCGCTCGCCCCGCCGATCCCTTTCGACACCGTCATAACGTCGTGCGTCCCTTGGACGACCGGCCCTGCCGCGCGCGCGCGCGTCCCGGTCCAACACGAGCGCCGTCGACAACGTCGTTTCCGAAAGAAGGAGGAATAAAAATTTGAAATGGTTTTTCGTGCGTTTTCTATCAAAGACGACTTATTTACCGGTTTTACCGTGTACGAATGCTCTTTTTACGACGCACGTGAAGTCGGTATGTCAAACGACCAATTTCTATCGAGGAATGGATTAATAGCTGAGCTCTCTCTTAGTTATTACGAAATTACAATCTCGTTGAAAATACGAAGGCTGTAGTGTAGAAAATATTAGTAAAAAAAAAAAAACGTACTCGTAGAGTACTTGCGACACTCAACATGTATGAATTAATGATGTGGTGGTTCTACAATTAATGTAAATAAATTATTGTCTGATTACCGCGATACGGAAAAATACGATTTATTCCATTAAGAAAAAAAAATATTACGGTTATTTGGCTATTGATCTCAATAGTTACGAATCATAATATCAAAATATCTGGCTTCCATCAAACATTCGCGTAACTCTTCCATAATATTTTACGGCGTTCCAAAACAATGTTTCTAAATTGCGTATAGCAGACGCAGTGTTTTGGAACTACGAAAACAATATTTAATTATTTTCTTGCCATTGTACAAGTGTAAGAATATTATGTACTACTGTTGAAATTAGTCGTCATCGGTCGAGACGATGACTGATTATTAAATCGACGCCGTCCCTTGACCGTATACAATATGTTATTTGTGAACACGTTTGCGGAATAAACAGGGACGAACTGGAAAATGGGAGCTTTCCAGATGGCCTGAATCATATTATTATTGTCTGATGGCCTAGTGTTCAAAATTTTTTTCAAACCAGCTCGTTCTTTTTTTTTTTATAATTTATACCAATAGTGATGTACTCTTAAAAAATTTAACAATATTATTTTGTTTGAAAAATTAAAAAAAAAAATAAACACGTCCTTTAAGCGAATCATTTTGATAAATATTTCATAATCTGTTGTTATCATTACAAATTTAAAATCAATGATAAATCATTGCATTCGATCGATACAACGATTCTGAGCGGTACTCCGATGTAATATTTTCCGTACATAACAAAAACGAACCCTTTTTTATAAATTAAATACCTCACAAAAACCTATAAATGCTAGAAAAATAGTCCAACATTAAAAAAAACTTTTGGAAACTTCTTTTTCCTCATAATATAATGTAAAGTTACATATTTAATGAATATTTCAAATTTCTATACCCATTAGTTTCAAAATTACGAAAAAATAACACTTTTTTTACCATTTTTATGTAGTATTTTAAGGCACTATTGAAAAAATCGAAAAATGACCTTTTCAAAGTACTTACTTATTAGATGCAATTCGCTAACCGGGAACAAGCTGTGGCTATAAAGATCGTAGTACTCCTTCTAGTAGAATATTTAGGTATAGACATAAAAAAAAAAACATCTCATCGTAAAACCAATACATTCTTCGCTCCACTCAGAATCTAAATTTTTTTTTGTAAATTGGAATTGCTATTAGAGAGAGAGGAAAACGACTGAAAACATTTTTATTTTTTGTAAGTGTACGACGAGAGGCCTGGATAAAAGAAAAACCAACACTCTCTCGGATTTAGTTCCCACTCCGTCCCTGGCTAATAAAAGTGACTGAATAGTCACGTAGTATGAGAATTCTCGAATAGCGAAAATAGATGCGTATTTCTGGTTACTGTAAATGAGTTTTTAACACAGAAAATAGTGATATGTTGTAGTATATTTTAATAACTACAAAAATTATTAATTCAATTAATACGTGTTTTGTGTTTGACGCTCTAAGTAAATATACGCGGTAGTGTCACGCCTTATTATCTAGTGCAGTAGGGTAAATAGATAATGTTACGCATAATAATTTTCATCGTTCTAAATCGATTATAAAAGTGAATTAATATTTATTCACTCGTATAATCTATTCGAAAATTTACAAGAGCTTCATAAAAGGATTACGGCTAATAACTGGTAGTTAAAATATTATCTATTACATATTTATCGTACCGGTATCATCGTAAATAGATATAAGTGACTGTGTTGTTTGATTAATATTAGGATATGAGAAATAAAGAAAACAAACCAATACAACAAACAGTTTCTTTACTAACATTTAGCCATTTCTTACTGACAAAAGAGACATTTTCAAAATTGATTTTAAAAACAGTTTTATGACATGAATAAGTGTATAGTATGCCAATGGTGTATGGCATTTACGCTCCGCAAAGTAAATTTAAATATGTACTATAAAAGTTGTGATAAGGTGTAATATTGCACACCAGTGACGCATATTTTGCGAACTATTACGTTCCGCCGACAGTGGATATAAATATTTTTACGCTTCATTATTCCTTTATAACGTCGTAAGCATTTATTCGCAAATTTCTCGTAACTCATAAATACAATATAAAAGTGTATTCATTTTTTTTTCTCTTCGCGAATATAATGTAAATAAAACGCCGATTTGAATTTCGATAAAAAAAAAAAAAATAATAATAATAACACTTAATACAAAACAATTTCGTATGCTTAAAAATCCTAAGACATTCTCATCGGAACGCTGTAATAATTTACATAATCGTTTTAAGGGTTTTTGCGACGATTTCACGAGTTCTCTTCAAGTAAATATAACCTTAATATACAGAGCGAATCAAAAACAAAATATCCATACGGTATCGTTAGAGTTGTTTCGATGAAAAACAAAAACTAATATACGTATTTACAATTTGCGTTTACTTTATCTACAATATCACACTAAAATATCATAAATTTTTAAAGAACGAACTGAAATTTTAATATTTTATAAAATATAATTCCAATACGCTGAGCAAACAACGCTTTTTTATAATCCTAAATCGTTGTAGTAACGAGCTACTCAAATACATTGTTAACAGCGCGACACGCACGTATATTAAAATCCAAAAGTTCACTGTGCCGTGACATTATCCGACGATCACGTCGAAAAAGATACGTGCACATGTCAAGTCGTACACGAGACGTTCGCTTTTATAAGGATAAATCACACATCGCTCTGTTTGATTTGGTCTTTTAGCCGTTAAAATTTAAATCCATATTTTTTTTTTTTTTAAATCATTTACCATATTTTTGTAACACTCTACGACGGTCGTGTATGACAACGATTGTAGTAGGCCTACAATTGCATACGATATTTTAACATTGTCGAAAACAACAGGTTTTCTTAACTTTTAGTACGAATAATAATAATTTTAACAAGAACAAGTAATATCGTTGGCCGGCAGCGTTGGAGGGCTTCTCGAGATTGAAACGATACGTCGTCACCACAATTGAATATTGAGGCCGTTTAACCTTTACAAGCGCATGAAAATAAGTTATACATTTATACATATAAATGCATCCTCGTAAAGAAAAAAAACGCGGGTTTTTTACAATACAATTATATAAGAAAAGAAGAAAAAAATGCGCAGGACACAATCGATGAAATTTCCTAACAGTATTCGCTACACACGTGATATTTACTCCTAGATCTACGAAAAAGTAAATGATTATCGAAATGCATTTAATTAGATTACCGGTAGTCGTGCACGGCGTTCCAAATACACACTTCTAATGCGTCCTAACAATCGGGTTCTACTACGATTTTATTATTATTATTATTATTATTATTAACGTGAATAATTTCAGTTGATTCTATATTAGATAATTATTATACATTTATTTATATTATATAACCGGGCGTATAGTGTTATTAATAACGTAATTGAATAAAATATACAATTAAACGTTTATTTTATATAATTAAATATAATTGTACAAAACAAACGTATAATTTTTTTTTAACGTATTATTGCATTAACAACTAAATATATGTAATAAAAAAAAAATGAATCGATTTCTTTTTTACTACGAAAGCATATAGCACTGTGATTTCTTTTAAAAAATAAATAAATTTAACACTATGCCCTTGGAAATTGACTATAATAATCGAAATATATATATATATAATTATTAACGGAACAAAAGAACATTAATCATTTGCGATAAATAATAATTTTTTCCGATGTTAACAATCGTATTAATACCGTCGACAGGCTTTTTCGAAATATTATTTTTCCTATATTTTAGGCGGTAATCATAACTTAGAGAATTTCATTGAAATAAATTATCTATATAATATATAAAGAAAAGAAATATTTTGTCACGTTGTTATTATTATTAATATTAAAACAATACAAATTTATAAACATAATATATATATATATACATATAAACTAGGTATCATAAAACACGTCACGGCCAGGTTCACAGAACTTATTTCGATGCTTAATACAATTGAACGTTAAAAGTACGACAAAAACCTGTGCATGATTGCGACTCACGAATATAAAATAAAAATAAATTTGTTTGAAAAAAAAAAAGTGTTATGTGTAATGTATACGTTGTCGGTAGAACTCACTAGGGAATATTAGATTTGTCCGTGTGGGAGAAACGCGGTGTGCGACGTAAATCGACACCTGCTTTTTCAATGATTTATCCTCGCAGAATATTAATGCGTGTGCAAAATAAAGATTGACTCAACCCACACAGACATACTATACACGTGTAGATAAATAATGTCCAGTTGAAAATCATCCAATGACCGTAATAAAGTACAATTAAAACCCGCAGTAAGTGATCCTAATACCGGGTATCCGATATTAGCGGTACATCTTCACTTATTATTATAAATTAAAACGCGACGATGTACGTATGTAAACAGTATCGAAGTACACACATTTCGTTTTATTGGGTATTGTTACATAGGAATACGCAACACGCGAATAGTTACAAAAAAAAAAAAAAACTGTTACTACAGTGCTGAACACAGATGATTGTCCGACTGACCGACTTTTATATAATAATATGTGTTGTTCTAGAAAATTCTATACGATATATATTTACATAGTTCTAGATTTTATGTAATGAACAACAAAATATAATAAACACACGGGGAATCTTCTTCTCGAAATTTCGATTTAACGTAAACAGTAAACACGATAATATTATGAAATAATATTAAATAACGTTATTCGATTGAACGAAAATAATATGAGTAAATGTTAAAATAAAAAAAATAAGTCTTTAATTATCTAAATTATAGTTTTTTTTTAATATCTAACAATAAAATAATATGGTAGCTATAAACCGTTTAAAACATTCATTATTGAAACTTAAATAGTCAAATCAATTTTTATATTAATTGTACACAAGTAATTAAAGAATTAAATAGTTTTTAATATCATTAAAAATTAATATCTTGTGATAAACAATACATATTACATTCCTGAGATAAATGATAGAATTGACAATAAAACAATGTATTTTAAGTGTAAAAATTGGACGTAATAATAACGAATATATTCTACATAAGTTGCGTTTTTTTTCACTCGTAAAAATACCCACTATAGGATAAACGAAAAAAAAAGTTATCAGTAGCGTTTTTGCATAAATAAATATGAAAAAAACAAGGATTGTATTTTACTCCGGTATACTCTACTTGTGTCCATAAATATATAGTGACAATTCGGAAGTCGCATCGAAGAAATTTAGATGAACTATTACGATTCAAAAATAGCAATGTAAATTTCTAAACGTCAAAATTAGTATTTGGACATTTTATTATTCTGCGTTATACTTGTGCCCTTGTTTTTTATTATTTTTTTACTTATATACCTGACATTTTCAGTTTTTGTTACCTAAACAATTTGGTTTTTGCGACAAATCAGAATTACATTTTGATTTTCAGAGCCGTTTGTTTTGCTTTTCGACATGTAATATTATAACAATTCAATAAAGCGAATATAAAATATTTTATTTCATATTACTAACGTTTAATATTTATAATGGATATTTTACACTAAGTAATATTTATTATTTTGAACAATTTCGCATTTTTTTTTTTAAGAAACTAAAAAAAAAAAAATATCGAACAATGGAAAAAGATATTCAGAACAATAATCTGAAAGGAAAAAAGTAGCGCATAATAAATTGTATTTTATTTTTAACATTTTAAACATTTTTTTTATCAATAAATTATTAAAATTTTATTTCAATAATAACAATAAAAATAAATAAAATTTAATCTATCGAAACACGTGTATATAAAGTATATAAATGAATTTTGATCGATAAGCACGATAATATGTGAATTTCAAATAATTGACATTGTTTTATTACAAGTGTATGCTTTTCAGTTATTATTATATATATATATATATATTATATGTGTAATAAATGTTAATTTGATTTTTTTTTAACTGCCGTTCGAATTTAATGATAAATCCGTCCTATTAAATACCAGGTCAGAGCAGTTTGTTTTCTTTGTACTTTAATTCTTCTGGATTAAGCATTTTCGAAATATCTACATTCACGTGTGTTAATATGTCTGTACGTAATAGCATAGTATGTTAAGTTGTCGAAGTCATTTATCTTTTTCTTCGATCACGATTCGCGGCATTTAAAACGTGCGTGTAAATACAAATATAGTAATTTCTAATTATAAAATTAATTACGACGAGCTTAGAATTAAAAATTAAGTAAATAAACTAGTTTTAATTCTCAAATGTACGTAATCATTTAACGAAAAAGTTTGAAAACTTAAATATATAGTGTTTTTGAACATTAAACAGTGTAAGTGTATATTTTGTACACATACGACGAACGTTATGGATAATTTTACAAATAATCGTTTTTAATAATCAAAATATGATAATAATCATGGGATTATACGTGTATTATACAAATCATTCTTTTTTCCATTTTAAAATATATTTTATAAATTATCACTTTTTTTAATGCGAAAACATAAATACGTTTAATTACGAAGCAACATTCCATACCAATTAATAATTATTAGACGTAAAAAAATATATCTTTTTTTTTCTTTGTTCATTACAACGATGTAAACTCGATTGTTTAGAAATTATTGGACATAATACATTTTGTATAATAATTGCAATAATTCCCGTAAGGAAAAAAAACAAAACAATAATATCATTAATTATCGTGTAATTATAAGATGGGTAATAAGTTAGGCCGCGAAAACCGTTGGAAAGTAATTAAAGTTTAAAACAACTTTAAATGTTAAATACTTTGTTTTTAAATTTGTGAACAATAAAATTAAAGCGTTACGTACAATAAACGATAAAACCGCAATTGAATTTATAAGGAAATGACAAACATAAATTTTCTTTATCACACGAACGTACTGTGTCCCTGCGAAAAACTAAACTTATTATTTTCGTCGAATACCTGTGTACCATGATTTTACATTTAAAAATCTTCAGTAATATTACGAGTCGATTAAATCATCGTATCTTTATGCTTATACGTCATATAACTTAAATTGTGTTATACAGTTATTAGCAATAAAGTAAATCTTAGTATATCGTTATCGTTTAAACAATGAGTAGACGTATATAAAAAAAATTGTATGTTTGTATTTTATTTCTCTTTTCTAATAAAACATTATTTCTCCGCTTGCAATTACGGCACCTACGGGATATATTTCAAAAACAATTTTATTGATATACAAATATTCATTGAATCAAAATTATACGCGTGCATTTATATCACACGTTAATGTTACAAAAAAAAAAACGATTATGTGCAACTAAATATTTATAGTAAATAAATTTGACGTATCGTTTCATTTTTATCGAGTCAGCTTTGTGTCCGTTTTAACTTTAACGACGTATCGAAAAGTCGTCGATCTCATAGTAGCACACACACACACATCTTTACGATTTTCACTTATAGCAATAAAAGTTTTAATACACTCATTTTTGTCTATAAATACTCGTATATATATATATTGATTTTTGAATAAAGAATTTTCCAAAAAATTATAAATTATTACAATACTCAAATAAAAAGTATCATTTTTCCTGCAACAAAATGATTTGCTTACAATACACCTAGACAATAGCCAACACTTACGAGTACAATATACTCATTTTAAATTATCAACATTTATATCAATACGCATGTCACCGATTATTATTTGTTATTAGACTTACAGTAAAATATACGAGTAAATCACTTTTTTATCAAACAAATATTGTCATTCGCAATTCAATAATAATCGCTCGTGAAATTTTAATTATTATAATAAAAACCACTCATATGAAAAAAATCTACGTGTTTAGAAATAATTCAATATAAATAAATATAACTGATCGAAATTGTATAAATATACGGTGTTTAAAATGTATTTGCAAATTCGTATAAAATCACGTATGTGAAAACAATAATATCAAAATTATCTGTATAGTTATATCGAAATGTAAAAGTGTAATCGACTTTATCGATATCGCCGTATTCAATTTTGGACAAATAACGATTTATGTAATAACAAATGTACAAAAAGTATATATTTTTTTCCACGTTTACGAAAAGCCCGAAAGACCTAATGCACGTAGCCTTGGATCATTGATCTTTTGCTTCGTCACTCGCACAATTAAGAGGACGGCAACGTCTTATGAATGGATAAAAAGTTTTGTATGGCATTTTAACCTTTTGATAAACGAGACCTCTTAGAAAAACTCAGACAAACTTCAAGCGGTTCTTGGGCACGTTAGATCGAATTGATGACCTCTGTGGTATTCAACTGTAATCCCTTCGAAGGTGCTTATACAGTACGTCTATCCTGTTAAGCACGTAAATCAATTAAACGGGTCAGTGTATCAAACGGCGGGAGCAAAACGGTTTATTTGCGAAAAACCATCGTCGCCAAATCAGCAGAAATTCCAATACGCACATACGCGTATCCGGCTGCAACCATTCACAGGAATCCGGAACGCTGCGCCGGTTAAATAAACAGTCAATAAGAATTTCGTTTAGCCGACAATTCAGGAGGAAAAAAAAATATCGCGACCGCGTATTAAGTTAGTAGAGGCGTCGTCGACATTCACATAAACGGACTTCGGAAAAAAAGAATTCGATGCGGTGTGTAAGGGAGAATTTTATCGGATTTTTACCCCCCCCCCCCAAACGTAAATAAATTAAAAAAATTTTAAAGTCGAAACACTCGAAACGATGTGCAGGACTCGGACGATTCCTCCGGTCGTTTTCATCAGAATCTATTTAATGCTCCTCCAAACGGTATTTCGATTATACGTTTTCGAAAAGGGAATGTAATTGGTCTTTTCGTGTTGAAAAGACATTGGTACGTGTAGTTGCACTCCCACCACACAAGTATAAATTCTTATGAAATAAAAACGTAAAACGAATTACAGTATAATGTTATAAGACATATTTCTGTAATTCGGGTTTCTAAAACAATTGTACATGTAGTCAGTTTACAATACGTCTGATCTTTTATTGAAAATGTACATTGTTATGTCAGCAATGTCGATGAGATGGATTTCGCGACGTACAATAAAATACGGACGTGCATTCCAAACTATTTCAACTGATAAATATATACGTGTAACCCAATCAGAATCAAGAATGTCTCGCAACACTTGATTGCATAACAACGAATCTCATCCCCGGAAAGCGCTGTTTGCACCTCAAGACGACTGCGTGGTGCGTTTTAATTAAATCGCGGAATTCTTCTGGTTACAAGTTACAAGTTGTAAAAAAAACAAAACCTCCCCGTAAAAAAATGAAAAAAAATCATCCGCGATACGAAATTCGTATACGAAATTTCGTAATTATTTTCCCCGCGCGTCGTAGAATTCCGTTCTAAATTACTTCAGTTTCCATTCTCGCCTATTTCCGTTCTCCGTCTTGCGTTCGGCTGACTCCAGCCCACACACCCTGTCGTCGACTACTCGGGCTCCCAAAGAACGAATGCAAAGCTCCTTCGAGAGAATGTCATTCGACGACGTCGTCGCGAATAACGTAAAAGTTTTTGTATTAAAAACGTCGCGGCGAACGAGGATGGGATAGGGAGACGCGTAAAAATGTCGTTCTGCCTCGCAAACACGTCGTTCGTTCCGAAACTAAAAACCGATAATTTACGACTCCGGTCGTACGGAGCAATTTTTAAAATGAACTCGGAAGCCGGTGCCGTATCTGCCGCCGTTATAAGTTCTCCCTCATCCACCCCAGTGATGTCAATCGTCAAAATTACACTCTTTTAAAGAAAAACTCTCTACGGTATACATTTTAAACCCCTCCGCGTTTCCCATCGGTTTCCAAACGCCGAAGGCAGTTGACATTGTTTTACAAGTACAACAATTTCGCAAAACAAAACTAAGGTAATTTATATAGTAAACTACTGGCGTGTAGTAAGCGTGACCAAGTTCGACGTCGACGAACGCCATAAACCATTTTCGAGACATTGCTATCGCGCGTCGTTCGATAACGCCGTATTGACAAATGCGCATTAGACAGAACAAAGTCGCGCTAACCTGTCCTGCATGTTTACACTGAGCATCTCCGAAAATAATCCATGTATTTGCGTTTACAGAAATTTGATTTCGTGAAGAACGTTTCAATTTCTAACTATTCTCTCGTGCAAAATAACAATACCGGCGCAAGAATAAAGAATTATAATTTGTATATCCATTGGACTGCATCTGATCGGCGTCACGAACGCGTTGAGTGTACGCGTGAATCTGCAAGTGACACATAAATTATGGCTTTTTTAACAGTTACATGGATTACTCTTTTTTTTTATGTCCTGAAATGCGACAAAACGTTTACAACAGATCGTTGAAAGAGTATAAAAATTACGCTAAAACAAATAACAATAATAATAATTATAAAAGTGTTATTTTCTCGGCCGATTTACTTTCGATTATTATTCTTCAACAAATATATTTATCCGATATACGGTCATTACCAAATGTCTGTGTGGCGCACGCCTATGCGGTCACGCCAGTGTATTATTTTGTCAAAATCGCGCCATTCACCGGAGAATTGTAGTGATAAGCCCTAACCGCGTGAACTAATTTGTATTAAATCGAATTCGTCCCTTTGAGACGTCCCATTCAACGACCAATTTGACGGGTCACAAGACGAAATTGAACATTTGTCACAATATTCAGTTGAAATGTCCATATAAAATCGGTTTACTACTGAGAAATACATTGCGCGTGGGTTTTCGAATTTTGATTTGGTGGAAACAGTAAAAGCCATTGGCTCCGTTCAATTCAATAAAATTTATCCCATTAATACTACGCGGACCACTTACGAAGAGTAGCCGAGTTGCCGCCTAGTCCGTGTAAACCAAACGTTTAATATTTATGTATATCGTGTGTTAAACGATAATCTACGATCGTGTACGGACTAATTATTGGAAACATTAAAATTATCGCCAAGTCTAAAATCGTCCGTTGTATAACAGAATAACGCACTGCCGTTTTGTTTTCAGCCGTTATCGTTTATTCCGACATATCACAGTATTACAGTTACATGCATTGACCATGATTTGAGTGAACGAACGGTTTCTTATGTAGCTGATTGACATTAAACGTATTCAAATATTTTTTTATATAATAATATTATTTCTCTTAACGATTTAGCGATTTGTGCCAATCATACACGAATATAACACAAAAAATATATAATCATAATTTAACACTACAAAAGTTAACTTAAGGAGGGAATTAAACATTTTTAGACATGGATTTAATTATTCTCCTATTTCACTCTTCCCCCCCCCCATCATGCGCGCGTAGCTGTCCTTAATGGTTTGTTTGAAAACATATAATAAATATTTTTTCACAATATTAATAATGATTCAATGTTATGTATATTTATAAAACACTGATTTAAAAGAAATTTATTTTTAGTATGAAAAAAAATATACGAATTCTACGTTTTTCGCACAAATAATTACTTTATTACGTTTTTGTTTTTTATAAATTTTTTATGCTGTAAATGCCTTTTTAATAATTAAAGTAATTGTCGTATATGAATTTCAAAAGCATCGTTTTTTCTTTTAGATTTTTTTTTTATGTTGTACAAAATATTCAACAATATTACCATCTGTATTATTATTTTTTTTTCATTACTCCAGAATGTCTTCAATATGTATAATGTATATATATAAATATATACGTATATTGTATCCAGAAGAAAAATCTCAATTTATATAAAAGTATAAATTATATTTCCAATCAATTTTTCTTCACATCGGACATGTAGAAATATGTAACAGAATAATTGTAAAAATGTTATAAAATATAGGTAGTGAAAAGTGTAAATAATAATCCGTGACGTTTATTATTACGTTCCGTTAACCGTACGATTACGCAAAAGAATAAAAATCTATCGAATTTATGATTAATATATGTTGTTCTTCCAGTGTTATCGGCGTAAATCCACTTATATTTTTCATCAGACTATATCAGTTTTAACTTTGTTTGAGTGAATTTTTATCCCCCGTGACAGTTTAATTTATTGTTATCTGTTTATTTATTTATTTTTTAATTAAATTTACAATACAATAAATTACTTGTTTCTAGTACAAATGTGTGTGTGTGTGTTTCCTGAAATTTATTGTAGTGCGCAAGTCCGAAATTATTTTAAATTACGATTTTCAATGTCCACGATTCTATTTCGTCATTCGACGTTTGATACGACGCAATAATTTAAACTTCGTTCGCTATAAATAATCAGTTTAAACGAGCATACAAGAATAAATATCGCCCTGTGTGGATGCGATAACGATCGTAAAAATGTGTATTTTCAACGTTTGTTTAATTGGTCAGAACAAAATAAATATTATTACGCATATCCAGCCGTGACATATTTCGCCTCAATAAAGTTTTCCATTTGCAAATGTTCGCAAGAAACTTGGCACACGGTAATAATGCCGCGGTTCCCTTTGACACCGGTTAAGTCGATGGGAACGCGTGAAAAACGGTAAATGTTATTTATTTATTTGTTTTTTATTTTTAAAGTTGTGCGCGCGTAACTGCAGGAAAATACCTAAACGAGCCTAAGGGTCGGAGAATTTTTTCTTTTTTTCGTTGCAAATGTAGTGAAAAAACATAAATAACTTACCCTTTTCAAAACGAATTGAACACGACGCAGAGACCAACGTCACAGAGACCGTGTCACGTTGGCCATTTATCGTTAAGAACGCAAATAATCCGTAAAGGTAAATGCGGTTTTCGTTGAACGCGAATTAAACGCCTAGAATTCGTGTTTACATAATATAACGTGAGATACGTTTGAATTAAAACCAAAACACGCAAAATGTTTCAAGTAAAAAATGTTATTAATTTTTTTTTTGTTATTAATACAAATATCCTCGCGTGTTCAATGTAAAAAGTTAATAAAACCTCGGTGAAAATATTTAGAAACATTATTAATATTTAAAAATTCGCCATCGAGTCAATACACTAACTGAGTCGGAATTACGACTCCCGCGCGTGAAGTGACTTACATAAATTTTACAATAATTCCTTCTTGTAAAATAATGTATAAACCATAAACTATATTATAGGTGAACGTAACTAATTTTAATAATATTCAAAACGATATTGGAAAAAAATTTAATTAAAATTTTCCAACGGTATAAAGTTAGAATATGCGAACAGTTTTTTGGTGGGTGTCAAAGTTTTTCTATTATCTACTCGTCGCCCTTGTGAATCCCTCCTCGTCCATATTCTAAACTATACATTTTAAAAGGTATTAGAAAACATTTCCCTGGTCAATAAAATTATATTTACACTTTTATTTGAAAAATAATCTACGGATTAATTTAAACTTAAATGATAGTTTTATAACGAAACTAATATTTTACAGACCGGTGCTATTATTATTATTAATATTATTATTATTATTAGGTATGTAATTGAATAAAATTTGTTATTTTACCAAGTGAAAGATATATTAAATAGAAAATAATTAACTACAAATTAAAAACAATATTACAATGTTGCAGACTATTCGCGTTAACCTATAAATTAAATTATATTTTAATTTTTTACTTTTGTGTGCATAATTGAATGCGATGAAAAATGTCTTAGAACCTTTTTCAAAAACCCAATTCGCGCATTCATTTAGATGCCAGGCCGACAATCGACAACGGTTAATTATGTTTAAGCATTATAACACTAGTATGATTGGCGTTAAAAATGAAATAAATGGGTTTAATTAATTATTTGAAAATTATAATATGTAATTTTTGTTTTCGTTCAAAACTTCGTCATATCAGCTAGGCATTTATTTATATTTTATTGTTAATCGACTTACAGCAACAATAACGATCGTACTGTGTCTAATGAGAGCTACGTACGCCCCCAACAATAACCCTGCAAGCTGTTGAGATAAATCACGTGATTTATGCTCATAAATATTAAAGAATCTGAAATTGTGGTAAAAGAAACATATAAATTATATGACTTTGTATAGTTTTCAGTCCTCTATCCGATTTAAGGTGCAATTTATTTGGCCGTTATCGGCCGTTACATCAACAATTGAACGAATAACGCGTTTCTACTTTCATTAATGGAGTTTTTGTCCAGGATTAAAACTACGGAATACAACGTTCTTTTTTTTTTCAAAAAATTGCAAATTTTTTTCTTTTTTCTCGTTTTGTGCATTTGTTTTATGGAATTATCCGATTTATTGTAACCGGGTCAGGGAATATAAATAATAATTATTACGCTCTGAAAATAAATAGCAAAAAAAAATAATGTAAGCGTTCAATGACCGCGATATTTTCTAATTTCCTCTTGTGATATTGGATATTACGTTGACATCCTGAATAATATAAAACGACGAATGCGCCAAGCATTTAAATAATATACTAAAAAATACGCGACAACTTTGAGTTCTTGGAACTTTAAAAACTTTCAGAAATTTCATTTAATTTTTTGCAAAACATGGTATCGTTTTTTGAACAAATATATACATATACTTTTTTTTTCTTTAATCGAATGTAATTATTTTGAGCAAACAAATAAACTGTTAATGTAATGAAATTTAAATATTTAAAATACGAATTAATAAAATATTCGTCCGCGTACGAATAGTATGTGAGGAAAGTAAAAAATTGCTTCTTTCCACTTATACCGTGAACAACTTACTCAGTGTTAAGTACATAACGAAAACGAAGAACAAAACATTATAAATTGGAACGGAAAATTGAATTACATTTTTTCCTTCGTTATTCTGCATCTAATGTTGACAGGCCAACAATAAGTAATTACGTTTTTGAAGACAAGAATAACTCGTGATTCTAAAAACCAGCACTCCAATAAATTGGATTTACTCGAACTGTAAAACGTATATTATTTATTTTTAATCGAATTTATACGTGTTGTATATGATAAAAAGAAAAAATTATTATACTCTCCGTTGCTGATGGATATGATCAATAATGAATAGTGTTTACATTGATACTCGTTCAAAGATTTTGGAGTCTATATTTTTTTAATTATTTCTGTATTGTTTTAGTACATTCCATTGTGCACATAACGTGGAGTATTTATAAATGATAACTTAATTGTTTCATATATTTTATTTGTAATTTGAGTATTATGTCCATGTACGTTACTCGTCTAATAAATTTCAGAAATATATGTTGTATTCAAAATGCGATCGTGATTCGAATACTAATTTATACTTTGTTCTATAATTGTTCAAATTATTATTTAATTATTCACGCGTGATGAATTTTCCAAAAACTCGTATTTGTACGGAAAGATATTGGACCATTAGATGTTACATAATGCGCGAAATGGTTTATATGATACATTTTTGTGGTGAAAAGAAAAAATATGAACACGAATTCGCTAGTATTTTAAATGGTTTAGACATCCAATTATCAGTTATTCGTATTTATTTATCAATTTGTAAAAAAAAAACTTGTTTTTTAGATTTATCGCTTCGATGGAATTGCGAAACTTTAGTCGATCCAATTTTAGTTAAAAAAAAGTATAAAGAACTGTTGATATTAATTCTTCAAGAGATTTACGAAAACGATTTTTCGGATTACTAAACTCCAACAAGAGTATAGTTTATTTCAAACGTGTTTACTTGTAGCTTATGTATATAAGACGAATGCAATAAATGAAAAAACCCCCATCTCGTTATTCTTTACAAGTAGTATTAAGGAAACTCAAACGTTTACAATATTAAATTGTTGGGCAGCTAGCCAATGTCTCGGACATTTTTGCTCATCAAACGTATTAAAACTGTTAATAAATCGAATATTATAATATTATGTTATATTTCTTTATTCGTACATAAATGTCGAACCAAACGATTTATCAATGCAACACGTAACACTTAAAAATACCTATGCGAAACGCGAAATAAATGAAAAATTGTATTAGCGAAAACGTGAATGTTAAACGTCCTACACATCTGCAAAATAATCCTGTAAACAGTGGAGTAATTTAAATTTCTTTCTGATTGGAGGTAGAGGGGATTTAAACAAAAATTTACGAAAGAACTCCCACCCTAGCTATAACTATTTTATATAAAACATTTTTTTTGTAATCAATAAAATTAATCGACGAATACGGCTAATTTTATACTGATAATTTTTTAACTTTTGTACACACTATAATCACACGTGTATATCGAACAACGTGTCCAGTTTATTTTATGATAAAATAGAATGGCTCATTGTTATCAGTTAGAAAGCAACGTTTGATGGCGTAAAATGGACATCGACTAATGAGTAAGTAATTAACGTAAACTCGTCAATTGGACTAATAATTCGTGAAACACGCTGGTTCGTCAATATTACGGACAAAATCATAAATAAAGAGAAAATTTAAATTGCAGTGATGAAATTAAAAAACTAACAAAAAATATTTCGTAATTTGTAAAGATTTTGAAGAAAAACGACTGTGTTGAAATAAAAATTGAATATTTTTCTGATCGTATCGTATTGAAATGCGGGCGAAAAACTTATTTCGAAAAATATAATAGAGAAGAGAGAAATAATTGTGATTTTTCCCAACGCGCAATAATATTTTTGACTATTGTTGGTCCTGGTCTTGGCTGGGCGTTAACCAAACGTCCACTTAAACATGCCGCTGAATAACATATATCGCGCATAACGTGTTAGATACGAGTGATACGCGCGCTAATAATTTTGACGATCGTGGACATCGCAGTACTGCGGTTTGTGAGTATATATTTTTAATTTTTTTTTTTATATATACTCTAAGTTATAGTGGATAGTTCTTTTGATCGCCTTGCCATCGAAATATATCTCTTATAGACGCGTTAGACGTGTTAGACACGAGGTCGCCCCCGGAATCGATTTTGTGGTACAACTACCCGGTAGTGCGAGATTGGAAGGTGATGATAATATGGAGAAGTGAAATGATTTGCGCGCAAAAACTCTCGGAGAGTAATCAGGAGAAAAAATAAGAAGAAGAAGAAGAAGCATAAGGAAATAGACAGTTATTATTTTCCGATATAAGTACAAGTGTAATTATTATAATATCGTTTAACACACGTTCTTACGTATATAAATTTACGTATTCCGCGTGTTCGCCTACAGTTCATTTGCATTGTGACGGTGGCAAATGTTAGACGGCGTTGGGATTACGAGTCCGCGGTAAAGATTTATGAATCGCAGTGCGGTGGCGACCGACGGCACAACCGGCACAACACTGCTCGTACCGCGGCTAGTTAAAAGTTTCCTTAGCGTCTATACAGTGTTTAATTCGGCGTAGTGTGCGGTGTGAGTAAATAATAGTTTCGCCGTTAAAGATAAATTCCGTTTTATTTATTGTGTGTGTGTGTGTGTACGTCCCGTCGAAAAGAAGCGGTTACGGTTTTCGACAGAAGCACACCTCGCGACAACACACGATTTCCAAATACCGTCCCGACAGAGGTAAATGAAAACGTTCTGTGTCGTCACGTCACCGTTTCTTGTCATCAGTCATCAAATGTCCATTTTTGTATTTCACGCGGATTTTTTCATTATAAGTTCGGCGATATTTCGATGTCCCGTCACCGCGGGAACGAGCTTTGTGCAAAAATGTTCCCGGACGAACGACTGGCGGCGAGTGGATACGCGCGTTTCGTTACGAATAATCATCGCTTGTAGTTCATTGGAAACTTATGAAAAATTGACTTTTACGATTGATGCGGAACAGTTTTGTGAAAACGCGGAACTTTTTTTCTGTACGCGAGCGGCACGCGCGAACGTGTAAACGGAATCGGAAATTGTCTTGTCGCGAGATGTCTGTGTGTGTGTGATGTGCAATCAATAATCAGACCCGCGTGAAATACTTTTTAAAAGTATTTGAAATACGTATTCCGGATTATTTTGGGGGAAAAAAATGTATTTCGAATAAGTATTTCAAAACATTCCACGACAATAAAATATTCTCTAAGTTTTTTAATGCTTTTTAATATATTTTCATAATTTTTCATTTACATTTTCTGTTTATAACTCAGGTAACGCGATAACTAATAAGTCAATTAATTATAGCAATTATTTGTGAAACGTAATACAGTAATTATAATAATTTACCGTAATCGTATATTGTACGAGATTATTTGAATAAGGGATGAAGGGTAGACATATAGAAATATTATTGATAAAATAAACGAAGCGCGTTTTAAATACCTACTGTTATTTGTTACCGGACCGGTGCTGATGTTCCACGGACGACTCATTCACCCTGATCGAGCACCGCCCTTCCGCAAATCTTGAATCGTCGAAAAAACATTCGCTATCTCTTGCTACACGTATTCCTCTTTTTCTGAAACAATATTATTTCTTAGACAATTATATATATATATATGTATAAAATATGTTATTATTTTCGCGTAAATACTGTTTTAATGCTTCAGCATTCGGAACACTACACAAGAACGATGATAACACAAAGAGGTATTAATGAACGTGTTCCATTAACACCTGTGGAAGAGGAAGAACGTGCGGGATGGGGCGAACGAACGAAGAAACGTAAGGCCGGGGGGTGCGTGTCGTCAAACGCTTCCGAAAACGAGTAGTAAAGAGTTTTTTGTCGACGACGAGTAGTGCGAGGCAAAATTACTAACCGACGATATTTGTCGACGGCGGCGTTAGTGATGAGTAGAAAAAAAAAGCGGGAATGCGGATGAGCGAAAAAGAGAGGGGACACGGCGGTGTGTGCGTACGATCTGCAGGATAAACCATCTCCTTTCATGATTGATCGCCGCGAATTATTCAACGTGCCAACAACACGCCCAACCAGTCGATAATAACATCGTGATTGAACAGCTTACTTATTCCTTCGCCTTACAATTTTGCTCGTACAACCCCGACCACCTACACGTACTAAAAGATTCTCCCCGCCGTGTCTCTTTTGCATTTTCCACCGCCGCTACTGAACCATTAATAATCTCGAAAACATAACGCCGCCGCCAATACACTATTCCCGCGCACTGCCTCGCCCCCGTAAACCTAACAACACGCTGCTTGCAATCAGTTAATATTTCCGTTATTATTTATTATTAATACCTATATATATATATATATTAATATAATATAATATATGTTAATATTCAATGTTGTTATATATATATAAAGTGGTTTTAAAACGTAATGTTTCGAAAATATTTTCACACCTCTCGCTATACTGAATTAATTGTATGATCTCTGCGCGTAAATTTCAAATCGTCTCCCCAATAGCGTAATATAATAATATAATATAAACATAATATTTTAATCGCGTTGTTGTTAGGAGAATACACTCTCCGGTTCGTGTAGTTGTCACCACCATCACACACACACGCGCGCGCGCGATAAAACGACGCGAGTGTTTAAAACGATATAGACAGGCTGTGTGCATTATGGGACACAGCGAGACATATAATATGTACAGTGAAAATCATAATTTATTAAAATGTTATAAATGCATTAATTATAAATTACAATAATCGTGTGTTACGAACTAACTACAACGGATTAAAACTGTCCGTATAATTGTATATTCTGTTTAATCATAACAGTGGGGGGATGTTTCTGAAAACAGAAATCGGCCCGTGCGCATTTCATCACGTCGTTTTTGTTTAAATGGATTTAGTTTTTTTTTTTTGGTATTCAAACGCGGACGTTGTGAAATTTATTATTCAAAATAAATAAAAATGAATTTATTATTCACGGGTGAGCCATCTGCTCATAACACATTAATGACTTTTACACGACGCGAATGTCTTTTAGACCCGCGCTTCGATATCGACGGTTCGCCGCGAGCGTGATTTGGCTTACGACAGCGGTCTCTGCGAGTCGGCATCGCAATGTCTAAACGCGTCTTCACGACGTGTTATCAAAAAAGATTTGTTTAATTTGATGAATTGTGGGAGTTGTGGTTGACCCAGTGAGTCAACTCATTTAAGTGAACTGATTCGTTTCACTGAGTTGAAAATCCCTTCCCTAGCGTGTACCAGTGCGTCCATACGCCGCAGTTATACACGGGAATCATCGTCGGTGGGAAAGGTGTCGCAGTCGTATCAATCAGGACAGCAGAATTTATATCGAGATCTATCACTCGTGTGTATATTTTGTCAGATTATCCATGTTGTTTAACTTGTGTAATAGTTATTCGTGTATTTCTATATTCGTTAGTAAACACAAACATTTATTAACTGTAATCATACACAGTTTTATTGTCAAATATCATTCCGTTCTTCTGTAATGTTAGTTTATACGTGTTGTACGCAAACCATTGGGTCGATTGTATATTAAGAACCCTTTGGCACAAACATAATGTAAATTACGTATACTACTTTCGTACGAACATTTGGTGACGTATAAAACGTCAGGTAACTTTTAAAATAGTTTCTTTCAATTATCGAATTTCAAAAAGTGTACTTGAATTTCACAAAATGTCGTAGTACATCTTAAAGATCAGAAAACAACGTTTTTTTTTTTTTTATTTATTAATTAGTAACTTATTAATATTCAGCTTTGATAAAAGGCGTATGGCACGGAAACATGCTATAATTATTATATTTTGTGGCAAACACGTTTTGTCGAAATAGAATTTCTGAATATTTCTAAAAATAATATCAAATTCAAAATCGTTTCAAGAACAAAATACTCAAAAAAAAAAAAGACAAAAAATTGATTTTTAAATATGATTAATTTTATAGAAGAATTCTATAATTTATAATTATTACGATTATTTATTTTCCACGCAACGCGTATATACGATAAATATATAAATGTATGTGTATTTTTATAATATAATTCAAATCGTTATAAGTGATCACTATATTGATTTTGTATTAATCAAACAAAAACCAATAACTGTCGTGTCCATTAAACTTTGTTTAAAACCTATACGAGAATCTTTGGTTAACGTTCGACTTAATTATATTTTAAAACTTAATACGATAATTATATAAGTTCATTAACAATTTAAAGCATGTCTTTCAATAGAAGTAAAAACCAAATATATGTTAAAATACTCGTATTTGTATAATAAATATAGAATAAGAAAAAATCGCGATGAAAAAAAAATCATTTTCACGTTATTTTTTTTATTACGAGTGAGTATAATAAATAATCTGAACGATTAAATTGTCATATTTTAAAAACAACAATGGGAATAATTTTTAAAATAAATATAAATAATTTAATTTATTTGACGTGTTGTCTAAACAATTCGTTTTAACATTTTTTTTTTCAAGTTTTATTTCAAATATGTACATGTTAATTAAGTATGGAGTACATTAAGGCGCAATACGAAACGTATGTTTATATTAACTCAATTTAGACATCACATCGATGAATATCTTTGTACTTAACGCGTAAAAAATGACACCCCAACGTTTCTTCAAAGTCGTATATAATTTTTTTTGTTTCGAAAATTTAAATCAATTTTCACCGATAATTAATTGTATGACTCTTATTAAGAAATCAGTAAATAATAATAAAATCTATTATCATTACTTTGTATGACATTTGAATGTTTGCAGATAGTATATAACTATTATGATTGAAAACATTTCTAATTTCGCTATCATCACATTGTCTTCTGTTCGGGTATTAAGTTATAGCGTTTGTTCCAGCTGCCTGATTACAACAAGGACACGGAGGACAACGAAACGGATTTCTTCCATTTTAGGGGATTTCTGGAGAATTTTTAAATTTTCATTATTTTTTTTTTTTTTTTCATTATATTGAGATAAACGCGAAAATTGATTTGGAAAATTATTTTAAGAATTTTGTAATATGGATTTTACCGCAATATTTCCGTGTAAATTCCTTTCTCTTACCCATCACCCAAATAAATGGAGCAGAATTAACCACTGGATTTCTTCTCTAAACGAGCGTTCAAAATTATAAATCGATAAAGACTTCACTATTAGTCATTTTTACCCATTGAATTGCTCTTATATTGTACACATAAATCGTATATAAAATATTTACGTGTAATAAAAAAAATCAAACTTTCCCGTTCAATAATTCTAAAATTAAAATAAAATACGTCTGTTTTAATCCCGTATACATTTTTAAAAAAAAACAGTATTTATAATTTTTTCAGTGCGTTAAAACAAAACAATATTGTTGTTATAACCGAAACGAAGTGGACGTTAATAAACGTTAAAAGTATTAATTGCCGAATATTAATAATTATACATTATTATTTTAAAATAACGCGTGTTTTGCTGAAACGTGGCCAGTTAAAATCCGACGATGTTCTGCGCGTATTTGCAATTGTCGTGATTGATTTCTATTATATTCTCGTCAAGTCCGTTTGTCTTTAAATGTTTAAAAACCTCGTTCTTAGTTTTACTGAACATTGGAAGTGCATTGGAAAGTACCATGACTATAGGTCGAGTTGCTCCTGAAAAATAAAACGTATGTAAACTATAAAGAATATTATGATATAAATGAGCGTGGGTATTGAGAATTCACACGATCATCCCACCACTAGATATTTATGGGGGAAAAAAAGCACGAAGATTGCTGAAAAAAAAAAACTTGTTTAATATTAAATTGAATTTTTTATAATCACTGGCGTTATACAACAATATTATTTTTTGTCATGTTTATTATTGAAAAAATCGGCAACTCACGTGTAGCACAGATTAGTAAGTTTAAGATTATATTTCATACATAATAATAATGTATTCTTTAATATCTAATCCAAGAGGTGCATAGTTTTTAATCGACGATATTTCATACACTTCGTGTTAAACAATAATTAAACGTTGTATCAATTTCTGAATTCGTAATATTTTCTACTAAATAAAATATGCATTAAGATTTCGGTCATAAGTCGTTACAAGAAGATTTGCATTTTTTCGAATGAAATAAAATATTGATCCTGTAGAAAATTACATTATACCTACCAACGAACGGCGTAATTGCTTTTGAAAGAAAGAATTATGTGTAATGCGTCCGGAATTCGTTTCAGAGTATCTATAGTAATATTTGAATACACTGTTTAAAAAAAGTATTGTAAACGTATTTAAATAACTCCCAGAAGTATTCTTCAGAATAGCGAACATTATATTACGTTATATTTTTCAAGATATATTCATAAACACACGATTTTATTTGTAATCGTAATACATTAAATAACAACTCGGAGTTTAAAA
The DNA here is from genome assembly GCA_032441825.1 of Chaetogeoica ovagalla. Lineage (NCBI taxonomy): Eukaryota > Metazoa > Arthropoda > Insecta > Hemiptera > Aphididae > Chaetogeoica > Chaetogeoica ovagalla. The sequence goes on along the minus strand of CM063748.1, from coordinate 4,722,911 downwards.
CCTAAATAGGAAACAGAAAACAACTGGTCTTGAAATCAATTTTTAATTTCAAGTAAAATAAAAATTACGCTATCAAATTAATATCCGCCTCCTATTTCAATTAATTCGTCCGAAACAGCGTCTTCTTTATCTATTGTCGTTTTCTAAAGTACGTGCAATTTCGCTAATCTACTTTTTGTTCCATCCAGACGAGTGTTTCTCGAAAAAAAAAAATATTTTGTTTTCAGAAGTTTAATCAGCTTTATTATCATTGTTAATAAATTCTACTAATGTTGTTTTTATATTTTAGAACGGTTTGGAAATTCATCGTTTTACATATTAACAATAGGTAAACTGGTATGGGAATTTATTCCTAATTATTACGAAAATATGTTTATTGTTTTTTTTTATAAATAAAAAATAAGTTAAAAAATTTATCTTTCTGGTCAATATATCTTCATATAATGGTTTATATTTTTAATTTTTTTATATTAATAATCTGATTTTATATTTTTTCTTCCGTATGGATTCGAATTAAAACCGGAAGGTAGTTCAATACGAACAGTTTTTAATTTATTATTATTATTATTATTATTTTAATAATAATGAAAGTTAAAAACTCATTTGAGAAACACGGCTTTAAGGTAAAATAGGGTGTGTACTATGTAAATTAGCGCGATGACACGTGGAGAGAAAACGGAAAAGGAATACTGAAAGGAGATGAAAATAGAGAAAGTTGCTCTTTTGTAAAAGTCATCTAAAGTGGAAGGCGATTGACTTGCACGTATGTCGAAAGCTAATTGTAATGAACGTATTATCGAGCGACAGCCCTTCTTTTTAATATCGTATATCAACCGTGTCTGGGCGATTAAAAACGTTAAACCCCCTTCCCGAGCACGGAAACAATTCTCGCAATACCTTCGACACAGAACAATATGGTCATGTACGTCGAGAAGTCATCCGAATCGATGACAACACCTTGTGGAATTATATAACCTGCAAACAATAAATATTAATTATTTCAGTAACAATATTATGTGTCGCGCGCCTGACAAATTCCATCACGTATACTTTCGCATAGCAATAATATTTCAATGGCTAACAAAAACAATCCGGAGAGTGTATTTTATACATTTAAAAAATTCGATTTGAGCCGCACTATAATAATACATCTAGAAAAACACAACCGAAAGCTAATTTGAAATTTTAACAATATTCTAAAAATTATTTCGAAATCGCGTTGAAAAAATATCATCCTGAAAATCTTCGCGAATACTTATTTATTCGATATATTTTTTTTTCGTTTGTGTAATATTAAAAAATCAGGCCTTTCATGTTTTCTATTCGATGTGAAATAAATCCGCGTAAAAATCACGTGAAAACGCGTGCGAAAATTAAAAAATATATATATATATATAAATTTCAATAATAGTCCTACAACGATAATGCACGATTTGTTTAAGACGCTGAAACATAACAAATAATATAAATTAAAAGAAAGAAAAAAACGAATCTATTATAAATTCATCTAACTATAATGACGCGTATTATACCAACCTCCTTTTCCATCAATTTTCGCATTTGAATGTAACACGAAACCTATAAAATATATAATCAAAAATAATAATCTCGTAATTATTATCGTTATTGATTGAGAGAGTGGAACAGAAAAACTAAATTACTATTATAACGTTTATAAAATCATTTACTCCGTAAAATTATTTGATTGAAATTCAACTGGCTTCTTCCGGTCATCGAAACGGTTGCGATTTCGTACGTTACCGACCTTTCGCTAAAATCACGGATTCGTTAAATAAAAAAATGCATAAATAACAAAGTTCGTAAATGACCTACTACGTGTTTGTTGAAAACATGAAAAACTGAATGGCGCCGTTTTCTAGAGATGTCGTAAAATCAATCCCTAGACACCCGCACGGCTCTTTGACCTCTACAATGAAAGCTGATTATTAATATTATATCGTTATTAAAATAAATAGGATTTTAATGCTGTTTATATGTATATATATATAAATTAATCAAATAAATTAAATACAATTATGTAATTGGCCTATACGATATATATATATTTTTAAACTTAACATTTTTATTACAGCAAATAACAAATAATAAGTGTTGAAGAATAATGTGTACCAATATAAAACTCGGGTGTTTTGTCTACACCAATAATAATAATAATAATATATTATGTTATTATTTTTCTCACTGGCCTTTGAAAAGAATTTTTTTCTATTTATATAGAAGCGTAAAAAGAAAAAAAAATGTAAATTATGTCTTTTACCGGCACTTTTTGTACGGTAAAAAAATAAGGAGAAAAAAAGTAAATGTTATATAAGATACGTTCAAACGTATATACGTGTATGGTAATGATGCCATTATACTTAATACTCTAAGTAAGATATTTTTTATTTATTTACTTTTTTTTTTAAATTATTATTTACCGAATTTCTATTCCGTTTACACATGCACGCGTTTATATATTTGTGGCTTGAGTAAAAAAAAAAAAAAAAAAATACTAAACTCGTTTTTTAACATACTTGGCAAAATTGAAAACTTCGTCATGTTTTTTCCTCTTTTTAAATTCGAAACGTATAAAAATGCACTTTTTTTCTTTTTAATTAAATTTTCCTCTTGTATAAATATAATTTTCAATAGTTGTATTTTATTCATATTGATAATACATTAACCATGACGTCGTCCTTAAAATATTACGACATAAGTATGTTTCAATTACGTTTTTAAGTGAATTACATATTTCGTACAACACTTAACAAGCCAACAAACTCAAACTCTCGCTCGCTAATGACATTTTCGATATTATATTCAACGTTAACACCGACGAATGATATACGTGTAGATTTATCGTTCGCAATCCAAATCGATAAACATTTTATACGTAAATATAATAATAATAATAATATAATACGAGTCATTTGGTATTGAATATACTGTGAACTCTCACGACTCGAAGCCGAATAGAGAGAAGAGAAAAATCGTTGTCTAGATTTCGAGTAACCGCGACGTCCTCACATAAATCGCGTGTATCTGTTTGGAACACGTTTGAAGGGAACGCGTTCGGATCATTAGAGTTCTGTTTTCTGGTACATGTTCGAAAGTCTTACTATAGACTTCAGTTGATTATCACGCGATTGTCGTAAACGTCTTATTTACTTGTAAATTGACTGCAATAGTTCGTTGTCGACGGAACGTTCGTCGTGTACGCGACGTACCACCGTTTGTTCACCTTTATCGACAAAAAAAAGAAAAACATATTAATATGAATAATAATACGTTCTTAGCTCGAATTCGCATTGCGCCGGTTCTAGAAAATCATGTACGACGTAACACAAATACGTTAACGGTAATTGCCTTATTGCTGTAACAATATTACTAATCGTCGTTCGTTTACGTTTTCCACGTTTCCTCGGTTGTACGCCTTGAACGTTCCACACGTAGATTCCATATAATCGGCATTGAACGACCATTGAAAATTCGCGAATCGATCGAACGGAATGGGTACGTACACGATTTTCATTCCGGGTGTCTGCAACTGCGCGGTAAAATCGAATTTGTAACACGCGAGTATCGTAACCACAGATAGAGCAATTAATGACAATCGTTTAGCGCTCATTGTTTTTTTTATTTTTTTTTTTTTTTGCGTTACTGCAATTGAGAAACTCGTATTTTTCAATTAAACCATATATAAAATAAAATATATTTACGATAAAAAAATATATATATATGTTTGCGAAAATTTTTAATGCGTATGGATTAGTGAGACGACGAACACATTTGAACGAACACGGTCCATAATAATAATATAAACAATGACGCGCGTTGAAAATCACAATAATACGTTTGACACACGTTGAACGATTGTATGATGCAAATACGCGTGTGTGAATGTGCTTGAGCAGTTTTTCACGATAATTATTTATTACATTTACAAAATCGACTCGCGTTGTTGACGACTGTTTTAGGCTATCTATCCGCGACCTGGACACGTACGACCTAAATACTGGCAGCGAATTCATAACTTCGTGACGCATAATAAGTTCCCGAACAAAACACTTCTTAATAGATGCTAAGACGAACGACAAAAAAAAAAAAAAAAAAAAAAATTCTATCGCCATGTATTTTTCACGGGAGAAATATCAGAATCTGAAATCTGATTAAATGTATTTGTCAATGTTTATATATATATATATATTTCGTAAAGTCACAAAGAAAAAAGAATCGTAGTTCCATACAACGTTGATTTATTCAGAATATATAATATTCATATAAACGTATTCTTAGCGAGCGGTTTTTTTTTTTTGTCGTGATGTTTATTTTCCAAAGTGATTTCACCGTTACGTACGACTCTTTGTCAGCTCTGTTCGTAAACGTTTATTATAAATATACGCATAATATAATATATTATATGCGTGTAAAATATATAAGCATACCGTACACGGATTCCGTACGGAGTATAATATACGTTTATTCGACCGGGAAATCAATAATAGTTCCTTATTTCTTTTCTACGACTTAAATTATAATAAATCTACCTATGTAAATGCCGTCGGTATAAAATGCGAATAAATAAATGCTTCGAGTACGCCGCGGAATCGATAACAAATGCAAATGGGCCTTTGATATTGTTCCGAGGAGCGTATCGTTTTTGCAAGTCGATAAAATATTAATCTCAATAATGTACGCGAAATTAGAAAAACGTTGCAATCGCCCGTAAAAAAAAAACGTACGTGTCGCTTCGAAATAAACGATAATCGGCTATTCGGCTTCGTTTTCAATTGAATTTAAAACTTTGTAAAAAAAAAAAAAAACGAAGAGTCGAGACTTTAACGCGACATTAAAGGATCAATGCGAAAATAATTTATTCGATTTACGTTTATAACGTTACGCACAATGTTTTGCTAATTGATTTAATTTCACGAATTTCGTTACACGTCGTTCGCATTTATGTAACGTAATGTTCACATTGGCGACGTCGTCGACAAACAAGGGAGCGTTTGTTGATTAATAATAATTAACGATTCATTGGAATGTTTACAAATTAATAAAGACATAAAAAGTACATTGGATATATCGTTTAATGAGAATGAATTATAAGTATAACACCACTCACGTTAAATGTTAATTATTGTCTTTTTACACGCACGTATTTACTTGATATGTAGATACAAATGGAAAAACGACAATAAACTAGTGAGTTCCTTTGATTAAAATTTTTTTTTCCTTTTATTACTTTCCTTTCACGGAGTTATAAAACCGATTTCTCGAACATTTACTACTAATGTATTTGTGCTTATAGTTTTCATCGTTCCGATAACGTTGCGTACGTTATTTCATTGCGGTATAATACGCGATTCGTACGGAATATTCGCACGTTTAACAACACCGGGAATTAGTTTTTATAACGACAGCGTACAAATACAATATTAAAACATACACTTGACACAACACTGTAGTACACCACTTGGTATTTGCGTCTAAAAGAGAACATTTTTAACGTGTTCTTCTTATCAATGAGTTAGCGGAGCGGTGTCTTGGCAATTCAATACTACACTAACCTCGGTCTTTTAGAGCCGATGCGATTGATCTCCACAAGACTTTTTTCCCCAACACAAGAGCAGTTAATCGTACGATCTACGAACGAGTGGTCGCGATTTTTTAAAACGTGTAATTAATAAATTAATAAACTCCTTCATCTCTACGTTGAAGCGTCATTTTTGCTGAACCACGAGTAAAACCACGTCTGCAACGAATCACACAGCGATGAATTTTAAATAAACAGGTTAACTGAATTTATCAAACAGAACATCGGTGTCGAGTATAATTTTTTTTTTTTTTTTTTTGTACTTCGGGTCACTGTGCTATGCTCACCTAGGTAAAACATTGACGAGATAATCATAAGTGACGATTCGATTGAATCGTATCGTTACGAGACACGTAATAAAACGAAAAGGCGATATTTCGTTTTCAACTTCGCTCGCAAGTCGCCGATGTATGTGTATTTCGATTGAAACTGAGTTACAGAAAAAAAAAACGCATTATTCCACTGTTTCGAACGCGTTGGATTTTCGAGGAAATAATGTAATAAAATTGATAAGAATTTGAATAATGAAAAAAATAAATAAATAAATTCGGTTTGCATAATACACCGTTGTTATTGTTATTCGTCCGGTGGGGTCATGAAGTGTCGCACAGATTATTTATGTTTTTATTTCGTAACGTCCCCTGTTTTATATTCACCGTCGACCGGGCACAATGCATCAAGATTAGAGAACGAGTCACAACAGGACCTGCTGATAAATTGAGCGAGAACGTGCAGCGCAACAATTTAATGAACTAAAATATTTTTCAAAAAACCAACACGACCGGGGTGTGTAAACTTTTAAGTCAAACGAAATCGAAAAATAATAATAATATATTGCACACTACCAGTGGGACATCCATACGTAGATATACGTCTTGCTGCAGTATCGTTGGTAACGATTACATTAGGAGATTGTATAATTATTATTATTATTATTTTTTTTTTCATTCGATTATTTAATTACCGAATCCTCGACTTGTTCCGTGAAACGAGAACGGAAAATATCGAACGTTTTTACCCGGTATAGTCCAATCGTTTCAGGCCACATAACCGTCACGTCCATATGACACGGAACACCGTAAACGGTAGGAAGAAAAAAAACAAAGGAAAAATATACATTTCCGTATGGAGTAACACGGACGTGTCTATTATACGGCAACGGCGTTTACGCGAGTGTGTAACGTAGAAAATTGGTAAATACGAGATGCACCTGATGCTGCTTTCCCAACGGTTAATGGTCCGGCAGATCGTGGCGAGGAAAATGTGTGTAACCGCGTATAAATACTTGTCTTTTTCCCTCCCTCACACCAATAATACGTTTAAACAACAGGGTTGGCATCAGTCCACGCGTGATATACAGCACACAAGGTTTACTATTGCGTTGGATTTATACGCATTTCAATAATTGCTTTGACGCGTCAAATCTGGGCCAGTGTAGATGTTCGGTTTTATAGCGATTATTATTATTATTATTATTATTAATTGACGAGAATTGTGTATGACGTTCGGTTCAGAGTAAGAAAGTTTCGATAACATTATCGCCGTCGTCACTAATTTCATCGACGATTTGGTGATAAAGAAAAAAAATGTTTTAAAGTTTTGAATTCATAGAGACACGCGATCTATCGATAAATCACGTTCTGTAGAACTTTGTCGATCCCGCGTTTCGCATACTGGCGCCGGTTCTGAGCTGACTATTGATTTTTCATATTACAGGTTTCAAAATAACAAAACTAAAAATTAATGTACGCCTCAGCAACGATATACCGCTTGGATACATTACCCCAAACTGTGATGTTAATAATCGTTATTAGTAAATTTAAAATTGTATTCATTTCCCGAAATGCTGGAAAAACTGTTTATACTTATGAGAAATTTCGTTAAAATTTTAAACAAGTATAAACCAATTTTTTTTTTTTTTTATTACAAAGTCTGTGTTGCAACGTTGTGTTGACAATAAGATTAAAAATAGTTTTTAAAATTAAACTCTTCAGACGATTCGAAAATAACAGATACAATTTTTGGAATGGAAATCAGCATGTTTTCGCGTTAATGAATATCAGTTTTATAACATTGGATTTTCGTTTTCACGTTTTCGGCAAAACTCACTATTTCATGGAGTGTTTTTAACAATTTTATCACAACAGTTTTACGGAGGTAATTTTAGTTCTTTTTTTCATTTACATGTATTGTGTAAACTTAAAAGAAAAAAAATGAAAAGTTAGTAACGAAATATTTGTACAAATTTTACTAAATATAATTAATAATAGGAAAATTCGAGTAAAATCATATTTATTTTAATTTATTACAAATATTAAATTTTGTTCATAGGTACGGAAAAAACAGTTACATTATAAAAATCTAGTGAGAAATTTGCATCTGTTTCTCTTTTATTGTACATAAGTTTCCTCCGGGGTCGAATGGTTGAAAATCACATACTCTCGTGTATTTTTACAAATTATTCAGTTATAATAATTATTTTTATTACACTATTTATCAGAAAAATAATTTGATGTCGGACGATTGCCGGTAAAACAACTGTAAAATGTTTATTATTAATTATCTTGACATTTCCCGGCACACTTATGGATGCATCACGGCACACCGGTTGAGGAACGCTCTGTTAGACAATATTCTTTTTTCATTTAATGACGAAAATTTTCACAATAAATCAAATATGTCTCGTGATAATATTAAAAAAAAAAACAAAATACAAAACCGAGATTTATAGTAAAATATAAAAAATATCCGAAAATTGTTTATTTTTTTCAATAGTTAAGTGAGATTATTATTAAATGTATATAAATTTAACTATTATATATTTTTTTCGTGTAAATTTATTAATAACAACTTCTAAACTCTCTCTTTCTATATATATATAAGTATCAAAACAGTAAATTCTTGTCGTTTTCTTTTTAGATTTATTAAATTAATTGAACTTGAATATTATGGAAACATCCATAGATAAATGCACACGTACAAAACAATACATTATCAAAATAAAATACTGGGAAATAAAACGAATTATAAAAATATATTAATGGTATTTATTACAAAATATTTTGAAGTTACGACTAAGAATGTGGTGACAGAAAAACAACGAAACGCTTGTATACGTTTATAAATGTCGCAACTGTCTTGTACAGGTAGTATAATTCAGTAGGTTATCGTAGGAAAAATTAATTGAAGTGAACACAAGAAAAAAGCCTCGAAACAAATTATTTACAAAAAGAAATTTAACGCATATTTGACAATTAAAAAAAAAAAAAATGTCGACAGAATTTACTCAATTTAAAATGTCTATAATATAAAATATTCGCGTATTAAAAGATATTGTGATATAATATTTTCGTATGAGGAACCATAGCTTTGTATTAAATCAGTTTCGTTATCAAATGATACCATATTATGCCTATCCAAACGGCCTCTAAAGTCTGTGTCGACATTTAAATTTTTTGAATTATTAAATTATACAAAAAAAAAAAATCATTAAGAAATTATTGAAAACTGTGCTCAATTTTTACACGCGTTTATATTGTTCCACACATATAGATTTAATAGTGATAATGTCGAAAGAAATTTTTATTAAAAAAAAAAACGTAGGATTTAAATTAAAATATGCCCAACATCATATATTAATTGCCGTATATCGTAGTCTGTACAAATTAGTACAACTCTACAAACTAGTAGAAATCGCCTCGAAACGGGTATTCGTAACATTTTATTATTACACTAAATAACGAAAATTATTTTTCGACAAACCAATTATTAAATAAAATTATTAATTTATTATAACGTTTTATCTAAAGTGTACGAAATATTTAATTTTTTTCTACATAACTAGCAAAATCAATAGGAATATAAATTTATGCTAATATTTGCTACAATTGAAATGTAGTATACGACTCTACTGATGAAACATTATCCTCTCATCGTCTCTCGAAATTTCATCGATTTTCCCTACCTACCGTTTTGTACGTTTAATTGTGCGCACAAGAACAGCGCGGAGATTATTTAGAACGAATTGTTTTGAATAAAACATTAAACTGCGAAATTAAGGTACCTAATGCGATTTCGAATACGCCTGAAAATGATGTGTTTGTTGTACAATACGCGAAGCCATTAAAAATAAAGCGAAACAAATATATTCGACCGTCGTAAAATAAATACTTTGCATCTATAACACACTTCATAATATAATATTATTATATTTCATGAGAAATCCGCGAGTAATTTAATATGTGTACACAAAAAGTTCAATGGAAATCTGATGCAGAGAAACACGAAACGCGCGTATTATTATTATTATTATTATTATTATTATTATTATTATTATTATTATTATTATTATTATTATTATTATTATTATTATTATTATTATTATTATTATTATTATATTCTGAATGAGTCAACAGAAGTTAATTCAATGACAAAATTGATTTTTTTGATATTAGATTCTGATGAATGTATTAGTTTTACAATCTCAGTAGACAAAAATTCTACCACAAAGAATGCTCCTATCTTTGCAGTCATAATTGTTGTTTTCGGTATCAAATTGCATTTAGTTGAGGTACTTTAGAGAGGTTAGTTTTTTGAATTTTTACAACAGCGCTAAAAAAAAATATCACAAATTACCGAAAAATTACGTAAAAAACGGTAAAAAACGCGATTTCCTCGAAATCTGTTATCTCTATATTTCTTCGGTAATTTCGAAACTAATGCTTAAAACACATAATTTTATATTATAAATTGAACAAAAAAAAAAAAAAAAACAATTTCTTTCGATTTTGAGCTATTTATTTCAATTATAAATTTCAATGTATTTGATTCGTAAAAGATGACTTACTGTTTTAAAGTTTAAGAATTTAATACAATATCAGATGTATGTTTTTTCAACCACACCTATTCAAAAAAACCTTGAAAATCGTTAATCACGATTTTCTTTTATAAACATTTCATGTTTTTCGACAAAGTGTATTTTATGTTTCGTGGAAAATTATTTACGTTAGTTCAAAACTAACGGACCAAAAATCTTGAAATTTTCTAATAATTCAAAAATTTCTTTTCAAATTTATGATAATAACAAAACTAAAATCTATATACAAGCAATTCACTTAAGTGACATGCACAACACCTCGATACCCGTTAACTTTATTTTTACTGCTCTTTCGACCTAAAATAATGTGATTATAAAAATGTTTTCGCGATTTCTATGGATCCGTGCATATACCGCATTATACTCGTATACGAGCAAAAGCACAAAATAATCGAAATCATTTCGATATTAAAAAAAAAAAAACAACACGTCAACTGCAACAGGTCTGAAAGTGACAGAAACGTCAAACAAAACTGCTAGTTGACACATATATTGTTGTCCCGCGTTTTTATGTAGTAATAATAATAATAATAATAATAAATCTATTAAATAAAACGTCATTTATTTTAACGCAGCATATCCCTGACACCACTACATCTTTCATGAATTCGAAATGTAGTAAGTCAATGAGCGCAAACGTTTGTGATTTCGCCGTTACCGAGTTATAATAAACACTTGTTTACTACCAGAGGATACGCGGTTGGGTTCTGCATACAATGGTGTGTTGAATTGCTGATGTGTGTACGAATTGAAGTGACGTGAATTTATGTAAGAAAAACACTCTGCGTGTAAGAAGTTAATCTTAGTGTACGTATTCCCAAATGACATGTACTGCTGGAATCGAATATTCACCCTACACAATCGACTTTTGAGATTCTCATTTTTATATTTTTTTTTTTTTACATCATTTCACGATCTACGTGTTGAAGTCACCTTCTCTGCAGTGTTTTCAAACACATTCTACAATTGAACTGCGTAATATATATATGAATTGTCGCGTGTCGATCAACGTGATTTTACTCCGGAAATTAGACAATTCAGTGAACGCGGCCGCGTAAGATTATCATTTCACACTTTTCTGGCTTTTATAATATGTTATCGTTTAAACAATTATCGGACTAACGAACACCACTTAATTTATCAATAAAATTTTATTTGTATTCGTTTTTATGTTTGCTCGTTTGTGTTACACCGGTGATTACGAATATTTCGACAATTAAATCGAATGTCTTGTAAAATTACACACACATATATATATGTGTGTACATGACGAATTTTTTCGCAAATAATCGAACACATTTCAGTGACAATGTAGAAATCAAAGTGAAAGTTATATGACCGAGATTTGTATTTTTACAGTTGCGAAAGTCCTATAATAAATTACACGTAACTTATGAGTAACGTTTTCGTGTTATTTCTGAATAGTGTATTATATAAAATCAAAATTATGCGTTCATTCGTACGCGCTTATAATGTGTATTTCTTACGAAAAATATTTACATAGATTGTATAATTAATTAATTAATAAAATAGTAATTACTTTGACTTTTGTTTATCGCATTTAATTTATCGTTTTTTTTTTATTTATATATTTTTTTTCTACAATAATGTTTTTTATATTTAATACGAACAAAACCTTATACCACATTATAGACAGTTTGCGCGAAAAAAAACACATTGAGCAATATCAACACGTAATACGAAATTATGTAGAACATCTGAATTAGTTATACAATGACAACGATTACGGAGGGAAAAGACTGTTTAATGAAGAAAAATTTTAATACAAATAGGTAATACAAAAAGTAAAGAGGAAAATAACGAACGAAATGACAAAATATAGTACGTCGAAAAGAAACAACAATGCGATGACAACGATAAAAGAAAAAAGAAAACGACATAGTCATGGAGTTTTTTTTTTTTTGAGAATTGTGGCACTTTATTTGATAATTTTAAAGATAATAAGTTTAAGCGATAGAATAAATTTACTATTCTGTCACGTAATACTGTTATATAATATTACTAATTACAATTTCATAACATTTTTTTCTTTTTCTTACTATTTTTTTTTTTTTTTTTTTTTAGGGAACTTGTTACATTTCAGTTTAAAAAAAAACGAAATTTCGAAATTGATAACACGTTCAATTATAGTTATGTATGCGCATCATATAAATTTATTTAAATGTTCTCACCGTATATTTACGTATTTAATTTTAATAATCATTTAGACTGTTCTATTTTTCTTTCGTTCTCGTGCTATTTTTATTAGTTTTAATTCTCACGAAAATTTAATGGTATACATTATGATGTAATACCTGTTAGTCGATAAGAAACTACTATAATAGGCCGTATACGTCTTCCCGTCGAAAAGACAACGTTCTCTCTCCGTTTCATACAGTGAATTCAAATTTAAACGCGTTGTCGTAAATTACAGCTCGATTTCGTTTGGACAAAAGTATATCCGTATACGTACTATTATACTGTACTATTAATATATCGTTCGACACGCAGTGGTTTCGCACCAAAAGTTCCCTCGAGATACTTTCGATCGTCGGACATTATAATAACGACAACGGCAACTGCTGCTGCAGCATCAGTACCTGTATAGCGTAGTTTATCTCACTAAACTCGAGGCACTTGATGGTTAACCATTTGACGCCTCACCGTTTTGCCTACAAAATAAATATACATATATAAAATACAAATAGATAAGAAATGGATTATACGGCTAAATTGCTTGTGGTTTTTTTTTTTATGGAGATATACAACGCTCCGTTACTATATATTCTGTGAAAGACCTTAAACGTCGCAGCCATTCGGAGGATACACGCGAATGTTTCGTGTTTTAATCATAAATATATACTTATTAATTTTTGAAAATATTCTTCTTCTTCTTTTTATTATTATTATTATTATTTTACTAAAAGATACACCTTATCCGTTAGATCTCCATTCTTCTGCTCAATTCTCTAATGGAGCTAAACAAAACCTTTTCTCCTCCCCCCCCCCGTACTAGGTTTAATACTTCAAAGTTGCTATTCGCTCCCGTTCAGCTAAAGCTCATTTTTATTATTATTATTATCATCCATGTCTACATTTCCATTGCCTCTAACTTTTCCTTGTCTTATTCAGTGATATTCGATGTTGCAAAACCGTATAATAACAGTGCGCTCCGTGATTATAAAAAAAAAATATATGACAAAATGCTTCCGATACACTGCGATTCTCTGTCAATATATTCCCAACGTAACATTTATTGCCTCTTTATATTTGAAATCGAACTACAGCAATAAAAAGTGTAGACAATATTAAGGCAGACTAAGAAAAAAACTGATGTTTAACGATTAAAAAAAAATTGAATTTTCGTTTTGGAATAAAGTAATAGATTATTATAAATTAATAAATCATTATAAAATGGTCGATTTCATATTATTAATATTTTTCAATTTCAAAATGAGTAATTGAATAAAGTAGGTAAGTGTAGTTAAGTATAACGGAACCTGGAACGATAATTTTTTTTCTGTCTTGTACAAATTTCTTCATTAATTCAAAATTGTATACATTAAAAGATAAAAAACTACACTTTTCGTAATTATATTATGTAGGAAAAGAACACGTACAATGCCTCCTCAGACCATCGCTTCAATTCAAAATAACTACATATATATATATATATATATTCTCTTATTTTAACAAAATTTCTTTTTTCTCGTTACATATCATATTATTATTATATTCAAATTTTTCGTTATACATATATTGGGTGTAATTAATTAAATACAATTCTTTACCGAGGTTTTTCATTTGTTGTTTCGGTGAATTAAACTTTTTTATTAAATTAATCAAACGTGAACTTATCCTTTCGATATTACAATTTATTATAAATAAACGAAATTACCGAAAATCACAGCTGACAACGTGAAGAAAAACTACAGTTTTGCCGATTCATTTTCTGATAAAAATAATTAATATTATATTAAATTTTTATGCGATGAAATTCAACGCAAACCGCATTTAAACAACACGTAATTGAACAAAATCATAACACGCTAAACGATAAATGTAACATATCAATACAATAAAATATACGTTTTGTTTCCCCCACGAAAACGAGAAAATATATAATATTTATACAACACTACGTAAAATTTTTGTTATTTTTCAAACGACACGACGTCACCTGTATTTGGGTCTCTCACCCATCCTCCCGTCTCGTTCAAAAAGTACATTAATATTAAACGAACGTAGTTTTATAAAGAAGAAAAAAATTCGCACATTGAACGAGACTGACAGAGGATGTATAATCATAATAATATACTCTGATTAAAACACCTTAATATGTTTAAAACATTTGTAGTCGTTTGAATACACCCTTCTGGCACACTCATAAAAATTCATTCAGACGTTGAAAGCTCTCTTTAAACATTGCGCAGACGATACAGAAGTGTTTAAATATGTAAAATAAATGTATGTACTTTCGGATGAGAGACATTATACTGCACAGGATAATTGAGTCATAATTTACGCTTACAGTTTTATCTCTCGCCCGCCCCTCTCGACGCCTCTGCAGGGATTTCGAACAATTTTATGTTTTAATAAATCACAATACGCGCATACAAGAGAGCCAAGGAAATCCGAAGCGCACAATTTTTATTATTACTATTATTAATTCAATGGAAAGACTCGTATTGAAAAATAAAATAACACCCGTCGATTACTTACACGTTTCGATATTATTTATTTGGAATATATGTAGGACTTCGTGTTATGTGCAAAATTTATTTTATTTATAGCCCCTGCACTGTCTTTCATCTTTGAAAACTAAAACAAATGATGTCGGTCCCATTACTTTCGGTAATCACGTAGTTGCTCAATTAAATTTGGGTATTTCTCCAAGGGATAGATCAGCATTCGCATTGAAAACCCAGAGAATATTTATCAGCTGTTGTAGCTGTTATATTATTTCATGTAAAAAAACAAAAAGAAAATTATGAACAAATCATAGGAAATCAAGTTTTAACATTCACTTCGCATACACAAGCGGTTCTTGATAAGTGCCAATAAGGAAATAGGCGAAACATTTTTAACGCGGCATTACTTTTTCCAATCAATACTACAGCTATAGTATTTTTTTTTTTTTTTATATGTAGAACTTCCATTCATAATGTCCATCGTATTCCAGAGCATATAAATGCTGTTATGATCAGAGAAACTATGTTGATTCTACTGCATTTAAGGCTTCCTAAAATATCATCTTTACTTGTACTTATAATTCTATTTATAAAACATAACATAAGAAATAAACAGTGTAATTTTTATTTTTTTAAATAATAATAAATTAAAATTTTATTTTTGACAAAACTATAATAATAATAATAATAATAATAATAATAATAATAATAATAATAATAATAATAATAATAATAAATATAACAATGGATAGAAGAAGAAGAAGAACAACAACAACAAGAAAATGTATTAAATAAACTGAAATGGGTTTTACACCTACAGTGTAAATATAAAGTATTTTTTATCCTGTAAATTATATGAAACAACTTCCAATATATTTATACGTATATGCCACACGAATATTTTTTTATATTTATTTAAAAAAATTATCTTGAAAACGAACCCGAGGATTTTGATGAAATGTGAGAGTATAAATTTACCGTTTTCGGGTGCAATAAAGCGATTTAGACGGGTCTCTCGACGTTTGGAAAACTCATTTGGGAGGATAAACATACACAGATAAAAGGTTTTAATTTTTGTAAAATACGAAAAAAAAATAATAATAATATAAAAGTTTTTACGCACGACGAGTTTATCATACAGTCGCACCCCTTTAGCCGGGGTTTTCAGTGTTCATCATTTAAACGTGCTTTATACGTTTATTTATTCTCGATATTCTGTTATGAGTTTTCTCAAGTGGAACACGTAATATTTTCAATGAAAAAATGTGCAATCAACATGCTTATTTTTCAAAATTAAAAATGAAATTACATACGCGTACGCAACGAAATTGGATTTTAAATAAATTTATACACACATACATATAAAATGGCAACTTTTTTTTTTAAATTTTATCCATCAACAATACTTGTTAAATATAAAGTAAAATCGTCTCACATATATCGACCATGATTCAATAACGTTGATATTACTGTTATTCGATAAAATAAAATAATTACTATTATTATTATTATTATATTTGTTTAATTTACTATTTTATTAGAGTATCGCAAAACGTGTTGGAATGAAATAATTTACTACGATTAGTCATGACATGACATCAGAATACAGGCTATCGTAATTGCAACATATTAATCGTTATTGAAATCAAAACATATTTAATATAAACAATAAATCGATTTTAGTTGCAAAACGATAGGATGTAAAAATAATATTACGCACGATTTGCTATGTAGTAAATTTGTTATAAAATGCATACCGATATTACGAATTAAAAAATGAAAAGAACAGTCGACGTTAAAGTGAAACTCACGAGACAAGCTGAATTTTTTTTAACGATAAAATAAAAAAAAATATTTAGGGGTTCCAAAAACCAAAACCTTTATTTCGACTTTATTTTAATAACAAATTGTATAATATTTGGACGGAATGCAATGCCGAATAATACGTATTATATCGTTTCTTTTTTTTTTTTCCACGATAAATGTTTATTTTCCTGTAAATGATTTTCGACAAGACGAATATTTTTTTGTTCCTCTTCGAATACGATACCGTCGGGAAAGAAAATTCTTGCGTCGTTCATCGATCGAGATTTTCACATCATCCGATAATAATCTCGATAACCGGCGCGTCTCAGTTGGACACACGAGAAAAAGCGGTTTTACACCGGGATAGATGGATTAGACATTCGAAGACGTCAGTCGGAACACAAATAGCATTGCGAAGCCGACGAATTAAATATAGTTTGTTATCGAAACGTTTTATTTCGAGGCGAAATCGCGAATGATCCGTTGCCGATCGATTACCGCGAGTCGCGCGTTACACGTTATAACCCGATTAGAGCACGGCCAATCGATATTAATTACTAATTCGCGTTGCTCTCCATCAACATCACACACACACACGTTATTCCGGGACTCCTCACTCGTCTCAATTTATTCCCGTAATACTCGAGTGAATAATTTAAACGATTCAGTCGGTTTCGATAACGTCGTACGCGGAGGAATCGCATTAGCAAACGCAAATGCAAAACAAACAAAAAACAAAAAAAACCCGTGTTTTATTTCGTCTCTGATATTTTTCTGTTTTTCGTATTCAATTCAATTAATAATCCGTTCGTCACATTTTGTCGCCCATTCGCGATAAACGCTCGGGGCGCCGTGCGTTTTCGTCGAAAAAGCTTTTCGCGTCAAATCTAACACGGTCGCTGTTTTTCAATATTTTTTTTTCCTCCTTTATTCTCACTTTTTCCGACGCGGAACCGTGTGTACGCAACGGTTTCGTCGTGACGCGCGGACCGGTACGACACGCGCGTTGAACGTCACGTCAAAACGAAACGTTCGTTCGCGGAATAATTTTAGCGACTCTCCGCCAGCGCGTAAACAATTAACACGGACGGAGAAAAAAAAAATCGTGTTTTTTATGAGCGATTTTCAATATCGCTTTATTTCAAAATCGACGGATTTCTCCCCGCGTCCCCGGCTCAATCGTCGAAACGAGTGGGGATTTTGCGCGGCGCGGAAAACGGGCCGTTTTTACGTCCCGTTCGGTCGGACGTTACGGAAATGACGGGATACTCGTCGGGGAGGGATGGGAAAAAACGAATCTCGAAAAAAAACACTACACGCGCGCGTCGTTTACCGATTTCACTGTTTTTTTTTTGACGACGACGGCGGTGATTTGTGTCCCGTTGTGGACGAAACGAACGGGACCGATGGGAGGTGGAGAAAGAAAAATAGAAAAACTTTATAAATTTTCGCCGCTTGTCACTCACTGACGGGGACGGGATAACAACAGCAGCTGTCCCGTTGTCCAATTGATATTCGAGTCGTCGCGGGCACACTTTATTGCGTGCGACTACGGCGTATCCACAGCGGTCACGTCGGCGGGCACTCTCGCGCGCAGATCCGTCCGCTAACCGATTCTTCTTCGGCCAGCCGGCGGCACAACAGATGCCGCACGCGAAACCGATACGCACATTATAATCCCCACTGTATTTATATATAGTTCGTTGCGCGTTGGATTCGAGAAATTCTCGCCCGTCGATATAATATACGTTCGGCTTGGTTTTCAGAAAAAACAAAATAAATAAATAAAGAAGGTTTTCACGAGACAATCCGCAGTGTTTAACACTCAACGGTATAACCTCAATTGCGGAACATTTGCGTGTAGTTCGTCGAATTCTTTATATGAATTTATCGCGATATTATTAGTAGAACGGAAAAGAGAAACATTCGAGTATTGCTAACACGATTATCGGGTTGTTAATGGTTTTTTTTTTTACTTTTACGCGTTCCAACAATGTCGAAATGCGTTTGCGAAAAAAAATTGTTAATCTTACGTTTCATATCCGTCGACAGTAACAGAACAATGTAATTTCTCTCTTAAATAAGACAACGTCGTAAATCCTACGTTTAATAATATAACAAAATGTAATTGTTTGCCATAGTTTCGAAATTATTTGAGCTACCAATATAATTATTGTTTTCAAACATATCGTTTTTATAAGACCATTTTCGCAATAGTTTTTTTCGCCGACCACACGTTCTTGTTTAGTCATTACGGCCGAACAAACTTAACAGACGCCAAATTAGAAACATCTGCTAATGACTTTAGCGTTTCTTTCTATTAATTATCAATCGAAAAGCAGTACGCATTATAATAACAATTGACGATTATCGGCAACAACATATATTACGTATATTTATATATATATTGTATTTGTATTTTCGCAATATATAAATTGTGAAAATGTAAATTCTTTTTATACGACCAGTGAAACGTGCGCGAAGTATAAACGCATTTATAACACAACAATATCGCACGCGGCGACCGTCGTCGTCGTCGTAGCAACAGATGCTACAAAACGATAATATTTGCAATTGAAATTAGCGAACGAGACAATATTAGTTTAAATACTTTGTGCAGGTCGATTATATTGTATCTGAAGTGATGATTTCCCCTGTTATAAACAATATATTTTCCAAACTACCGTCACCGTTTTTCTACTCAAATGTACGAGTATATAGTGTTCTCGCAGAGAATAAATATACTTGCGCGTCGTTATGGTACGAGCAACTTACGCGTTGCTTTAAAGCGGCAAAAAAAAAAAAAAAATGAAAAAATTCGAAGCGCCAACTGTGAAATTAAATACATATAATAGTTTAATCGGCTTTAATAAAATTAATTGGAAACCACCGTATTTTCTATGTGTCGTGATTACAAAACCATACATTTATAACTATATTGATGTATTCCGTTTATAACACGGTTCTAGTTTTGGCGCACTTATACTATTATAATATATTTATATGTAAAGATGAGAAGACGAAATATATATTTTTTGAAATCCGCAATTCGTAATTGTATATCGTTGGCTTCTCCCCGTTCGAAAATTTATAATTTATAATCAATTATACTCGACGTATGATCGGAACGAAACTTTGATCATTTCGCGGCTCTCGGCACTGAAAATGAAATTGCAATATGCCAACATACCTTCTTTTTTTTTTTAAATAAACACCAACGATTTTCCGTTGACTTTAAAAAAAATTTCATTACGAAATATTTATTTTCATCCAACACATAATACGTATATCAACTCGACACGAGTATTTATATAGTGTCTTTGTTTACTCGATTATGTTTAATATAATATATGCATTACTATTGTCTTCCGCGTGTACATATTTGAACGTTTTTATTTGTACACTCGTTGGCGTTACTACAAGTGAAACCGTATTATTAACCCATTTGCAAGTCCACTCAGTGTTGAGTCATTGTAGACCCATTAGATCGTCGAGTTAGGTTAAACGTAATAATTGTACGTTATGTACATTTCGCTGATTCGTAAAAAATGTTTAATTATTTATAATTATGATTAAAAAAAAAAAAAAAAAAAAAAAGAATTCTGAAACATATCTCAACTCTCGACATAGGTTTGTTGCGAGTCGCTATAAATTCTAGGAGTAATTCGAATCCACTTCTCGGGATTTCAAAATTGTAATAATTCTTCTCAATATCCTATTACCGTTATATTGCCCTTCTCGTTTTAGAACATGGAATGATCTTATGAGACCGGCCAACACCAGAGAGTTCTTAAACGAACGTGTTCCGAGAAAATTTCTCAAGCGGACGATATATTTGCACACGAAATTGTCTCACTAACACACGATTCCACATTCAAATTCGTCACTCGGGACATGCACGGCGACATCCCTAATCCTTCTGTCATAACAATATCCATAATAATAAAATCGATTTTCCTTCAATTTTGTCTGTGTAATTAACCCAACGCGTTCAACTAAGATCCACTCAATCAACTATTCCCTTTTCAATTACGTTTTCCTTTACTCTAATATTATAAACTCAACTCCTCCATCATTTGCGTAGTATGGTACGTCAATAGAACGTCGTACAGATAAAAGTGAAGAATACACGCGCGACGTAAAATAAAAAAGTATTAACAGCTGGTTTTTTTTTTCCAAAGAAAAAACATTCTCGTCGGCCGAACGAAACGAAACGACACAAGAGGACGAAGGAGCAAAGGCGGCGGTGTCGCCGCGCTACATCGGCCAATATCCGTTTTCTAAATTGTCATTCGTATAATAATCCGAAGTTGGTTTACCTCGAAACGTAAAAGGCGGAAAAACGCGACCGTGTCAAATTGATATTACGGAGTAATCTCTTTTGTTGTTCATTCCTTTTACTTGTGCAATCGATTAAACGGATCACGCGTTTGTATTGCGCGGACTTAATATTACCGTACTCGAAAATCTGTAAGCATCTCGTCGACGCTTTTCAGCGTTGTGTGACGCAATTTTTCCAAAACCTTTCGACTTCTCGTTGTCAATAATGTTCAATTATTACGACTGCTAAGGGTGCACGACACTTGTCAATAATGCGTCTAGTGAAAATAGACTCTGTGCGTTGAACGCGCACGACGAACGAAACGTGTAGTAACGACGAATCAACGCCCCAAACGAACCGGTGAGCGAAAAAAAAAAAATAAGACGATTATAATACGGTTGATTCGATGTGTATTACCAACGCGCGGTGTCGTTACGCGTTTTCGTTTCAAAATTCGCGCTTTTTCTCTTTCATTTTTACAAATAAATTGTAACGCGATATGTGAAATACACCGACCGAGACGTGCCAATAATAATGCATTTCGTTCGTCTCGTTCTCTCGGCTCATCGGCAGCTGATCGTCACGACGTTATTAAACAATTCCGATAATTTTATTCGATACGTGTGCGGGGATAAATAATACGGCCGGGTTTCTCTCCTACGGCAGTGATATATAACACATCGCGGAAACTTCCCAAACGTTATTATTGTTCTCGCGTCCGTGTCTTGAAGTCCTAAAAAGGCGTGCGGCACGAACAATTCGCGAGATCTTTTATTCTATTTGTTTCGTCCAAATTCAACACTTTATCGGTAGTGCACTTTCTTTTCGCGTGTTATGACTGGGGGCCGTGAATTCGTAGGAAAGCGCAATTTTTTTTTTTTTTTTTTTTTTGGCGATTGTGAAACGTAGCTACATAATTTGAATCATGTAACTACGAATACATTTATGAAACTTTTATTTTGCATTTTTTTTACGTGTTTTTAATTTTTCAGGTCATTTTATTGCATTTTTAGGTCATATTTTCCTTTTTTAGTTCATTTTCCGGTAATTTTTAATCAAATTCCGTCAATTGACATGTTTGAAAAAAAAATTTGTTCTTGTACACAGACTGTATATACGTCGATAAAATAAGGCAATTGCCACATGAGTTATTTGTGGCATATCGCGCATATCAGTCACGACGGATCCCCCCCAGATTAAGTTGGTTGATTAATAATTTTAATAGGTAATTATCGTAATAAACACTTTTTTATACGTGTAATGTCGTAATGTATAATATCCTGTAGCTAATATTAATATAAACATAAAAATTAAATTAAAAACCATTTTAAACGAATTTTATACTATAATTTTTGACATTTTATATTCCTTTTTTTTTTTTAATTTTAAGTCTATATTTCATTGCATTTTTTGACATTTTTTAAGGTTTTTTAGTGCATTAAATTCACAGCCCTAATTATGACGGTTATAGTTTTATAATACAGAATGATATTATTGTGGCCATTCGTGAACGCGGATCGATATCGATCGTAGATCAAATTACCGCTTATACATAGGCCGTCCGTCCCGACACGAAAATTGTTTCTACCTATGTCCGTTACAGACTCTGAAACCATCCAACCGTTGTGCCCCGCCGAACCGGTGTCGTTAGAATGGCAATAATGCGAAGAGACGGTTTTAGACCATTAAAACAACGCGTTATTCGTGAAATCGATTTTCGGCTTATATTCCATTTTAATAATGTGAAAATATAAATCTTTGTCACCCACGTTCACCTGATACTGCTCATCCGATTGTTTTAATTTATGGAAAAGTACAACACCGCGAAGTATAAAATTCCTATTCTTTTGCACGGCCAATTATGTTGTTTGCTCCAGAGTTGGAACGCCGAAAAATCTTTGCGTACACCTACCGAAAAAACTCAAAATAACTAGCATTAAAAAGTTAATAAACAAACACAATTTCCTTTTTTCCAACAAATTAACAAAATGTAATATTCTTTTTGTTTTTTAGCGCAATAATACACGCCGGGTATTCGCTACGGTTTTTTATTTGACACGGCGTGGAGTCTCTCTCTTTACATGTAAAACGCGTATAACGGGAAAAAATAATTATTATAAATATTATAATAATATGATAGACCTACTGTTGAGCACTCATATCGTTGTTTCACTTTAATTATTCATTTAAAAACAATATGAAATTTCGTACAAAGACGCGCACATGTTGTAATAACGAACGTGACATCATTATTTTTGTAAACGTAAATGGTGTTATGAGTAATTGTTGTAGAAAAAAAAATATGTCGCCACTCGTTAAATCACGTGGAAGTGATTTATTAAATCGAAAAACCATATTTAATAACAAAATATTAAAAACTATAGTTCATATTTTCCGTCTACAGAAATATATACATATGAACGCATATCGCCTCCACAAACTTATTATTATGGTCGACAAACGAAATAAAATTTAAAGAAAAAAAATATTTCTTTCCATATATTATCGTACCTATGGTTAAACAAACCAAATTCTTTTTATCGCGATATATTTGTTTTTTCTTGTAGACTTAACACGTTTCATTAAAAATAATTTACTAATTTATATACCGGAACAATACCATTATTATTATTATTATTATTATAATTACGCATACTGGTAATAAAATATGTAATATATCAAAAGGAGTCCATCATTTGTTTATATTTCACAGAAAAATTGTACGAGTTCGCGTCGGAGAGATATCATTATATTGCCAACCACTTTATATAACCCATTTTATTAAAATTATAATAATTTTGCCAATTCCGCGTTGTACAAGAATTATCACTCTCCATTTTTACAATAGTATATTATTATTATTAATATTATACTATTAGAAACTATATTGTTTCCAATTGTCTTTATATAACTAATATTGTATGATGACTTACGCATTCGTTAAAAATATTCGAAATAAAGATGAATCGTAATATTATATTATTACGTTTAAAAAAAATTATGTCAATTATCTGGAATTATTCAGAAAAAAAAAATAACTTTATGAAAAATAGCTTATCGATATACTATATATATATTTTTTTTTATAACCGTGTTTTTTTTAAGTTTAACTATGTTTAATTTATAACTCTTAGCAAATAAAAACTTTTTAATAAGATTTAATTTTTTTTTTTTAACTATAAAAAAAGTTTTTAAAAATTACGAAGTATGACGCCGGTGTCAGGCAACTGTTTCACATTGTTCACCTTAGAGACTAATGTAGCATATCTTTAATACAAAATTATTCAAAATATCATAATCAAAAGTGAAAATAGTGGAATATAAAATTCAATGTTTGAAAAAAAATAACCTGAACAGATAAAAACGGATTGAAATTTATTTTTAAACAATTAAAATACATACTGCTCATATAATAAACTATATAATATTTTTGATGTCATATTAATTTATTTATTAATTAATAACTTAATAACTTAATTAATAATTTATTTATTAATAACTTATAATATAAATATATAAAATCTCTTTTCAATTGTTTTTTAATTAATATATTTTGAAATGTAAATGCCAAAACCAAAATAAAAATATAAAACAGTATTAGTAACACTATTATTTTTATAGTAATATTATACATTTTTTTTTGTACAATACATTGATTAATCAATTATATGATAGGTAAAAGTTCCATTTTATTTATTACATTTTACTTTTAAAAAATATTTTAGTTTACTCCATTATCTACAGTCTCCTCGTTATTTTTCCCGTAGATATTTTTAAATTTAATTTAAGTTCATGAATAATGTAGACGAAAAGACTAGATAATTGATTATACATATTATATATATTTTATACGATTAATGAATGCGAACTAATATTGTATAAACGGAGAGTACTTTAAGTTAATTTTTAACGACGTAATAGCATTCTATAAATTACATTTTAAAAAAAAAACATTGTATAACATTATTTCTAACGTGAAACGTAGTCTGAGTAAAAATATATAGCATGTGCTGCAATATACTATCCACTTAAACACGATTTAGTGTATGGGCCAAAGATTTTGTGGAAATTGCGGTCCATACCGTATTAGAAAATATCGTTTTTGAAAATTCTCATCATTTCCAGAGATTGAATATGTATAAATCAAATTAATTTCCACAATATAGCAATCATAAAAGCAATTCGAACTCATTATAGACGAATTAATTATCGAATAAACAAGAATATTGATTAAAAATTAATTTTATTGATCGCACACCGAGTAAAACCACTGTAGGTTTAGATTAACTGTAAAGACACAATTTTCGACGAAGTTTACATATTATATACCTGAACTGTTCCGAAGTCACTACGTTTCGAGCTTTATAATTATTATACTCACGCACGTGTCACTGATTTCAGTGCGAGTCACTCACCGCTTATTTACGGCCCCGACCATTAACCGCTCCGTTTTATTTTACGTTAAAAATTATAATAATTAACAATTTAATCGGAATACTTTTACCGAATTATTATTATTTTTTTTTTTTTTGATTCGAATCTGTAAAATGTAATATACGACAGCGAATAGCGATCGATTCAAAAATTTACGGTTACGAGCTGGGGTACGAAATTGTAAAAAATGTACGGACGCGCATAACGCGCGTGATACGATCGACGACGGTTCGTGAGCATAAAAGGGAAGAGGAGAAAACTTTGTCCATCATCGGTATTATATCCACGTGTCCTCCCTTCTTATTCCCATCACTACTCGTAGAAGTCTCGGCTATTGTCCCGCGTCCCTCGAGGAAGTATTTTATATGGTTCACATGGTCGATTCGTCGTCGTCGGAGCGAAGTCACTGATCTCTCTCGATTAATATAAAACAGTGATTCCCAACGTCGGCAGTACCGTTCCTTTGTGGACTTTTTCAATATTCAGAACGAAGACGTGTTACTAATTATGGCCTTTCCGTCCACATGTGCCTAGTTGAAAAGGCTTAACAGGATCAAGAAATCAGCTAGAGAAATACTTGAAAAAGGAAATTTAATTACTTCAGTTCGTTAGCAGGAAATCATCAACCTCGAGGCAGTCACTACTCACAAATATTTTTTCTGTAATTATTTGTTACGGGAAATTTGAAATTATATTTTCAGTGGGTGTAAGAATTTAATTTCTTTTTTTTTTTTTTACTTTAATCAACCGGATAATTATAAAAATTATTTAATATAAATATTTATACATTTATTGGGGGTTATGAAATTTTTGAAAATCTAAAACGGGCGTTGAGTAAAAAGATGGTTGAGAAACACTACTACAAACCATTATTACGCGATTTTCGTTGTCCGGATTATTGAAATTCTAAAGGACTGTCAAATAGCGTACGGACGCGTGGATTCGGTCCAGAAATCTTTCTCCGTAGACGCGACAATCGCTACTGGGTTACGATGATAATATTATCATTCGGATAAAATATACGCACACACGAATAATCTTTTTCCGATCTGACAAGCAGCACACGGAGGATGCGACGAAAACGGCAAATATTACAAAAAAAAACGTGAACGTAAACAAATGTTTTTTTCATAAACAATTTTTAGATAAAAATTAAACATTTTTTTTTTTTTTTTAATTTGAATTTTAATAATTTTACTATTCGGTCAAAACTCATAATGATCTCAATATTGTCCGCGTGATTATAATTCATAAAACGTCTGAATGTGTATACCTCGACGTTCTAGGAGTTAATACAGTGAAAACACGGTTAATTTTCGAAAACTGTCGAACAAATTAAACGGAGATCTATAAAACAATATAATTGAACGCATTTAATAATAATAAAACCTTTATATCATTCGACACCCGTAAACTGTAAATTATTATTTTTTCCATACGAATTCATATTGTCGTGTCAATTAAATGTAAATAAAAAACTGTTTTCATTATTATTTTCACGAATTTTACGATACGTAAATAATTAAATTCAACAAGACTAGAACCTTTTATAGGATATTTTATATGATTAGATCCGTTTATTCGTACGCGCTTGGCCGGCGAACAGACGCAGTTACTCGGCAATAAAACGGTTTTAAAACGCGCTCGTCGTGCAACGAGGGAAAGAGACGGATTTGCTCGGTTCGGTCCCACGCAGTTTCCGTTTTCGCGGTTATGCGTCGAGTCCTACTTTGAAAACGCAAACGATGACGATAACGATGTCCGCAAGTTAAAATATAATATGCGAATAGATCGTTATAGCCGACCGAGTAATCAAATCACTTAAACGCGGATCGGGGGAAAAAGAGAGACGTATTTAGCGCTATTTAATTTTTATAAAATATATATATAATATATATTCTACATTGAATTTATTTGTTGAATAAATTCAAATTCGGTTACTAATACATATTGAACATTATTTTCCTAAATACCATTTTTAAATTTAGTCGTTTATAGTGTTATGTATTAATTATTGTTTTGGACAAATGTTTACACAAGTTGATAATTGAATAAAATATATAATTTTTCGACGAAAATATTTTTAAATTTTATGCGTTCCGCGTGCTGTTTATAAACTTGTTTTAGTAACTAAGATAATGACATATCTAAGTTATGATAGAATATTAGAACGACAATTTGATCGTTTCGATAATCATTTTAACAGTTATATATTTTACATTGAATCGGATTTAACCATCAACGTACGAGAAATAAACAAAATAATTTAAGCGAAATTAGAGAGCAAAAATCAAGACGTAAAATATAATATTATACTAATAAATTATTATATTATAAATAATTTCAATGAAATCGACTCTAATTATATGGATAAAATAGGACTATGTATTGTATTTAAATTTTTTTTCACGTAAAGACGATTCATAGGAGTGGGGCATTAAATCATTACTTATTGCGAAAAAAATCCTAAATACGTCACTGAGCGTGCCGTGTTTAATCCGCGGACGATGACGACACGTTTATTCTTTGCCATTCGTCGTGATTATAAACATTTCAGTCAGACGTGGATCGCTGAAGTTTTCTAATAACCGTGAACAGTGAAATCTCCCTCAACAGACACTTCTAAACAACAGACGCTTTTATGGCTGGATTTTTATACTTTTATCCAAATATTTGTCTAAGAGTACTTTATCAAAATTCGCATATTTTTACTCATTTTACTATATTATTATTAAACTATGTGTCGAAGTCTTCAATAAGCTAAAGTAACTATTTTTTTTTTCAATAAACGTTAGTTTTTACCTTGAAATTATCATTTGCCGTTTTATAAATTTTACGTAATAAATACCTGTATTATGAATAACTAAACACATAAAATATAAATAATAGACACAAAATAAAATATTTTATTATAATTATTATATATATATATATATATATATATGTGTGTGTGTAATTTTAATAATATATACAAATAATCAATAATTGATGTACGAAATTTCGGAGTCCGGTATTTAGAGGTTTTACTGTAATATAATTTGGTATATACGACAACATTACTATATTGCTGCATTCAAACGCGAGTCGTGGTCAACATTGTTACGGGAATATTTTATGTATAAATGTCCTCGTTGCGAACCATAAAGCGTTGGAAACGATGATGCGGTGTCGAAATTCAAAATCGCTTAGGTAATCGTATTCGGTGTTTCCGTAGGATACATTAGTTTGTAAATATGTGGTTTTTTCATTTCTTTTTTTTTTTGAAAACGACGAATGTCGAAGGGAACAAACGTCGTGAAATTACAAATTTTGACGGGGCTTACTGCGGAGAGGAGAAAACGCTGTTATTATAAGGAGAAGAAAGTTTGTAGCGCGCGGTATACCCATGAGAAACGCATCCCACGTCATCGCTGAACTTTTTTATACGTCCGCGCGTCGAACAATATTAGTACGATCGTTTATTACAAGTTTAATAATTCAGTATATTACTGTAAATAATTAATTCAATTCGCACAAATGTTTAGTTAATTTGTCCACTAGACGTTACTGTGAGTCTAACTACTAGAAAAATGCGAAACGGAAAAAAATAAACACTGAATTCCTCAAATCACACGGTCCTAGTAAATTTTAGAACCAACAAAGTATTTATATATATATATATATATATATACACATATTATACATACTTTTAAAATTAATAAAAAAAAAAACTTAAGCATATTATCATAATTGCTTCTGAAAAATTTTTTCTGAAATATCCTTTATTGAATCGGTATTTATAGAAACAAAAATATCAGTAAAAAATATTTTAAACGTAATATACTCCCGCCGACACGGTTAAAAAAAAAATAAAAAAGCTAATACATATTTTCCTATTAAAAACAAAACGAATTGACGTGGTAATAGTTTTGAATTTCAAATAACGCACGATATTCAAATATTTATTAACGATCGCGTTCATATCAGATTTATATCGCTTTTACAGTATTATTATTATTATTATTATTATTATTATTATTATTATTATTTTAATGCATCCCCCGCCACATGCGGCGACCATTCATTTATTACGCAATAACGTGCGCGCGATACGACGACAGTTTGTGTACAATAATAATTGAACACTTCGCAGTACCAAACGGGCGATATTGTTCGTTTTATCAAAGCAAATGGCACGTATATAAAAACAAAAAAAAATATTTATATTTATATATACAACGCTTTCGATTCGCGTAATCAATTAATTATATAATATAATTTAATTGGATATACTTGTTGTTGTTGTATATTTAATAAAAAATATATCGATTTGGTGAATTAACGACTTTTGTCGTCGTGTTATACCGCCATTGATGTTATTGGATTTTTTTACGACAATAAAAATAAAGCAAAATACAAATTATTTGATGACAACGCGCGTGTGGACGTATCTCGCTGAACGGTTAATTTTATTTATTTTTAAATCGTAATTTGAAACACTCAGTAAAACGTAAAACGCGAATCTACAAAAATATAACAACAGGAAATTAAAAAAAGAAAAGAAGTAGTGAGCCGCGGGATGTCGCCTAAGTGAATCGCTTGGATATATATTTAAGAGTTTTGTTATTAATATTAAAAGAAATTTGATAGCAATGCGCGATAAATCCATTGCGTTCCATAAAACCAATCTGAACGCGAAGCTTCAATCCAATATTATTTATTATTATTATTACTATTAATAATAATA
Source organism: Chaetogeoica ovagalla (assembly GCA_032441825.1). Classification (NCBI taxonomy): domain Eukaryota; kingdom Metazoa; phylum Arthropoda; class Insecta; order Hemiptera; family Aphididae; genus Chaetogeoica; species Chaetogeoica ovagalla. The sequence continues at coordinate 4,692,461 of CM063748.1, read as the reverse complement.
ATAATAATAATAATATACAATATTTATGATTTCCCTTACAGTACGTGTTTTTAATATATCTTACAATACATTTAAGTAGCTACAAAAACGTTTAATTTCCATTGTAGTTTTCCAATTTGAGTAGATTTTTAAACCTTAAAACCGATAGTTACAACTTTTGTGTATCGAACGTATCGAAAATCTATAATTTTTTTAAATAGCGCAAAATTGAAAGAAATCGTTTGAATATTACAATATATGAAGTTATATATTTGGCGAAAATTCCAAGTTTCTATAACAATTAGTTTGAAACTTACGGAAAAAAAATCGCTTTTTTTTCTATACAATTTGTCGGTAGCTTTCGAATTTATTTTATGTTATTTTTATAAAGATCGAAAAACGAGACCTCTCCATAGTACCAACTAGATGTAATTTTTTATCGGAAATAAAGCGCGTGTGGGTATATCATTCCTTACGGTTGGAGTTTTTCGGGTACAGGCATAGAAAAAAAAAACACTTTACCAATACATTCCTCGTTCCACTCAGAATCTAATATTATACGACACGTCTATAGTCACAATGATAAAATGAATAAACGCTGTCTCGTTTTCCGTTCATTTTAAAAATTTTACTACAACAAAAGCTACAACTACAAGACGTAAATGTTACAGAGATTTGTTGAAAACCACGAATATTGAAATTATTCGTAACGATACGATGTGCTTGGATTATTTAATAATTATAAAAACAATAACACATTTATAAATAATAATAATAATAATAATTAATTACATTGGTTTCGGATAAAGCATTCGCCGCTGGTTGACGACGCGTTTTCACGAAAAAATACGCCTTTTGCTCGTCGACCGTTATAACAAACGGATTTACACAGCGAATCGTGCAAAATATATTCGAAATTAATCACATTATTGCATCGTAAACGGTATACGGATTATAATCCCTTATTAGTAGAGAAACCTAATATAAATTTTAAAATTTATGCACGAATTACATAATAAACGCGTCATGGTTAATATATATATATAATAGTAGTATATTGTGGAAACCAATTAACGACACGTCTATGAGCGTATAGCGAGTTATATATTATTATAAATACATCATCGAATTCGATTTATATAATATAATAAATTATATCTCTTTGTAAACGAGTTCCTTTTCTCCTGCTGCCCACAACACGATCAATCGAAAACGACAATTGTTTATTGATTTAAATTTAATTTTTTATAATTAAATACGACTGTAAACATTTCATTCGTTATTTCAACGATACGATACGTATATTTATTTCCGTCACGGGTAATTTTTTGTTTTCTTTTTATATTCGAGAAACAACCATGACATAAATACAAACGTCTTTATAATAAATCCGTTGCCCACCTATAAAACGTTTAAGTTCTACATGTTTATAGCGCATTTATTATACAAAATCGTATACACATATATATATATAAAATCAGCAATATAGTTTCCCCCCCCCTCCCTCTTTCTTAAACCCATTTTCTTCATGTAAAAATCTAACCCTAAGCCGACGCTCGTTATCGATTTGCACGAGCGTTCTGTTTTACCGTTATTGCTATGGACGAATACTACGGACTACGGAGAAAATAACGTTTATTAAAAACACCCGCGCGCCGCCCAATCGGTTTATATATACACGTATTGGATACATGCGTCGTATACAACGCCACCGGGCCGCTGTAACCGTCTAAAATAAGTTCTCGCGTTTCCCGCGTTTTCCGAAATCGAACGGTTGATTTTATAGCGCTATCAAAAAAAAAAAAAAAAAATTTTATACACATTTACCCGGGCACCCTCGAGAGCAATTCAGATTTGAAACGAACAACTTTAACTCCCCGTCCGAGCCTGTTATCTTGAAATCCGTTTGGAACGCAGCGGCGACTGTCTCGGCTCGTTCGCTTTATAAATACGCAATAAAACAACCGGGTTAAATGATAAATACCTCAAAGCGCATTAATAATAATATAATATTATTAGCCCAATAACAATGTAATTACAATTTATATTTACATACCTACATCTCGGTATTTTCGTGTATACGTTATTGAAATATATATTATTTTCAAAAATACAAACGATGTCTCCTCGTGCTACGGACGAAAAACGAACACAAAAATTCGATGGCGAATATTTATTTATTTTTCTCGAAATATTTGGTTTTTTTGTTTTTAATAAAAAATTTATAAAAATAGAGATATACAAATCGATATCATATAATATTTGTGTGGTGTATGAGTTGCGCCAGACTACAAGATAGATCGTGATAGCGAAGTAAACGAAAAAATCTAACGGGAAAAAAATATGTTTTTACGTCGTATATATATTTCTTTTTTTTTTCGAATTCAGTGAAAAAATATCCGTTTTCCAAGGTTTTTTCTATGGCGTAAAAAAAAAAAAAAAGCGGTAATTAAATTTCTTCTGTAAAACATCTGTTTTAATTGATTGTACGCGACACGTACGAACCATACTACGCGTGTCATAAATTAATCCCGTTGTCTTGCGTCCACAAACCGCTCTGATCGACATATAATATCAGGTAATGAAAGCAGTAAAGATCAAACGCACAGTGACGACGCCAACAAATTAATGAAATTCAATATCGCGGATATAAATACGTATATTTATGATTTGATTTTGTAAAATGAAAAACGATCGAAAAAAAATTCTGTGCGTAAAGCTAAACAATTGTTTATTTCTTCTTCTTCTTCTTCTTCTTCTTCTTCTTCTTCTTCTTATAATTACTAAGCCACTTATCGTATTAAATCAATACACGGTTTCACTAACTGACGGTGGCACCCAAAACGAAATAACACAAAAGGCGATAAGAATCGCCATAAAAGTCAGTTTAATTGGTATTTTAACACGTTCAACACCAATGTCGAACACGTAGTTGACAAGAACGAGCCCGTTCGTTCATGTCAACTACGTGTTTGACACGCAGTAACCTGTCGTGTTTTATGCATTTAATAAGGCGCCTAACCTACCAAAATTCACGCGCGACGACGGTGGCGTCGAACGTGTTGAGAACAGAAGATCATTTGAAAAAGTGAAAATGTAGAATTAGGAAGTATCTAAATGATTGTTTTACTAGTGAAATCCATACTGTACAACAAACCAATTCATTTTTAACGATAGATTCACTTTAACGTTCGAATTGTAGGTCGTATATTATGACAATTGTTATTAGTTAATAAATTATATATATATATATATATATATTTGTGTGTGTGTAGAAAAAGATAGAGTTAGAGAAGAAGAGACAGAGAGGCAGAGAGTGGGATTAATATTATGGTCTTAGATAAATGATTAGAAATGATCGCAGCACCGTTATCGTGATGTCAGAAACAATTTTGTACAGATACGTATCGGGTTATTTTTTAACAAAATCTTTTATTGTTCTAATCCTTTTGCTAAAAAAAAAAAAATAACTCCCAGTCTAATGACGGCCAAAAAGAAAAAGTTTTTCTTTCTATAGACCCTCGAACAATACTATCCATTCAGTCCGATTGAAAACATTATTAGAAAAAATCGCACATGCAGAGTACTTTTGATCTAAAAAAGGCTTTTTGTCGGGGGGAGTCGCGCCATCCGGTACCGTCTCGAATAAGACTCTTAGTCCTCATTACGTCTTATAAATACTTTTTAAACCCTTAACAAATAATTATTGTAATTATTATTTTAGTACGAATTAACAAAATATATTATCAGAAAAATTTGATATGATAATAAAATGAAAATATTAAATAAGATCGAAATTGCGTTTAATTCTTTTAATAATTTAAATAATGAGTTAAATTATAATATAAAACAATTATATATATTTTATAAATATATATTTTAATTATAATGACCCGAGAATATGTTCGGATATTATTTGCAGTGTCTTTTACATAACTCTCTACTCGTTAAAACAGTGGAAAATTGTTGACGTTTAAACGTATACGAAAAATACAATACAGTATGAGCCACAGCTGAACTGTTTGATTGGTATTAAACGAATGTAAACGATATTAGTAACTGATCACATTCCAACACGTCAACTTATTTTATCGTATTAAATGCATTAGTGAAAAATATATAGCTACGACCAATAATCTTATTAATAATATTTTGTACCAATAATACAAGGAATGACGACATAGTCGTTTTTGCAGGAAGATTAATTTATTATATATATATATATTTTTAAAATAATAATTCAATTTGTCGCTACAATAATATATAGTTTAATCGCGCGGTTTAGCGTATGATGATATTGTTTTCCTTGTTGATTTTAATATTGTCTCTACAGATATTACCGAAGATTAAAAAACAATTATTTCGTTTAATACGATAGTAAGAACAAAACGTATTTCGATTCAGGTAATTGGAAAAAAAAATTTATTGTTCGAGTAAATAAAAAATTTATGATGATGAGCGTTTAGCTATTAAATATTTATTGTTTTGTACGTAACATAAACAAACTTGCTTTTTCCTTTAATATTAGATTTTTAATCGCACTCAACGATTAATATATATAATACACATGTATTTGTATTATCCCTTCGCAATTAAAGTAATAGTTCGATTTATATAAATACCCGAGTACAGAACGAAAACCAAACATTAGGATCCGTTTTTATACGCACTATTTTTCGATTATTGACGAGCCAAGACCAATTCGGTGTTTGTGGAAACTGTAGAGAATACGTGACAACCAATCACATCGATTTATATTGTATTGTCATATACCATTCTATAATATCCCTTATTCACCGCAGATTTAATTTTTAATACTAAAATTATTATTATTTAACATTTTCGACGTTTTTTTTTTTGCAAACGAATTTATTATAGGCTATAATTTCCAATATCCGTACGCACTTATATCTGACACAAATTTTCGATTTTATTTTGATTTTTTGGAATCAATAGGCGTGTAAAATTAATTTATTATATATATATTTTTTTTTTCGGTCCAAGTTCACTTTGTATTACTATGAGTTTTTTAAAAAATATATTATTTCATATGCACAATATACATTAGAAACAAAGATCGCAAAAGACCACATTTAATTTCATATCTTTTTAACGTACACAACGTGAGATTTATTTTTATTTTTTTTTTTTTTTTGATTACTTATTAGATTATTAGGCGTTATTAGATTGCAAATGACGTATTAGTGTCTTCCGGGCGCACGTAATAATATTTTACACCTTTCAACGTACGAAACGTCCGAAACAAGGATGAAATTATCGGAGAACTAACAATTATATTAAATTAAATGATAATACATAAATATTGTTAACTACTCACGTTCGGGCTGGCGTATAAAATTATGTCTTGGCACGAGCAATTCGACATTTCAGCGAGAAAAAAAATAATTGTTGATTTTCAGATTCGTTCGTTGATGAAATAACAATCGCAACACGGAAGGGGATTTCTCGGCGAGTGCGTTGTAGAAAACGTTGAGAAAACAGACGGAAATTAATGAGAAATCGACCGTGTAATATTTTTATCCGTTTATTTTTTCAATATATATTTAATTCGGGTGAAAAGTCGTCTCGGCGACCGAGTCGGTTACTCATAATAACGTTTCACGTAATATGTACGATTATAATCGATCGAGCCCCGTAGCAAAAAATATTACAATTCCCCCCCGCCCCCCGTTCGGTTTATGGCCCGCTCCGAGTTTCGCTCCAGTACGAATTTTTCGCGTCATATTACTGCGTCATTTTTTAAACTCTTCGTTTTATACATTTTTTTTTTTTTTTGCGTTTGTTGCCCGTCGCCGACGTTTATTCTACAACGGTGAACCGCGCCGTTGTTGACGGCATTGACGCGTTCCCGGGTGGAACTTCGCGGGTGCCACGCGGTACGGTATTATAACGCGCGCGCGTATATTAATAAATGATATGCGAACGATGAAGAAACGCGGGTTTCGCGCCCGGGGCGGCGAAACGAACGGGACAAAAAAAAGCGCGACCCGAGAACAGGACCGGCGGAGGGACGAGCGTGTGCGAAATCGTATTTCAGACGCGTTTCGCGCGGTACCGTTTTCTTTTTTCTCAATCTCTTATTAATTTATTTTATTGTTTCCCCCACCCCCCCCCCGCGTCCGGAGGGTCGGACGGAATTAGCGCGCACCGTATCGCATTCGTCCGGCGACAACGTCGCGCACGCCTCAAAAGCGAATTTTTTTTTTTTGTTTTTTTTTTGCTCACATCTCTCCGTAGAAGTCGACGAACGGTTATTGGCCCGCGGTCACGTCCCGTTATACGACTATGTATTGTCATTAATATTATAATTTAACCCCCACCCGCCCCCGGTGGTTCTGCTTTTTCGGTCATATTATGCGTCGGCCGCGCGAAACGCGTTAATGGCGTTCGTCGTTGTACCGCGACAAAGGAGTGCAAAACTCTCGGGTCGCACGCCCTTTATGTATCAGATCGACGGCGGTCCTGTCAAAAACACAGAATTCGAAAGTTCGAAAGGGATAGAGAACGGGGAGAGAAAAAAACACTTGTTCGTTACCACCGTCGTAACGTCGAGAAAACCGTGTGCTTTTTAACGCGCGCGCGCGTGTTCTGCGTTTAATTGCCCGACAATCGGCAACGACGCACGATCGCGTTTTTTTGTTTTTTTTTGCTATTCGGTGTCAGTTTCGGCGACTGTGCGGAACACCCCTGTCATTAACCTCGTTATCGCGTCAAATAAATAGCTGACGATTTATAAAACAACGATACAATGTGCATCATGTAAAACATTTTAATCGACCGATGAATAAAAATTAAAAAAAAAAAAAAATTATTTAAAAAAAGTAATCCGGCGAAAATCTCTCCTAAACAACATTAGCTGCATCTGCATAAACAAATGTATGATCATTTGCGCGCTGCAAATCAAAATCAACAAACACGAACGGAACATATGATGATGATGATAATAATAATAATAATGATAATAATAATAATAATAATAATAATAATAATAATAATAATAATAATAATAATAATGATAATAATAAGTTTTACCTACAGCGTTGTATGGTTATCGTAAATTTCGTCTATTGTCAATCAAACATATTTGTCGGAAAAAAAAATGTGATTTAAAAAATAAATTGTTTTCGTTTCGATTAAATCAGACAAGCACGCACATATATGACATCGATCAATTAATAATTTTCAAACGTCAACAGTAAATTCCGAATGAGTTTCAACGAGTTCCAGTCGATTTACGTTTCTAGTAATTTAACGCGATTTCAATATTTTTATATTTCGAAGAAAACATTGTGTTATAGACTTATTGGAAATTCGTAAATATGTTTTCGATTGATATTAATGTGCCGTAAAAAATAAATATATTTCCATATATAGATTCATTAAAGTTCAGATTTGTTTATTTTTTTTTGCCTGGACATAATATGGAACACATCAGAAAAAAACTTTTCTAAACGAACCAGAGAAAAACGCGTTGTCATTCAGACATGTTTAAGTTTTTTCGATGTAAATAAAATATTTAAACTTTAAATATTGATTATCTGCAGATTATAATATTATGATTGGCAAAACTGTAAACAGTTTCATCGTGAAAAACGAGTAATAAAAAAAAAAAAAACGTAAAATTTCTCTTACAATATACAAAAACTTTCGTTATATAAGTACATAGAATTTATTTATTTATTTTTTTTTTTTTGAGTAAAACAAAACTAAATAATTAAAAACGCAAAATTGTCGTTATTTATTTTTCAATCGATTATAAAATAAATACGACCGCCGCTTTAGATATATTTTATTTAATTAATATGAACAAAGTTTGTGAATTCGTTTTGCTACGTGAGTTATACTGGTAATGGATCTACCACTGAGTCAATTGTTTCGCTCGAGGTACAAAAGTTTCTTGTATCCAAGAGCCGTTGGACAAAAATAATAAGAGAACTTGAAACCGCGGTGAAATAAAAATGTAAACAAATTAAACGTTTAAACTTTATTTTTCCGAGACGCTAATATATAAAAGAGACTAAAATAACTAATTATATGAAACGTTCAATTTCCAGTAAATTAATTGAATCATTTTGTGATCATTTGGTATGATTATCGTTGACATGTCATCGTATTATTACATACATATATAGTGTGCAATTTTTAATTAACTTGCTAAAGCGATTGTGTCGAATATCGTTAAATTCAAATGAAATATACTAGGAAACTCGGCGATAAAAACAATAAATCACGTGAATTTAAATAAAAAAATTCGGCGCACTTTTTTTTTTAAACAGATATCACAATATAAAATTTATGAGAGACAACGAAATTATCGAGAAAATGTTTCTCAAAATTATTCGGGCGATTCCGGGAATATCATCGGAGTTAAACGCGAAATCTATTAACATATTATATTATAAGACGAATGAGTATTTCTAATCGAATGGAATTGTCGAAAACGTTTGTTTTCCGATAATGTTACTTTTTACGATGTGTATAGTATTGGATTTACTGTCTACAAATCGTAATTCGCGCGCGATAAAATATCACTGGATTTAAAAATAATGTATTATTTCTATTTCTATTTTTTTTTTTTTTTTTTACAAATCATATAGACTACTACGTTCGTTTTACTGTGAGTAGAAACACGAGTCTCGTTATACAGAGAAACTGTCGACAACTTACTATATTATACTTCTCCGAAGTCTGAGTACAATAATGAATAATACGTACAACCGAAAAACGATTTGTCAAGCGAAAGCGTTTCGGTACAAGACGACAGAATAGACGCGAGTATTTCAGTATTGTGTATTGCGGTTTCCACCGGAACCAGTGAGAAAAACATTGGAATTTTTCAATTTTTTTTCCTCCGCCCCGTTATTTTTTTTATTCTTCGAACACGTCGTGAATATTATGTATTCATTATACATTGATGCGATTGATGCCGGATAGGCGTATTGATAAATTATACAATAGATCGAAATAAAACTGGAACACTCAATATGAATTTTAAAAATATTACTTTTCTTCAGAATCGTAACGAGGAAATTGTTTGAAATTTATCACGTTATAATATGTCAAAACGGAGATCGTTTTGTTCTTTTGATATTACATAATTTGCTGGCAAGCCACGCGGTATTCTCTGCAGCGGTATTGGGGGGAAAAAAAGCCCTAAGGAAGTTATTAGTTAATTTAATTACGCAATAACACGACGAATGGATTTCCGACTAATAAACTTTGTAATAATTATGAAAAAAAAACTTGATATTGCGGTCTCGAAAACAAAGTGACTACAAGATTCTGTAGGTGACTAAAGAATGTCTCACTTAGACTTTACAAATGCAGTAATTTTTTTACTCTATTCAATATTTACAATAATAATATACTAAAACCTCGAGCTACAATTTTTTTTCATCTAAGGTTGTTTTTGTTTTATATGTTTAAAACAAAACAATAATATTACATTATTTAAAAAAAAAAAAAACAATTGCGTTGGAAATATTTATTAAATATTAACCACTGATGTGTCCTACAGTCTTTTAAGTTTATAAAAGATGTCAACTTTTTTTATTTGTGATATACCAGTGGTGATGGCTAGTAAATTTATGCGCTTTACTACTGTACTCGTATTACAAATAAAATAAATTGAAATTTTTATAAAATTACAGAAATTGTAAAAAAAAACAACGATACTAATTTTTAAATTGAACATTTCAACACCAAAAGATTTTTTTTGCAAGAATACATTAGTAACATTGATATTATGAAATTTTAGCAATAAAATTAATTTTTTTTCTAATTATTTGTTGTAATAAAATTTCTAAAAACTATCGATATAAAAGCACAAAAATATTGTAATCCGGAATTCTTACGTAAAACTATTAAATATATATTAGTATTTTAAATGACTAAATAGAACAAATTGATTATTGCATTTGTCAGATCGGTTTAGGACATCTTTTATGTATAATACTAGAAATTCGACATCGTTTAAGAGCGAGCATTCCTGTAGAGACAAAAAACGTTTATTAAAATTACAACATTGGAGTTAATTAAATTCTTAGAATATAAATTCCCGGTATAGTCGGCGACAACGTCGCGGGCTGTGTTTCTTTCTTCTTCTTTTTTCTTTTTATAACGCCGTTTAGTCCTCTCGCGCGAAATAGTGTAAAATTATCACGATAATCACTATTATTATTATTATTATTATTATTATTATTATTATTATTATTATTATTATTATTATTATTATTATTATTATTATTATTATTATTATTATTCAGTTTAATTTGCACTCCAAATTTTATCGCATTGCTTTTGCGTGTGCCGAATAAGAGGACGTCGTGTCGCCAACCGTAACTCTAATCCAGGTATAATAGAATGGCCGCCGTCTAATTAACAATAAAAGCTTGGTAATACTCTGTGTTAGTCTAATAGAAGAAGTAAATTCTCTATTTGAGACTATTTCTCTATTTAACCATAGAAAATGTAAACAGTTTCGTTTTTTAATGACGGAATAATGATTATTGAAATAATACCTATTTCGACAATTTTTCTTACGTGCATAATTTTTCTTAATGATATGCTTTTACGAGATTCAACCAGTTAAAATGTCAATTATGTGATTTACATTTATAAATGTACGTTTTGACTAATATGAAGCGAATTAATTAAAAAAAAAAAATAATAAACAATCGTCTTTGACAGTTGTATAACTAACTTTGGAATCACCTTCTTAGTGTTTCCTATCCAGAATTAATTGAATCCGATCTCGTTGCGTGGGCACAAATTACTCAATTCCCGACATTAAATTAGTAAAATGTCGTAATCGAATATTTGAATTAAAAATTTTTCTCTTCATTCTCAAAGTTTAATTTCAAACGGTGTGAAAAATGTATACGCGTGTAAAACGAACGACGATGTTAATAATTCATAGGATTATATTTTATATAAATACAAGTTTGAAATGTTGATAATTGTCCTCTAGTAACTTAAAATCGTCCATTCTTGCTTGTGTTCATTAGTCCAAAGAAAATAAAAAGAATTCTCGTTCGATGCCGATCAATTTCAAACTTTGTTACATATAATGAGTATCGTGCGAACCGATGTAAATCCGGATCTTAATATATATAAATATCAGGTTATTCTAATAATATATTGTCTTTTATTTTGTTTCCACAGACAACATGCCTATAATCATATTATATAGAGTTTATTAAATTACTTAACCCGTAACTTTTTTAAAAATATTGACTGTGAACTCAAGGGAATAGGACCGTCTTTTTGTTTTTACGAAAACATACTTCTTATCTTTTATTAATCGCGCCCAGCAACTTAGCAATATGATAATATTTATAAAAACAGATTTTAATGTTTGATACATTTTGTTTTTTACACATTAACTTTTCCGGTTTTCCTTGAGTTCAGACATAAATTCGCTTAAAACGTTTTTAAAATTTATGAAACACGAATATTTTGTTATAACACGGAATAAAAATTAAAAAAAGAAAATTTTTTTTCTTAACAGCTGGTCCTTGAAGTCAATCGGTTTCAACAGTGCGCATCCCCTAATCCGTCTACTTTCTGTCGCTTCTTTAAATTTCCGATTTCTGTGTGCGTCCACTTAACAATTTTCGTACCACGAACTATGCTCGTAGACTTTTTTCCAAAAAAAATATCCCAGAAAAGTCCGATAGGATTTTTTTTCAATTGGATTCAATAAATTTTGTTAGCTCTGCCAGAAATACGCGTTATCGAACGCTCCGCACACACACACACATTAACGTTACGTTTAACGCGATATTTTGCTTTCGTCGTGTCTGTTTATTTCTTTTTCCACAATTTTTTTTTCCGTTTCGATGCGCAAAAAAAAAAAAAAAAAAAAAGAATCTCCATCTACTTCACTCGTGTATTCCAATAATATATATATATATATATAATATTATTTTAATATCGTCGTCGTTCGATATAACGTATTGTACATATACGCGCGTATTATATTATATTATACAACACTCGTTGTTTTATTTATGAATTTCGCCGCCCGTCGCATCGTTATTATTAAAACCGTACGTGTGTAAAAAAAGAAAAGAGAAAAAACAGACTGCGGGACGACGTCTGACGGACGGCGGGCGATAGGGAGAGAAATACCGAACGGAAAACGCGGAGGAGTAAGTTGGCAAATAACATAATATAAACGACAGTTGGCGGAACACGCGGCGCGCCGCCGACAACGGAATAAAACGCGGGGAGCCTCAAAATAAGCGGCCCGTTTCGGGACTCGTCCGCGGCAAGTCATCTTCGGCGCACAAAGTAAATATTTATGTTATCGTACCCACTGGCGGGGGAGAGATACCGAACGGTCGCGATTACTATTTTCATATATTATATAACATCTCTCTCTCTCTCTCTCTCTCTCTCTTTCTCTTGTCTGCTACACGTTATTATTTACGCGTTTATAGAATATAATCGAATGGAAATTTTCCGCTATTAACGGACGAAGTGACGATGTTCTTCAATCATTTATGAGCCTCGTCTCGACCGGCAAACAACGGTCTACGCGCCATAGGTTCTCAAACATATTTCATACACCGCCCACTTTGACAATCAAAATTTTTTTAATGCCCCCCCCCCCACAAAAATTTTTAAACTCACCAATTGTTGTTTATCTTTAAACGGTTATTACAATTATTATATTTAAACATGCCGTATTGTATTTTAGAGTTCACACTTACATTTTAAACGAGCATTTTTAATAAGAGCAATTAAAACGCATACTTAATCGAATTTCAATGTATTTTTATTAAAATTTAAACAAATCTTTGAATTCAAATTTATCGAGCTCACTTAACGTGATGGATGAACCTGATGTAGTTTAACCAGTTTTTTTTATATCAGGGCCCGAATTTACTTAAATACAGTAGTAAGTCGCCACTTTCGGTAACAGGCAGCAGATTTCTTTTTTTTTTTAGTTATTAGTGTTGTTACAGCACTAAATCCACGTTCGAACAAATACGATGATGGAAACGCCATTAGATTTATCTTTGAACAATCGACCATAATCCAGGGTAAAGTTGCGGGATCACATCATTTTTCGCTTTTTTTAATCAGCTATCGCCCCCCAGACCGCTTCAACGCCCCCCCCCCCAAACTCCTTTAGGCCTTTTACCGCCCCCCTGAAGGCCACTAACGCCCACAAGAGGGCGTTATCGCCCACTTTGAGAAAGAACGGTCTTGGCCGTTTAACGCGACCATAAGCGCACGCGGAAATGTTCCTACGAACGGGCAAAATATTATTATTTACTGTATACGCCGGGCGATTTCGTTACATTTCAAAAACAATATTTAATAATAAAATCATTTAGGATATAATACGTATTTTAATTCTTCGTTTAATTTAATGTAATATTTTATATTATTTTAGACAATACACCCCTACTACTACTATTACTACTACAACGGCTAACCGACATAAACCTTCGGACGGTTTAAACAGTTCTTCCGATTACCATTCACCGGTTCTCGTCGTCACGTAACTAAACGTTATGACCGTTTCCGTTATTTACTCACGTCACTTTTTTCTCTCGGCTGTTGTTAAATTTTATAAGTGCATTCACCGTCGGACTGAGAACCAAGACCATGAGGCGATCTCCAGCCGAGTACACCGAATGTTAAAGACTTGACGAGTAAAATGTACTACCTTTACTGTTGTGAAGATATTCATAACTAAATCCATGAACGTCGAACACTTTCGACGAAAATAATTTATTTATTTTTTATACTATTATTGAAAAATACACTTGTATATTTGTCTCGGAACGATAATGATTTTATTCGTTTTACTTAGCTATAAACTGATCACTTTTTAAACATTCTTAGGATTTGTATGCCGAATTTTTTTTTTTTTTTTTTTGAAGATATCCAACAGCAATGAACAATTTACTCCGAGTTATATATATGTAAAAAAAAGAAAAGAACGAGAAGAAATTACGCAGGGAAGAAAAGCTTCTTTGTTCATTTCCCATGTTAGTCTGGTTCTTTGTTTCAGAAAATGTGTCACGTCCTTTAAACTTTAAGCATAATTTTGATTCTTTTCTGAACACGCATATAATTTATACGCCTATTTATTTCGTAATAGAATTTTTGATTTAAATATATATCACATGCTTTATAAAAATATTAAGAACAATATAAAAAAAAAGAGTAATTTTCTTTAATTTATCTAATAACAATTCTACCTCTGGTGTCTTTGTTGTGGCCCTTAAGTCTGGTACATAGCGCGTTAATCTTCCACCGAAAACGAACCAACAGTTATAATTCACTAACGGTTTGACGCATATTAACGCGTGGGGATGCGTGGAAATGACGAAATTCGCTCTTTCTTAAATACGTTTTGTACAAAATTATCGGAACCACACTCAATGTTATTCACGTTTCACCGCTTCGATCTGTTGTTATATTTCGACGTAGAAATCCGAAAGACGTTTTTCATTTCTATTTATTCAATGCTTTTTTTTTCTTTTGTCTATTCTGCTTGAAAATTATATGTCATATTTATATGATTCTTTGTTTGCTCGTATGTTACAAGGAATTTTTTTCCCAATATTATAACAATTATTCTTGGTGACATCGAATGGCGAATGCGGACGGAAATAATTTTTATCCTATACGGAGCGATTTAAGAAGAAGAAAAAATCACTTTAAAAATTCAAATCACGAGTCACCCAATTGTTCTAAACCCTTAACACTATACATATTTAATTGAAACCGTATAAATACTTACATTATGCAAAGAGAAAGTTTTATAAAATAAAATATTTTATAAAAAAATGTATATATATATATATATATATAGAAAATGATAATCCGCTGTACACAATTAAGTACGGATTAAAACCTTTTTTTTTTTAAAAACAGTTTCAACCCGTATATTATTAAGCGTTATAAAATGTTTAATTCTAGGGAATATTAAAATATTTTTTGTACTTGTACTATAATATTTTTTTTCTTCGTGGCCTTGTACCAAGAAATCTCTTGTAATAAAATAATAAACCGTTTTTAATCATTTTCCATTTTTTGTTTAATAATTAATATTACGTTTAAGTTTTCTTTGATAGTATATTATATACGCATAAATCCAAGAATTTATGTTGTTAAAATTAATTCAACGACAAGAAGTGCGTGTTTCCTTTTAATTATGTTTGTACTATTGTGCGAAACTATTATTAAAACTATACAATATGATTATTGAAAAATTACTGTCATAATTCAAAGATATAAATAATTTTTTATACAAACAATTGAACTATATAATTGATCGTAATTGAAACGGTGAGTATATTTGACGTATAAGCTTATAAATCTAAACATTAACACATTTCTATACACAGTGACCGTAACCAGTAGGTCTTAAAGCCTCCCCCTTACATTAACTTATTTTTATATAGTTATTATAATAATAGTAAAAAGAAGGAAAAACTTCATATTTTTACAAAACAAAATTATATTCGAAATAAGATATATGCAATTTTTTGCTAGAATTTCCAATATACGCGTTTAAAATATAAGTTGTTTTTTTTAAAAAACTCGTCTTTATATAAAGCGAATTTTTAATTTGTTCTGATATAAATCGAGAGGATATTCATTGTTTTTCCTTTTCGTCTTGTCAAAGTAACATGTTTTGATATTGATATACCAATAAATGATAATATCACATTTATTCAATAACCATCCATTGATTAATTTTTGGATACACGACTGTCTACATACATATATATTTTAATTCTAGTTTACGAAATACGTTCGAGAGAAAAATGATTCGAACGAACGTGACCATGCAAAGTTTTATTAATCTACTACGCCGTTGTATTAAAAACAAAAAAAAAGTAGAAAAGAAAGAAAAAAAAGAGGTTTATAGATATAATATTGTACTTCGTTTCGGTATAAACAATTTTAATCTCAAAAACAAATCAAACTCGACTTATTGTTCTCGTGGTGTGTATGCGTGGAAAGAAACTTTGTATACTGACTTACCCAGTAAGTATACACGTATTATACTGCGTGAGTATCTGTTTAATAATTTTCTCCGGATTTATACCCGAAATACTATGACTTTTTAAGTATGTGTATCGCGTAACATTTTTCAACCGAATCGTTTTATATACGAGTAGATATGGTTCGACAACGTCTTATCGAGTTTCGGACTTGTTGTTTTGTCTTTATCCGGATAAAAGTTCGATCTCCTATGATTTATGATGCGTATGCGCGTCGCGGTTTCTAAGCAATCGATACCGACGTTTGATTATCGTTGTTTATACTTTATTCCCCTGTTGCTCATATTTCTCGAGGGAACAATTTAATTTTTAAACGAGACAACACGCTTAATTGAATAACATACATCTTAAATTTAAAACTATATGACTTGTATTTATTGAATTGCTCTCTATCACCTCGACAAATTTTGAAGGCGAAAGCAAAAAAAAAAATTAAATCACGTTTAATAGAAAACACACACACATAAGAAAGGTGAATTAAAATCAATAAAATTACGAATATAAAAAAATTCACGGCGTATTAAATTGTTTAAACGCGTATACGCAAAACACCGCTACAGTACTCTTTCACCGATCGATTTCACTCGAGTAATTTCCCCGAGGAAGAGCCTGCTTCATTCAACTTTAACAATTGCGTTTCGATATTTTCTGTTAAAGTTATTAATATATTGAACGGATTCGTCTCGTTTATGAAAGGGTTCGGAGTGCGACGTTACCGCAATCAAAATGTGTAGTAATCATTTATTTATATTATATTATAACAATCGTCGAATTGTTATTAGTTTAGACGTACTGTGTGTACAACGATAGATAGTTGATAACAATTTAAAGACAGATTGTTCATCTGATAATATTATAAATAGGTCTTTTTGAACTCTGATATATGACTCAGACTTTTAATACTCTTTTATATATACAGTAGAATCCGCTTATAACGATCTTCAAGGGACCTAGAGAATCAAATCGTTATATCCGAACTTCGTTGTATCCGGAAGATAAAAAAAAAAGATTGAAAATTGTTTGAAAAATTAATTTATTAAACAAACATATGTATGTATTTTGTATGATATATGTAATATTAATTTGAAAAAAAAACGGTTATCTATAGTATTTTATATATAACTGGAATACAATACGATTTTTTAACATTATTATCAATATTTAAAAAAAAACTCAGTTATAGTACTTTGTCTATAACTGGAACAATACGATTTCTTAACAAAATTTTCAATATTTTTAAATGCCATAGATATCTCTGGCGTATTGATATCGCTGTTTAATGAAACAAAAGTGTTTAAAAGGGTAGACATCAAAACGGTGACTGAAACAATACCGATACGTGTCCTACACGATACGCGTATACATGTTATTGTTGTACACGTATATAATCTAATTACAGATTAGATTACGAATTATCGCACCGGACGAAATCAATTTATTGTTATAGGCGAATAAAAAAACCAATTTTCATTTCAAAATAACATCGTTATATCCGAATTATCGTTATAACCGATATCGTTATATCCGACCAATATTACTGCACATTTGATATAAAACCAACCAAATACATGGTTGAAATCGTTTTATCCGGAATATCGTTATATACGGCATCGTAATACGCGGATTCAACTGTATATCAATATCTACATTTTTATATTTTATTTTTAATTCAAATTATTTCAACTAAATTCTAATGAATATTACATATGGTACCAAATACAGTAATTACTGTTATATTGATACTCGTATACAGGGAAAGTAAATTATCTATATACACAATATAAAATTATCGTTTCGCCGATAATTATTATTCGCTTAAAAAAACGTTTCATCGATACGTCTTTTGCCGAGATATATCCGATTACTATCGGACTGTGTGCAGAACATCGATTGATTACGTGCGTGTACTTGATTAATAATATCGCGTTATTACGATTACGATTGATGAGTTCGTTCGTCTTTTGTAAAACTTTTGCGAGTATTAACGAAACGTTTTTTTGTCTCGATAACCTTTTGTACACGCGATATATATTATATATACATGGGAGTTTGAATGAGAAATTATTTCGCGATTTGTTATATTAAAACGAGGACAGTGTGTATTATATCAATTTGTCGTTTAATACCACGCGTTCGTATAAAACACAATTTATACTCGTCCGAACAGTTATATAATGTGATTATACCGATGGATTACAAAAACGGTAGTCCCGTTGGATTAAAGCATAAGGGCACATGATCGTTTGAGTACGATTTATGATCGCAGTGAATTATAATATTTATTTTTTTTCTCCCAACTTATGGCCAATGGCGATTGTATCAGTAGAGGTATTTGCAAAATTCAATTAACCAAAAAAAACTAATAGCCCATTGACCAATCGCGAACGTTCACATAAATAAAAAAAAAACATAAAAATATAGCACTTTGTTATTGGATTGATAAATTCGAATCTGTTGCGCGATGACGAGGATTGGACAAAACGAGTCACAAATGTACACACGAACTGAAAACCAAAAAAAATTGTTTAGGTCGGGTAATGAGAATTCAATAAAAAAAAATCAATTTATACTTTGGCTGAGTTTTTTTTTTTACCTACCTACCGACAGATTTCGACACGTCATTTTCATACGGAAATGTTTAACTTTTTAATCAATTATTGCGTTCAATTCAATTACGTTGAATATAATTTAAAAAATTATTTTCTCATTGAAAATCATTTAACATTTGGAGTAATGGAAAACCGTTAAAAAAACGTTGCGCTGGTTTTCGCATGTATAAATGGGTTTTCAAAACTTTATGTAAAAAGTGCGAGGACGGACACAGTATGAAAATCAAATTACTAAATTATGGCCTTTGCGCTGAAACTATATTTTAAATATTTATCATTCGAATTATTAAAGAGAATACGTCGTGTTATTTGACGTTTATCCGAAATAGTTTCAAGCAGTCCACTGCTCGTACGTGTGTGTGATATTGCGTTTCGCAACCTCTACGCTCTACGGAAATGAAAAAATAGCATACACACAGATTTTACATGGTAATTTATACAAATATAATATTAAAATTAAATGACTATTTTATTTGCGAATTTATAATGGAATATCATTTTAATTATTACAGGTTAGTGTTCGATTTTTGAATATTTCCCAAAACGGTGATTAATTTGTGGTCACGTTTGTTTATAGTATAATTATTTTATCGAAATTCTGTAATTTGTACAATCGACATACTATTCAAACGGCGAGACGACCATTAATTTATTTCTAATCATATTTATATATATATATATATCTTAGGTTGTAGGCCGTTGATCGAGTTGAAATTTACATATATATATATAAAAAAATAATAATTAACATAATTCATTCCATGTAAATTTCATAGAAAATCAATACAATTGTTAAGGACGAAGATTAAATTATAATATGAAACGAACATACAATTCAGTCGATTCTTACGTATAATGTGTGTGTGTGTGTGTGTAACCCGGTTATCGCATGCGTTCGTTTCCCTTACTCAGCTCGTAGATTTTATTATCATATCAAATGCGATTGTGTGTGTGTGTGTGTGTGTGTGTGTGTGCAGTCATTTTAATACAAAGTACGCATTTTTTTTTTAATTTACACTATTTCAAATTTAAATATACGTATAATTGGTAATTTTTTACCATCAAGAAAAAAAAATACCCGGTTATTATGTACATTTGTACGTAATAATTAATAACAATTCGTATCGTGTTTGAAAAAAATAAATATTTTTATATTCCATATTAATTTTTAATAGATTACCTAATCGTATTTCGTTTTTCATTTAACAACCAATTTATAAAGTATATAAGCATCGTGTTTCAATATTGTCGTCGCACTGTTGTACCAAACCACTACGTCACGTCGTTTTCGAGTGTTCGTAGTATACATTAATATTATATTCGCCGTTTCGAATAAAAAATTCTATAATAATAATAATTATTATACGGAAAGTATTATTATTTTTTTTCCAAAATAATTCTTTAACACGGGTACAAAGGGACCTGTATACGTGTGATTTTTTTCATTGGTTTCTTTTTTACGAAACTTGCGGCGTAAACGTGGCACGGGTTTTAGAGGATTGATGATCCACGCAGCAAATAACGGACCGGCAAAAAAAGAAAAGAGAGAAAAAATTACAAATAAAATACTTTGCGCGGGTTATAAGGGGGATGTGGGTATTGTTATTATGAAATATTATATCGTGATAGAATGTATACGTTGCGGTTCGAGAAAAACAAAAAAAAATCATTTTTTTTTTAAAACACAAATATTAATATATTTATAGATGTAGAAATAATTAAATTCGATAACTGTCGTTTTTACTGGTACGGCGGCGTCTTGCGCGTTGTATCTTTCGAGAAACGCGAGATTTTTTTTTCAAATAACCTATTCGTTTACAATCCTGATTCAACCGGTATTGCATTCGCTCCTCATTTGATTCCACGATCATTGTGTATTCTCAATTTTCTTTTCGCTCTTTATATCGTATCGTCCGATACAGGCAATGCGATTATTGAGAGCAGAAATCACTATAGTACCAGCGCCGGGGCCACGAATCCGTGTTTACGCTTTTCATTTAAAAAAAAACTTCGTTTTTTTTAAAGCCCTCGACGCTTATTCGTCGTTTTTACACATTCAAACAAACGTCTCCGGCACACACCGGGCCGCGCGTTAAATTATAATATCATAAACGCGTGCGCGTGTGTGAAATCTCGCAGACATGAGCTCCGTATAATACACAACTGTGGTGACTATATTGGCGCAGCATTTATATGTAAATATATTATATAGTTCTTTTACACGAGCTGCGCGCGCGATACGAGTAGGTTTATTAATTTGCAAAGGACGCGCGACACAACACATCGTAAAAACGCTTTTTCGTCGCACGTATTTACACACCCGAAAATTCTAATTTGAAATTCAATTAGATTCCGCGAGAATATTCAACCGTACCATATTGCGCGTCTAATATATATATACACACGCCACCGTACATCGCTATAGATACAGACAAAACGTGTATCAGCTCTAAATTACAATAATTTATGAATAATGTCTTCTTCTTTTTCTTTTTTTTTTTTTTTTTTTGGACATTATAGTTCACACTCGATATCGGAATTTTAATAAAACAAAAAACTAGAATTATTCGATTTCATAACAAATTAATTCTCGAAATTTCACATTAAACGTTATATATATATATATAAACAAATAATAATAAAATAGAACCCGAAAACAATTTGCAGATAACACAAATCATCATTTATACATATAAACATAACGATTAAATGCGTGGTTTTATTATTATTATTATTATTATTATTATTATTATTGATTTTGTTTGTTCCGTTTCTCCGATCCACTAACATCGTCTTATAGAAACGATTTTCTGTTTGTACTTAAAATTTTAATATATGAACGTTACGCGCATTTGTGACAAAAGATAATAATAATAATAATAATCTTGCGATATAAATAAAATTGTCCATCCGATATCGAATGGAAATAATCAATATCATTTACTTCAAATTCATATAACCACGAAATTTTTTTATTTTTTTTTTTTTGTAGTTATTACGAGTTTGTAAAATAATAACAATAAACTATATAAAAACGTTTAAACTACCCAATAAAATAATTAGTATTCACAGATAATTAATATTTATTTTTATTTATTTTATATAGTTTACGTGTAGTAAATAATAATAATAATAATAATAATGTGAAATTAATTTCATTATGAATAATTATTTTTTTCAAATATTTCAATAATTAATATTTCCAAAATAAAATATATAGGCACTAATATTTTTCACGGAATGGGAAATAAATATAAAACTCCATCTGTTTAATAAACAATGGGGCCAATATATTATTTTATGGTGTACAGTGGGTGTGGGCATAACGTGTTCGATTTATAGCTCACGCCGAAATGTCACGTTCGTCAAACATTTTTAACACTGTCATAAATCATTATTGTGACAAATATTCACCGTACGATATTTTTATTTCAATTTATGTATCACGTTTTTACTATGTTCATACGCAATGGTATTTAAAATTTCGATGGTTACAAATTATAATATATGTTTATATATTATTAATGTCGAAAATTAACGTTAAATAATACATGAATAAAACACGCCATATGTGATGCAAATTTAACAGTATCGTTGTTATGCGATGGCAAATAAATGCGGCGTCTCGATCTATATTTAATTAGTATCATATATCATCTCTACTTCGCCTTCCTCCATCCCAAAAAAAAAAAGTTTATTTTCAATAATTATTTTCAATTATTTCTCTTTAAAAAAATTAATACGTTTATATTGCAGAAGCATTTCCAATAAATAATACATGCACACAGACACTATCAACTTGTTTTATTTTTATTTTAATAATGGATTTAAATTCCAAATGATGAAATACGTACATTTTTTTTTTAGATACGCATAACACTCTGTTGTAATTAGTAACGTGATAAATAATCATGAAATTTTGTAGTATACTCTTTATAAATATTGAATAAACTTTGAAATGTACACGTAATGTACACTTTGAAATGTAAACACACACACGCACACATATATATATATTTACAAATCTTGAAAAATTTTTAATTAAAAAAAGAAAATTCTATATAAATATTATGCGCGAAAAAATAATTTATTTATTACTTTTCTGTAAACATTCCTAGAACCCTTCAAAATAACATTTATGCATAAAACAAACAATTTATAGAAATTATATATAAATTTTAATTTGTAGGTATTAAATTTGTGTACGCTTTTTTATTCTTCTAGTAAAATCTCTCAGAATTTCAAATAGAACGAGAAAGTTTTAATTTTTATTAATTTTCAATAAAATATAATTATATAATTGTATAAAATTTCATTTTCCGTGTGAAATTTATGATTGTTAGATAATTTAAAAAAAGTATCACAATGCGTGATGTACATGATATGTAAGAGAAAAAAAATCACATGACTCGCTGTAATGTCAACGTCAACAGTTATCACTGAAATTCAACTGACATTATATAATATAATATATTGCAGCAAAGGAAAACTTAGTAAGAAAATGTACTACACGAATTATATATTTTGTACGTTTTCCAAAAGTCAGAAATCTAAAAGTGAATTAAACTAATGGATATTGTTATTGCGTCTTATTGCACACCACTACAACTCATAATTTTATCATACCACTTACTTTCGCTGACTAAACAAATAAATATTATTATTATTATTAGTATTTTATAAATATTGTTATAATTAACTACTATGATCATGAAGATCGAAGATATTGTAATTCGAAATTCATTTTAACTTAACAGTTTTTAATAATAACAAGACAGAAAGGAAGAAAACTAGCAAATATGAATAATTGCACATCAATATATACTTAAAATAGCTAAACTAAATAGAAATCTGGAAACTGTAAACGAAAGAAATTGTATAATGGATAAAAAAAACTGAAGAAAAAAAAGTATATTGAAAAATAACAATATTCCGATAAGAAGAGAGGGAACTGGATAAATGAATTTTCTCATTGGTAAAAAAGTGTCAATGAAAACTCATGTGACAAAAGCACATAGCTCTCTATTTCATCATAGTAATAGCAAAAAGGAACAGAGTCTAAATTATGATTATAAGCGTGAACAGGTATATGATTATAACCAAATCTAAGTCTAAAGAAATAAATATCATATAAAACATAGAGAAATTGATATTAAGGAATCAGTGAAATCAAAGGGTATAAGAACAAATGGATTTTAACCATCTGACCGTCGCGGTATGCGACGCTCATTGGAAATGTCATGCGTTTCTAATAACTTAGTGATAATGCGGAATCAAATCGGAAAAAGGAATTTAATTGATCAGCTTAGAACAATATGTGTTAGCGAAATTATCTACATAATCAGCTTTTTCGTTAACTTTGATATCCAAATGACTCCCTATAAAACTTTTACTAGATTCGTCCCGACGACTTTTAAATCTGCAATTAATACACGAATAAGTACTGAAAATGATGATGATTTATAGAATAAAAATGATATTTTATATGTTGATTAATCGAAATCAAGAAAAGTTTTTGTTCAACAAAATATGCATACGTATTTATATAAATTGAAATTAATGTGTGCACCTTGCCTTTTTAAATCATATGTTTAAAAATAAAAGGTATTTAATATATATATATATATTATTATTTTTTGTGAGTTTTAAATGTGCAGAATAAATTTTGCATTTCTCGCAAATCGCAATAATTCAAAATTTATTTCTATCGTATACCTTGAATATGATTATACAAACTCTTACTTTCTTCTCCCACACATTGCAAAGACACACGCCCACGCACATGCATTATACTACATTATAATTTAACACACATGGAAGTGTGTGCTAGAGAAGTTTAGCTAATAATATGAAAAAGACAAATATAATAAGTAAACAGATTATTTAAAAAAAAAACCTCGTTAACCACGACCCACATACGTTAGTGTCAGTGACTTTCACTATCGTCTCTAATATCTAACAACGCAGTATGAACGTCAAAGAAAATAAAAAGTTTAAATGATTGAGGAATTGTATACGTGATTTACACGAATATAAAAATACGAAATTGATTTTCTGAAAGAAGAAAAAGGAAAATTCAACCTAAAATTTACGTATATCTCAAGAAATAAACACGAAATTCGTCATAATGTGTACTAAAGTATTATCAAATTTAATTATTTTTACAAAAAAAAAAGTATAAATATTTGCTTTTTAATTTGACATTTTTTTTTCCGACCAGAGCGTATATTGGATCACTGTGTAATACAGTGTCACTGTGACAATGATTTATATAATTATATATTTTTTTAAAACTACCAATACGATTTATATTATATTATACGGATATATTATGTTCAATTGTAATTACAAAATAAAACATTTACCAAATAATATGTAAAGTTGTCTTATTAGAATGCGTTTTATGTGAGAGTTGTGCATATTAAACGTCTATGCACAAGGCAAATTCAACGAAAAACCTTTTAATAGTTCCATTTGTTCCGTCGAAAATTAAAATGTGATGCAATAATTTCGCACGAAAAACAAATACAATTAAGCAATGTAAAAGAGATATTAAAAATAAAAAATTACTAGAAAACATCGATATGAACATCAATCACTCGTATTAAACGCGGATTTTAAAGAAAATGCTGACGAAAACTATATAACCCATTAGATATCGTACGAGATGAATTCTTTTTTTTTCATGTATATAATATGCACAAATGCACAAATAACAATGCAATCAAGTATCGATCAACGAAAAAAAAAATTTGGAATTTAAATAGCAAGGTAAAATAAGAGCAAAAACGCATACTCGGAAAAATATTAAATTAAAATTATCTGTACCTATATTATTTAGAATCAGTATTTTTTTTTTTTTTATAATACGAATAAATTAAAAATATTGATTTAATACCACTATATTATACAGAGTTATGTACCTATTATATAATTAAAACATTGAATTTTACTGCGTATTAATATTTTTCAATTAAAAGTAGAGAAAAATTGTTTTATAAATTTCATTAAATAAAAAAAAAACATATATATATATATTTGTGTAATTACTTGCTTTAACAACTGCGTTTGCCACGTTTCAACGATATTATACATTAATTTACTGATATTTTTCTTTTTCACGTCATGCACAATTCATTGTTACATATTATTACTCTTTTTATTTATATATTTTGTCAAATATTAAATATAATTCATTTGTTCAACTATTAAATATTATCATCAGATAATCAGAAATAATTGCTATTAATGACGTTCCAACGTGATTAATTTCACTTACTCTAATAATTGACAAACCGTTTCCTTTATACGATTTTTGTTTAAAACGTGTCAATATATATATTTTTTTTTCTTTGTTTGCAATTTAAATCTATTGATTTAGACTTTTCTCAATTGTTTCATTTCGATAAAAGAAAATGTCAATCAATTTCAATTTCTCTTCAATTGATTTATCTTCATGTTCTATCGTGAATACCCAAAGATGTTTTTGGCGCATGAGAGTGCAAAAGCTACTTAAAAAATATAAAACGGATGATTTTATTCGATTGGATTAAAAGTGCAACTTCTAAATTTTACCTGTTTTTAAAAATTAATACTCCGCAAAGAGAGGTAATGGTACAGTGTCTCGTCATACCTTTCGCGTGATCTGTAATTTATCCCCGAGGCTCGATTCGAATCTAATAAAGTGAGTATCTTTTTTAAGACCGGCCACAGTCACATAATAAACATACACCTACACTATTACGTTTCAAATTCGTTCGAGTGTTTCGAGATGAGTTAACTGAAAAAAAACGTCTAAAAGTCGACGTGCCTATAAGAGATAAAATTAAACTGTATTACAAAGTTCCCTGCACATAAACCGACATCGATTACATAACATAATATATCTCATTGGAATACCAAAGAAATAAAATATTAACTTCTTCAATAACTATATTTTATCATCGTCTGTAATCATACGGTGCTGACGTGAATTGTAAACATAACATTAACCGAGTAACATGTAATTTACAAAATAATATTACAATATTATAACGTATTATGTTCGTGAGATGTTAGATTTGTTTAAAGTTGAAATTCTAGAGTCATGACTTGGGTATTTTGTACAGTATGCTTTATTGACGTTTTATAGTGGTTGCGGTTTTGTAGAAACGGTCGTTGAACCACCATCATATTGTCAATAAGTCAAGATTGAACAAGACAAATATATGACATATTACATTTAAAACATGTCATGTAAAACAAATCTTGATAAATTCTCCTAGAATTTAATCCATTTAAGAGTAATACTTCAGAGCGACGAATACTATTAAACGCGAGTCAGAAATATAAATATTTGTTTGGCGTAAAATAATAACGCACATTAAAAATTCTGTTTGAAGTAGAAACAATTTTTCAATATTGAAAATTTCACTCAAATAAACTTGTTTTCGGTTGAATATAAGTTTAGTAGTTTATTAACACAATTTATTTATCAAACGTTGAAACACAACGATGGAATAAGTTCAATATTTGGTAAATGTTACACAAATTATATTACGTCTATGAACAATAATAACAAAATACAATCACAAACATCACATTTTCTTTTTCAAAAGTCACAAGAGACACCGAAGTACGTGGATACAAAATTAATTAATTATACGTAACAAGCAATGAACATAATAAGCTCGGAGGCTTATTCAACCTAATTTCTTTTCAACAAAATTTAGAGCTATTTATTTTTATTTTTTTACTTATAGATCAGAATGAATTTAAAACAAAACAACTCTTTTGACTGAATAACGGAAGCTGTAATTCCTTGGCTAGCAGAGCACACAATACACAAAACGGGGTACAGAGTTGAATATAATATTTTTCATCGATGTAAGTATACGAGATAATATTTTAATGAAAATATACATCCGTTCCAATTAATTTCGGTGTTTATGTACAATAATATATACAATCATGTTACGTGCTGCTGTGCATTTAAATCCGACAAAAGTATAAAAATACGATACGCATATAACATAATATTTTGTATTATTCGATTGTGTATATATTCGACTGTACAAACCGATATGTAAATCAATATTTTTTTTTCAAACCCATCAAAAAAAAAAAAAAATTGTCTTGTAATAGGTTCACGTTTACATACATTACAATGCATACTCCCGATGGTTACAATGGTTCGGATGTTATTCAGCACAATTTGTAAAGATAAGTCTTGCAAAAGGCTGTACGTATTTTGCTTAAAAAAAAAAAATAATAATAATAACAATAACATGTTCTAGTTCTTTATCTCCTTATATATTATGGACTCATATAAGTGGTATTTGCTGCCAGAAAGTTTTTCCATATCGTTCGGGAAGTCACATAATATAATATCGTGACCAAAACTAAAACTAAACGAAAACTCTAAATGACATTATACGATATACGGAATTTAAAAGAAAAAAAAGAACCAAAGAGAGACAAAATCTATGGGGTTTGTATATTGTACATTAATCCATGATCGTATATGATACTGACTTTTCAGTTTACTGTTTGTTTTATAATTTAAACGTTAATGTTTATTATTTTACGTGAACGTTATTTAAGAGTACAGGTAATTTATATTATACATAACGATACGATATTTACACATGTGTATTAGGGTTGTCTTTATTTTTTTGTTTTGGAAATTGATGGCGGGGCTGGTTCTGAATTTTGTTCAATGTAATAAAAAAATAATTATGGCGAAGTTTTAGTGTCATAGGCCAACCCTTTCCTGTGCTTCAGAGATTTGTCAAAGTTTTGTAAAAAGGGGTACATTTTCATCGTTATTTGTTTGTTTGCATATGATACTATTTTACACGAGTAATGAATATATGTGTATTAATTGACGATATATGTAAACTGCAGGTCCGAGCCGGTCCGTGCTGGACAAGTGTGAATCCCGCTTTATCGTTATTAGTAATCATAACTGCAACAGTCGTGTTCTAGTATTTGAACAAGTTAATAAAACACAGTTACTACCCGGTCAATTTTAATTATGGAATCTAAAAGAAAACTTCGTGAAAGTATTTATTTAATAGAAAATACTTCTCATCAACTTTTCGGATGTATATTACCTTCAAATAAACAAATTTTGTCTGGTTTTTTTTTTTCACAATTTACGCGAAGTTAATTTAAGCATACGTGAAAGTGCCCGATTGGTTATTGACGAGGTACTAATTATATTGGCAAAAGGCACGAGTTCCAACGATGGAAATTCGAAACTGTACACCTAAAATAGAAAAACTTTACGATGATTGGCGAAAATTGCGGAAAAATTCAACCAGGCGAACTGAAACTCGGTTAACGAAAGAAAATGATTTTGTTAATACATTTGATGAATTATTTGATATTGCTCACACGAACGCTTTAGACATAATGAAAAATAGACTTATAAAAAATGTAGGTATCTTTTATATAAAATAATCTATTGTTATTAAATATATAAATTAAAATTAATAATTATTGTAATAATTTATAGTTGAAACTGTGGAACTCGGTTCATCAAGTGACACAAGTGATTCAGAATTTTTATTTGAAGATTCTATGAAAAATAAAAATATATATGATTTCATAAATAGCTCATCAATTAAATTATTTGAAAGATTTGACATAACAACCGATTTTTTAAATATAGAACCTAATAAATGGAATAAAAACATTAATTACAAAAAGGGATTAGTCATTTTTAGAAACCTTAAAGTTGTCAATGCTGCAGCAGAACGGGGTATAAAATTAATAAGTGACTTCAATAATTTCATAACAAAGGATGAGGAACAAAAAAAATTTTTGTTACAAACCATATACGATTACCGAAAACGATTTCCCGGTGCAAAAAGATGTACACTAGCCAATACCTTCTGATATTATTCTAATATATATTTTTAATATGTATGTTGTTTTTTTTTTTTAATATTTCGAGAATTAGTTTAAGTTGCACAAATATAAAATTGCCATTATTATATACAATAGATAATTGATGATTAATTTAATTTTATCCTCCTTATTTTCTAAAAAAATGTATTTTCAAGATTTTCCTTATCTTAAGATATTTCATTAAAAGGTTAATATTACGAAATTGAGTAAGGAATCTTTTTTATAGAAAATATTATGTTTTATAATAATTGTTATATACCTATAATAAATTTGTAAGTATATAACTGAAGATATAACATTTAAAAAACTAAGAACCTATCTATTTTTCTAAAATATAATTTTGACCGGATTTTTTTTAATTTACGGAAAACTATCAATTTTACAAAAATAATTACCGAATTATACTTTTAGTAAATATTTATTACTATAATAATGGTTCTGTACTATTTTATCATAACTTTAATATTTAAGAGAGTACACGCAAAAAATTAAAATCTACCCCCTTTTTATGTAACTTTAACCCCTTTGAGGCACGGGAAGGAAACAGTTTATGACACCCAAACTTTACCAAAATTATTTTTTTGATAGAAAGAACAACGTTTAAAACCAGCCGGTATAAAATTTAAAAGAAAAAAATTGACCTCTATAGCTAAGGACCACCCTAATGTGTATACGCCGAGGAATACCATACACGTTTCTGTTAACAGAAATTTCAATATTTTCCGTCTCTTTCAATTAAATTTTATACAACGGCCAAAATAATAATTTCCGAACACATTGCAATGAATACATTTTCGTTTATCGGTTTATTCTTTTCTTTTTGGAAATCAATTTTGAACATATATTTCTAAACTAAATACGCATTTTTTCAAAAGAAACAATAATAATATTTTGTTGTAAATAGGCACGAGTCTTATATTATTTTCTATGTGTATACTGATACGATATTGTCCGCAGAAAGGCCCTATTTTTGAAAGAGTAGAAACAAAATGCGTTATATAAAATATTCATTTAAATACTTAATTCGATACATTTTTTTTTTTTTTGCTTTCATACTCTTGTAACACGTGCACACACTGGATCCATGTCCTCCGATCCATGCTTGGGACGGATTGAATTATACTTGGAATTTGTTTCGTCGTCGGACCCATCAGGCGGGATTCCATATCAAGCGGATTGTTGTGACACGCTTTCTCCGTTCCGTAATTCCACATATTTACTACGATATCGACTATAATAACGTATATTATATTATAAATGTTGACTTTTAAAGGGAGAAAAGTTATGAAAAAAATTATTTGTTCGCTGCCGCGCGGTCACAGAACGAAATTTAACTGCATTTACCGGCTAAACGATTCGTCAAATTGTACTCGCTTGTCATACGCCAGCGTTTCCGTAGGCGGCAATTCGCCTCTATAATTCATTACTATGGCAACACGTATTGTTGTTACATTATTGTGTTTGATTTATTTTCTCCGATAAAGCGTTGATCTTCACGTAAAATTCATCCGCGCACGCCATAAAATTAAAACCAATACCGACTCCGTTGAATAAATCGATTGTCTCTAAAGACGGTTAATTGACACGTTCAAGAATCGATACTTTTCTCGTATTTTTGATTTTTTTTTCTTTCGTAAAAAAAAAGACCGTATGATCGCAACGATAACACGGTTTGAAAAAAACTCGCCGGAAGAAAATGTGAAAAACGCATAGGACAACGAAATCTCTCGAATCACGTTCGACGGATGGCCACTGTGCTGTGGAAGAGCACGAGGAACGCGGTCGACCGTTTCCGGACGGTGGTCCGCGGCCACGGCCGTTTCTTATCGGCGGACACAAGTGCGACGGACGAGTCGGAAAAACGGCTGGAGGCGGAGAAAATGGGACGGAAATTCCGTCTTTCCGACGGGCAGCTCCAGGACGTCGCGTGCCGCATGACTGTGGCCATGAACGCGGGCCTGCAATCGGCCAACCGGTTCTCGTCCGTACAGGCGACGGTCAAGTGCTGGGACACGCGCGTCCGCTTCCCGCCGCCCGCCCCCGAAGCCCGTTTGTCCGTCGGCCGATACCTAAGCCTGGAACTGACGCACGGCCATTACTTCCGGACCCGGTTGACGCACGTGTCCGACACGAACGACTTGTTCCGCGACTCGGAAACGCACCCGTTGCCGGAATACGTGAAAACCGGTACCGTGCGCGGATTGTTCGACTATTTGTCATACCGGTTGGCCGCGTTCGCCGGCCGGCATAACGTGCGCGCTACGGGGCTGCCGCTGGCGTTCACGTTCGGCTTCCCGGTCCGGCAGTCCGCCCTGGACAAGGCCGTGCTGCACCGGTGGGCCAAAGAGTTCGACTGCAAGGACGCCGCGGGCCGGGACGTCGTGGCCGAGCTGCGGTCGTCCATGCAACGGGCCCGCGTAGCCGTCGGTCCGGTTGTGTTGTTCAACGACGCGTGCGCCCTGATGCTCAGCAACCGGTACGACGAGCCCGACCGGTGCGCGCGCATAAGCGTCGTGGTGAACAACGGGTGTAACTGCTGTTACGCGGCGCCGTGCGTGCGCAACGTCCACAACCGCCAGAAAAGACCACTGCGATCGGTGTCCAAGAACGGGACCTCGTGCGCGATCGTCAACACCGAGTGGGGCGGTCTTGGCGACGACGGAACGTTGGTCGGGATTTCAACCGAGTTCGACAAGAGCGTGGACGAACGGTCCCTGTGTCCCGGCAAACAGATCTTTGAGAAAATGACTTCGGGTATGTGTAGGCGAGATTAAACCGTCCTTGATACAGAACACAATTAGATTACGTTAAGTTCGTACGTATTGTGTCACTACCTCGTATGCGGCCGGTAACTTTTTTTTTTAGTTATTTCTTCGCCTCCGTATCGTATCACAATAATACGAAAAGTAATAGCCCGAAAAATAGAAAAATGGTCGGCTAATTGGAATGTTTTAAGACGAGTTGTTCTTTTTTTTCAATGGTAAATTTAAAGTTATATGATTAATAAAACAACAAAAAATGAGTTAACTTTTTACAAAATTATTTTAAAATAACTAAACTTGACTAGGTAAAAAAAAAAAAAATTTAACTCGCCCAGCCTTGCTCGTATCACACATACCTATTATTTATCACTTTATTCTATTGGAAATTATGTGGAAAAGGCAGTTCCTTTTCCATTTTTCGAAATCCACGATTTAATCCAAAGTCGACTGAAATATTTAATTGCGTCCCTTGACGTGAACACACTGCTCTACGTGACAATCGACTCCCGTTTATCCGCCCTCAGGCCTGTATATGGGAGAACTGGTGCGCAAGTTTGTGTTGGAGATGACCAAGAGAAAGCTGATGTTCGACGGACGGTTGACGTCGCCCATGTTGACCGCGTGGACGATAAATCCGTTACACCTGTGCGCAGTCGAATCGGACGTCGGGAAATCGTATGAAGCGGGCCGTGCCGTGCTGAACCGAGTTTTGGGCGTGACCGATCCGTCAGATTTCGACTGCGAGCTGTTCCGGTACGCGTGCGAACGCGTGACCGAGAGATCTGCGCATCTGGTGTCGGCCGGGCTAACCAGCGTGCTCCGACAACTCGCTCCGTTCCCGACGCAGAACACCATCACGCCCGTCATAGCCGGCGGATTCGTGTTCGACAAACACACCAAGTACGGTACCGCGGTCAAGTGCAAGACGCTGGTGTTGGCCGACAAAGCCATCAGTCTGCAGACGGGCGACTATCGGCGAGGCGCGTTGTTGGTCGCCGAAATCCTGGGTAAAATATCGTCGAAATCGTCTACGGAGACATGAAGTACATTGAAAAAAAAAAAAATCCGATTCCCTCGTATATTTGGATCTTGATGAAAAGTGCTAGGACAGAGGATCACTATTCCACCGAAGTGTTAATTATTTACAACATTGATTTGTTCGGTGAGTGAAAAAAAACATTACCAGAATTTTACCGAATTACTACTGTTATTACTATACTCGTTACAGCAGTAAATTTAACGTTAAAAAAAAATCCATCGAATGCGACTCGTTAAAATACGGTAAAAATTTACGCGATAATAATAAACATCTCGAGATTATTTTTGATATTTTTTGTTCTCGTGACTCCACGCGTATCTCTTACATCTTGAAATCAGTCATAATATCAATTCGTATTGACGACATTAACACTGTTTTTACTATAATAAACTGGGAAAACTTATTCGACGAATTCTCCGTCCAAATTCATATTTATTCATTTTTATCGAATAAAACGTTAATTTAAAATTTTTGCTTTTATAGAAGGCGTAACGGTTTAACTATAATCACAATAACGTAATAAAACCTAAGTAAACTCTCCAATAAAATCAAGTATTTTAAAATAATTTGCTTGGTTTTTTAAATAGCGATAATATATATCGGAAAAAACCAACTTCTATTTATTAATAAGTAATTCGTTACTAAATTAAAGGTTTATAAATTTATTATTATTAAAAAATGTTTTATTTCAAAATAATATATAAAATCCTTTTTAATGGGAGAAACTTTCTGTGTTTTATTTTAACACACCCCTGACTTTTCCAGAGAAAAATTAAATGTACGGCATTGTATTTGCTTTCTTATGCACATTAATATGCCACGTTTTTCTAGAACGTATTACTCGTATAACAATAAAGAATAACATATAAATAATACAAGCAGACCGTCGGTTTTGCAATCTCTCCACGTATCTGTGAAAAATCGCCGTTTGTCCATTTCGCTAACGATAATTTTTCACGTTTTTATATCTCGTACTGTAAACCACACAAACATTGACTTAATCATCCAGATCCTATAAATTTTTGGTTCGTATTATTTTACTTTGCCATCTCGGCCCGCCCGTGTTTTCCATACGGAATGGATCATCATTCCATGTCGTAGTAGTCGCGTGTGCATCGCGTAAACGTAAACAATTTATTTTACAAAAATCACGTCTTGTAGTATAACCAGAGTCGGACTGAGAGAATCAAGTGCGGTCCGAGATATTATCATACCGTTTGTACAGTTCTTATTCCCAACGTTAAGATAGGTAAAATATAAATAATGGTAAATGTTTATTTACTGTATACCGCGAATTGTTTTTATATAACGTAACGCGTTATTTGGAGTCTACAATATCCAATACACTTTTCGTCGCAGTCAACAAAAAATAAAAACTATATACAGTGTAAAACATTTTAGTATTAAAAAAAAAATTACTGTAATATGTTTTTCTCATTTGAAGGTCCAACATTCGAATAATCGGTACGTATCCGTAAACTGAACAATAAGTGTAGGTTATGCTCAATAAATTACTATTTTAAATGCCTTTAGTTATTGTTCAAATGTGGAACGACACACGTGGCTTTTCTTATTTTAAGATAATTATCCGCCACGGAATTATTCGCACCAATATGATTACGAGTACTATACTTTGTATACTCAAAGTATATACACTTTGAGGGGCGAACGTTATGGAATCTCCTCTTTTAAATAGACACTGTTTAATTTGACAATTCTTTACAAATGCTTCGGATACAATTTATTATACTTTCAACGTGATATTAAAGAACCGTTTGAGGCTCCATCGGTGATCGTACGGCGCGCCAAATAGAGGAATTATACTACAGCTGTGCGTTGAGTGTCCATCACGGTGGCTATATGAGCATACCAGCAACAATGGTGATAGAATCATACGGGACACGAAGTTCACGTTACGCGAATATTTATTATTTATATTTATTTATTGACCCGAAAACTGTAAAATGGAAAATATTTCCTACGGCTAAAATGTTTATATAAAGAACAGTCTGACTTTAAAACGCCACCGATTTAATATAGGAGTCTATAATAGTAATTATAGGCTCTTAAGCCCTAAGCCCCACATTCTCGATAAGATGTTTTATTAAATTGTGTAGAACAAAATTGAGCGAACTAAGTACATCATTTGCATAAAAAAGTTATAACATAAAATAAAAAGAATATTTTCAAACAAATAAGAAATATTTAATTAAAGTGTTTAAACTACACAATTTTATATCTTTAATACAGTTATAAAATACAGTTTTCGTGCACATGTTCTCATTTTTTTTTATCATAAAACGGCCTGTATTTATTGATACTGACAACTTTTGCTTCTTGGCTACACATAATTTACAGTGGAAATTTATTGATAATATTAATATTACTTATTAAAATAGATCGTTACATTGAAATTCAAATTTTCACAAAAATAATAAAAATAAATGTTTAATTGTATCACTCAGCTGCTGTGGATTTGTGAGGTGGACAGGGTATATTTAATTTAAAAGTAACGTAACAGAAGAATTTTCTTTGGACCTTTACAATCATGTTACAAGCAGAAGTAATGGAAGGGTCCCAAAGTATGATGCTATACTCAAGGATGGGACGAACTAAGGAACAAAAAATGGCTTTTAATAGAATAAGTAGGTGAAAATCTACAAAGACACGATTTATGAAACGTAGAAAATTAATAGCTTTATAACAGATTGTCTGAATGTACATATTGGGGCATAGGTTCCGAGTTAGTATAAAACCAAAATCCATAACAGAATTATTAGAAATTTTCAGGGGGATATTGTTGTAAAAATGTTTCACGATTTAGAAACAAAATGTATTACCATCTAAGTCATAATATGTAATATATATTATGTATATAACTGTATTAAATTTTCAAAACATATTTATCGGATAAATTCAGATGCGGCTTGTTAGCGCCTTCTACCGAGGCGGTGTCAGGGTAAAAAAAATTTTGATGTGGGTGAATCAGGATTCGGTATTTTAATACAATGAAAAATATTGAGTATATAAAAATTGCCGAAT
This sequence comes from Chaetogeoica ovagalla, assembly GCA_032441825.1. Lineage (NCBI taxonomy): Eukaryota > Metazoa > Arthropoda > Insecta > Hemiptera > Aphididae > Chaetogeoica > Chaetogeoica ovagalla. Next base: position 4,656,082 of record CM063748.1, on the reverse strand, counting down.
ACAAATATTTAGAAATAAATGTACCTCCTGATTGGTTTTAAATCAACGCCCTATGTAGTAATACGAGTATGTACTAGTAATATATAGTCTAATTAGATCAAAAAATAAAAACAAAACGAGGTTAATGAGATATAACGATGAATATATCTTAATATGGGTACGTACTTTTTTTTATGACTAAAACGACAAGCAAGCACAACACAATTTAAAATTTGTAGAAAGCTCTTAAAAGAGTTTATAATGTAACGTTTATATATAGCAATACGTTTCTCGTTTCTAAAATTTCAAATCCAACGGATCAAATTAATTTTATTCTTTATTTATTTTTTTTTTTGTTATCATTACTCGGTACATATCGTATTATAATTTAAGAGCCTTACGACACGCTTTATCAATATATTATAATTACAATGTTCCACAATACATTTAGTGTTTTAACGTGCGTTCAATTATGTTTTTAGCGCCCGATTTCTCTATTGTTATAACTATAAATCGTTGTACGTCCGATATTAGTATAAAATATGTTTTGAGCGAACTAAATTATTTAATCATATTTTTGTAGATTCTTTTTGATGTGCACGGATGGAGGGGATCGTAGTACTGTGCGGCTGGTTTGTAACGAATATACCACACGCCCGTCGGATTAGTTTAATGCCCGAGACACTACTTTACGCATTATCGTATACGTTAAGACACTTGTATTTTAATAATATCCATGTGTACCTATGAGAGACGTACGTACACCGATTATAACTCATCTACAAACTTTGAACAGTCCTCGGCTTCTTCGTCCCTCCGTCCCCCGTTCACCAGGTGTAATTTGCCTGCCGTCTTCATTCGTTCCTAACACACCTGTCTTACACACGCCCTGAAACGCACAAGCAAATACCACCGGAATGTAAATTATTATTTCGCTATTTGCATTCGACACGCATTACAGAGAAGACGACGGCGTATACTCCCAACGGTGCCGTTGCCGTCGTCACCCGTATAGTAACCCGTCCAAAAACGTATATATATATAATATATACGACGTGCTCGTTCGTTCCATCGTCGTCAATAAATCCAAAACTATAAATATATTATAACGAAAACCGGTGAGAGGGACAAAGGGAAAATAAATAACTACGGAAATTCACCTCTCTAAAATTCGCGTATAACTGCTATAATATAAAGTTCGCGGCAATGGTTACTGAACCGCGATAGATGCGCGAGTTGATTCGCCGCGATACGCCTCAGATTAATTCGGTGCGTGAATATATATATTGAATATATATATATATATATATATATATGTACGTACATATATTCGACGTAAACGTATTTTATTCGTATAATAATATGTTGTGTTTAATAACACTTATACACTGTTGCGTTGAACTATTATATATAGCGGTGAATTCTGAGCTTCGTAAACGGTTTGCCGTTGGATAACTTAGCGAAAATTATCGCGAATGGTTGAATTAACTACGCGTAATATATTATATTTTGTATATACGTGCCTACGTATAAACTGAGATTACTACGCCGGTTTACAACCAAACAAAAAAAAAAAAAAACCGCGCTGGATTTTTCGGTTTCTTATAGATATTTATTACTTATTAAAATCGAAAATAATAATAAAATAGTAAAAAAAAAAAAAAATTCCAATTTTTTATTATTATTTATTTTTTTCCTTTGCAAAACTCATATTTTTTAGTTTAATTCAAATTTGAATGTTTACCTAAATAATAAGAGGAACTGTGAGTGTATAGCCGTACAAGGAACTCAAACACGATCGTGTTTCAACCCGTTTACTTTGTTTGTGGCGAACGGCGCGTTTAGTTCGATATATAACGTAAAATTATCGATTTCTTTCTTTTTTTTTCTCCGCGTAGTAAAACTCTATTATTTTGTAGAAAAAAAAAAGTAATACGCGACCGTTCGAGATCGTTGGCCAAAAGGCAAACCATTGGATGTCGAATATTTAATTTTTTTTTTTTATATTCCTTTACTCGCACCATTGATTTCGTAATACACAGATAGTATATTGTACAAAGGGATATTTGAAGACTAAATTTTATGTTTATACGGGTGGTATGATGTCGTTGCCGTAACGTACAACGCAATGTATTTCTTAAATAACAATCGCCGAGTGTGAACCTATCATGCACACAGTGCAGTGTTTTCGGTTAAAATCGGGATGAAAGTAAAAATATTATGACCGAGAATAATTTGGTTTTTCTCATAGATAACAAATGTTTGTCGCCACCTCTTGGACGTTGCTACCATTATCCGTTTAACGCAGCGCTGTATAGCGGCCAACGGTCGGTCGCTACTATTTAGTTATCCGTATATTATTATAAAATCAATGGTTGTACTCGGTCATGAGATCAAACACGTTTATATTAACATTGAGCTCAATTTTTATTTCCAGATCACAAGTTATGTTGTACCGAATTCATCGAATAAAACAGTATTACGCTAACACAACTAATGGCCATTCGGCTTGAAAGTATAAAACGGCGGATCGTCCACAGAAATATATTATCACGTAATACGCGAAGAAGTACACGCGAAATACGTTCTACGGTAGAAATAAACATTCAAAGTATTCCGTATTTCTAAACATTTTTCTGTATTGGTATAATTCGTATAAAAAGATGACAAAGTCATATTGTCGTCCGAAAACCGCGATACCTGTTCGAAATCGTCAATATCCATAACGTAAACCGAATGATTTAATATTCAACGTGGGAACGAAGACGAATGACCGTCTTACGCAAACCACGTTTGTATTATATAACTAGTAATAAAGTAAATAAACAAATTGCCCGGGAATTGCAAAACGTTATTATATATACATATCTATGGAACTCGGGACTTGTTGGTTTTGCATATTCGTCGTGGTAAATCATTGTAGTTTATTGTATTACGACTTTGAGAGTGAGCTACGTATTAGTTTCAAAACGTACATTGCGAAACACTGAATTAAATGCTCGAATATTTTGGACGTTTCTATCTAATAATTATGTGATACGTTATAATATGGTGTCACATATACTCGTACAGTGTATGACGTGAATGCGTTAAATGTATTTTTATAAATACACGTTAAACTTTTATGAATACAGAATATGATACTTCAAAAAAAAAAGAAAAAATAGTTATTGAATATAATTTTTTTTTAATTATAACATATAATATTCCATTAAACGAATTTTAATTATATTTTACAACTTCGTTTATGAAATTATGCACGCGCCTCTAGTGGCAAATGGCAATGACGCTCTAAGCATAATTATTATAACTGACTGTATAGGATTTCTCGGTCAGATTTCGACAGCAATCGATATAATATTCGTTCAACAAATCAGGGTGCGAGCTGCTTTACGGCCTAATCGAAATCATTAAAAATCAATTTTATAACACTTAAAAAATAACTACCCCACTCGAATACTTCACGAAAATTGTATTTCCAAGACACCGTTTTTATAACGAATAAATGTAAAAATTTGATTTTATCGCAATATAAACTCAATAAAATTATTGAAACAAGTAAACAGCAATCAAAGAAGAATTAAATGTTAGGGAAGTTATAAAAATGACAAGAAATAAAAATAATTTATTAAATTAGGATTTAAATCCATTGCAAAATGATTTGTTTGAATTTTTAAAATAATTAAATACTGTAAACGATACGGGGAAACGTATTCGTTTGATGATTCATCGGGCGATGCGTATCGCCCCGTGCATACAGAGAAACTACTGCCATGAGTGGGACGGACATGCGCGAGTTTCAATCTGTTTACGTTTGTCGCCTGGTTGTGTTCTTATTTGAAAAATCCTTTAGATCGCCAGTCGTTGTTGTGAATTGAAGATAATAACGTAGTCACTGATATACGTATTTACCAAATAAAGGTAAATATATTTTTATGGAATTGAGTATTTTCATTTTATTATTCGTCGTGAAGTTAACTTGATATCGACTTTTCTACATTTCAATTATTTTATTTATTTATTTTTTTCATAACTTCAGTGTTCGTCCGGCTTGTGGATGAGCCCCTGTTCCGAATTCATGGTAATACATATATTATTAAAGAGATAATTTTTTATACTGCAGGCTGCTTGGCTCGAAGACTCAGACTTGTTAAATATTTCGTCTTCACAACTTAATTAAGTGAGTCAAGTCGTCTTTTACATACAAACAGACAAGAGGTTAAAGATAAATTTGATTAACTGAGAATTTTAAATTGGATTTTTAAATCTTCGAACATAGAAAACGCACGTTCACGTGAAATTTACGTGCAAGAAATTATTAAAATATATTTCATTGCGAGGTAAAATGAATTGAATAAGCCAGTTTATGAAATAAAATCGTACAATACTAGAGATATTTTAGGTAACAAATTTTCAAGATTTTTAAATTTATTTTTAATATCTTATACGTTTTTCTTCTGAGTCTAAAAATGATAATTATTACGACGCTACACTCCCATGCTTCCTCTTACATATTCATTTCTTATTCTATTTACTCGTGTCATCCCACTCATCCATCTAAGCCTTCTCATCTCTTCTACACTCGTGCTCTGCTCTATTTTTTTGTACACCGTCCAGACACTGAACCGTATAACATAGTTGGTCTCACTACACTTATAAACAAATTAAATTTCAGTCTCTATGGAATTCTCCTTTCTCGCATAGAATACCAGAAACTTCCCTTCACTTGATCCACGCGAGTCGATTTGTTATTGTTAAAACGTATTGCTTTCATGTTAATTATCGAGCTTTTATATTAATAATAATATAATATAACTGTTATTATTATTATTATTTTTATTATAGTAACAGTATTTCGTGTAGTCTGAATTCCGAACTGCGCGGAAACCGTTGCTCACGAATTCTGAGAATATATAAAAATGTACATTTTACACTCCGGAGCGACGCCGTATACGAGCACATATTAATATTTGGTGTAAATAAGTTTGGATAGGAACGGGACAGATGCGTAAAGACACAGGGACGAGGATCAGGAGGAGGAGGAGAAGGAGGAATTAGAGGAAAAACTAACGTTTTCAATGAGTTTTTCTCGCACGCCAAACGGCGTGGGACAGTAGGAATTTCGCGACGACATCGCTATAGTGAAAGAATGGCTGTCTGTCCGTCCGTCTGGAATGAAGTGGCGGAGCGCGACGTATTCCCGCGTGATTCTCCGGCGAACGCGGAACGATAATAAATGAAAAAAATAAAATAAAAACCGGCGAGAAATAACATTAATGTAATATAATTTATATATTGTTGCACCGAGTGTCGTCACGTCCGCGTCGTATTTTCAAATTAAAGAAATCCGAACGTTGTGGAAAACGTTAATTTCGTCAAAAGACGTGTTAAAAGCCGTTTGGCGCTCGCATTTCCCGGGCCAATATATTTATATATATAACGTTACACGTATATTATTACGTACGTATAAGAGAGAATATTATAACCGCGTTTTTCCCCTCCATTGTCGTCACACATATAATAATAATAATAATAATAATAATAATAATAATAATAACAATAATAATAATAATAATAATAATAATAATAATAATAATAATAATAATAATAATAATAATAATTATACACGCCGAAACCGAATTCGATATTATTGTTATTCACTTTTGGCGTGGAAAAAAGAAGGAAATAAAATGTCGTCTTACACCTCACAACACCGATATTAAAGTATTATTATGAACGCAAAACGAGTAACAATATTATATTAAACATTATCGTAATAAATACACTTTTCGGTTTTCACCCGCCTACGGGGCGCGGCGGAATTTCTTTCATGACTACGTCATCTAACGCGTGTTGTTTACACCACGCCGTCAGTCCGCCGATTCTTTATTTTTTGATCGTATACGAAATTTCCACGCAATCACTCATTTGAAAAACCAAATATTAAAAACGAGTAGAATTAAAGAAATTGTATAGAACGATATTTTCGAGGCAATAGGGTTTTCATAACGATTTACGATAGATTTTTTTTTTTTTATGTTCACTAAAATGTAATAATAAATCGAAATGACTGACGATAAAAAGACTTCCGCGACGTGTGAGCCACGATGACATTTTCCTGGCTCAGCTCGGCGTGGGACTGGCGGTATTTGAATCCGCGGCCCTGGTTTTGTGGGTGGTCCCGATCGTTGACCCAAGGACCTGGCTTTCCCTGGGATATGTCGGGCTGGCATGTTGGCAACACAGGATTGCCATCCCCGTAGAAATGCTTCCCGCAACACCGGGTGCTGTTGCAGTTCACCTTCGGTCGCCTGTCGCACTTGGTGTGGTGTCAGCGGATACTCCGGAAAGCGTCCACCGAGATCGCGAAGTAGTCGCTGCCCCTCCTGCTTGTTCCTCACCAAGGCCTGGAGCTTTTGCCGGTAATTGCCCACAGGAGATGATCGAGAGCTCTCTGAACCTTCTTCAATTTGGTTGTAGCTGGTTGCGGGTTCGCCCTTTCTGATTTGAAAAGGATGAATGAAACAAGCGATTAATTTTTTTTTTGATTTCGCTGAGGTATCATTTGACCCTCAGCGCTTCTTTCCATAGAATGGGCCGCTTTTAAACACGAAACATGGAGTTATCATTAATTTTTGAAAATATTATTGGACTATCAAATCCATTAGCCAATAATATATTTTTTAGACTTAATGGAAGCTTTAGACCAGCGATCCTCACTACGCGGCCCTCGGAACGTTTTTTTGCGGCTCTCAGACTGACTGTTAAGGATAGTTATACCTACATAAATTTTAGAGTTATGAAATTAAGTAAAAGACATTTCCCTACTTTTTTATATGCAAAATGTTTTTTTTCGATGTAATAAACTTATGTTATAATCATATTGTTTGTAAGTTATTTAACGCCACTTCATAGTGTATTATAACAATAAGAAAAATATATTTTGTAATTAACCTATACCGTTTAGGTTTAGGCCCTGACTAAACTGTACAATTTGTACTTGCGGCCCTAAGGAAAATTTGATATGAACTATTTGGCTCTCTCATAAATCCTAGTGAGGACCCCTGCTTTAGACCTAATTGTGTTTCTGCCTCCAAAAATGGATCTTCAGTTTTAGAACCATCCATATTAATATTCTATTCAACAAACATATAATAATAATTCTGTTTTATTAATTATCGGTTTTAAACTATGTTAATGAGTTAACGTATTATAAACACAATAATGTTCACTTATAATAATAATTCACTTCATACTTAATTTAGAATATTAAGAGGACATTTATCACAAAACCATGGTATTGACATAAAAATAAATATTATGACTTTTACTGTGATTATTCAATAAGTTTTTTTACTGGTATTCTCGATGGCGTGGCTACTGCATATTATTATAATATGTAAATTTATACATATTAATGTTATTAACTATGTCACTGAACATTCTTAGACTGAATAACGTATAGTCCAGTAGAAAATGAACTCTGTAGACATCAAATTCGAACATTTACACAGGGATTTTATGTAGGAATGCTAAAAGTTTTAACTGAAGATTACTAATGATTATTAGAGATTATCAAAGGTTATCAAAATGTTGTACACTGATTAACATAGTGGTTTACCCTTATCGAAAAATCGAATAGAAACATTCATCACTGCTGTGATATGCTTCAGCGAGGATAGGACTAATTCGAATATATCTACAGTGTATATTCTACGCTATTATAGACGTGTGCTGCGTAGCAACCGGAAGACACGATGAACATTTACAATCAAAATTTGACGATATGCACTATATTTATATTATGTACAATGAACACTTTCAAACGCGAACCACATCTGTGAATGGACTGTTTCTTTTTTTTTTAATATAATATTCTCTTAAATAGGATTAAGACTTTTGTCGCACTCCGACGTAAATTCAAAAATAATCGCTACAGTTCCTAACGTTTAAAAACAGTGTGTTCGAAATGAAATTCGTACAGATAACAACAGTTTTTGATACGCGATAATATTATTATCAGCGATGAAAAACGAATGCGGAGTACCGGAGTTAAAATAAAACTTATAATTATAATGTTGTATGACGCGCGCGTGTTGAAGGATATTACGTGGTGTGAGGCAACAGACGAAAATGGCACAGATATAAGTATAGAGAGAGAGAGTACATGTATATATCACCGTTGACGTGAATTATCGCAAGAAAACGTTTCTGTGGAACAATTTATGAAAACGTGAAGAGTAAGCGGATACAAGAAAGTTTACTGTACTTGGCAACACGAATATTATTAAAGTTTTCAATGGATTTTCGGCTTAATTATTAAACAGTTACAAACTCTTTAGGCGCGCGTTAATGGCTAATTCATCAAATAAGAAAGCGGTACACACAGTGTGGGACGCGCGCTACAGTGGTATAACCTTACCTGTACTGATATTTATGTTCGTGTTAATATATACCCAGGACATACGCTATACGGTACATTTTTAACTTGAAAGTTAAAATGGACGTTTCGTTCGAATACCGTTGTTGGATTCTGAACACAAAAATTATACATTTCTAAATCACGATCATTGTATATTTATAAAATGTACGTTTCTCGTTTGAACTCGAATATGACCGTATAAGAATTGAATAACTGTAGCTTGTTGACGAAACATCAACAAAGCATTTCACGCAATCGAGGCAATTAACATAGACATTAAACACAACGGTCTCGTGAATGGAAAATGTTTCGAAACTTCGAAGTATATATATTTATGTGTGTGCGTGTGCTAAAAACAGATCGTGCTTTACACTATTTTTCTGTTACCTACTTAACAGGGTTTTAAGGTATCCGTCGATAAGCCAACCAATAGACGGAATAAAAGTCTCGTCCATACATTATTGGATTCCAAGACGTCTCTACTCACGATAAATGGAAACCGAAACTCTAAAAATACGTGCACGTATCCGACATTATAAACCGTGTGTCATGAGAAAAAAAACTTTTTAGAAACTCAATATAATATACTGAACCCATATGAATAATCGTTAGCAAACGATTTCGAGCGAAATCATCCATTTCACTGGAAGAGGCGCGAGATGTGGAACAGAGTGTAACAGCAAGCAAATCAGCAACGGGATTATGCGTATTAAGACGAATAATATTTAATTATTATTATCGGGGAGGATATTTTTTGGTTATTGTTTTTTTTTTGCGTTTCAACGAGAGGGCAACGTGGTATCGTTTGTATAATTAATATATTCCGTAATAGATGTCGTCACACGCCGACACCACTACCGACGATGATTAATCGCACGCCTACGATTTATACCGGTATAAGTATAATATTATAATTGTAAAAATACATTTGAAAATTAATTCCAATAAAAAAACCAACAGTTCCGCCGTTGCCACTAGAAAGTCGACAATAACGACGTGTGACGAACGAGGGGCGCGTCACACGCGAAACGTCGTGATGAATTCTATGTGTTCGGTTTATAACTGGATAATAATTCGACCAAATCGTTTTCACTCTTAATGACTTTATTCCGGGTATATTCGGAACAACGACGATGCGTGTTTGCCAAACGATAATAATTAATAATATAGAACGAGAGTCGTAGAAATTTCCGACATTGAAATAATAAATGTACCACGCATAGATATTACAGCCAACGAAAAATGTGTTTGAATTATAAGGACGTTTTAAAATAAACGCCACACTGATATCGGACATAACTAATACGAAAACCATCGCTGTTGTTCTCTAGAAGATAATATAACCACCGTTCTATATAATATATTATTTACAGAATTAAAATCGATTCGGCGATTAAATCCCACGATTTTCTCGGGGCTAGAGAACTCCAAACGTGATATTTTACCACTTTAAAATACAAATAAAACGTTTTGATGGGGTAAAATATAATATATTTTAAACACGTACATTTTGGCGTTTACGATTTAAACGCGTCATAGTTTTGCGTATTTTATGTATTATTATACGTAAAATAATAATACGCGTTAATGATTTCGATTTATCTCAACGGGTTTGTATACGTTTTCCGACACATTCCCAGAAAAATAAAATAAATTTGTTTTACACGCTATTAAGTAAGCAAAAACAAAATGGAAACATTTTTAAAACATGATGTTAATTTTTGAAATTAATCTTTACGTTAATTTATTAATTTCTTCGATACTAATAATAATAAGTAACAAATAAATAAATAATAATAACCAATAACGAAAACTGTTTGAAAAAATTCTAAAGAAATATTACATTTTCCATACGTTTTTAACAATTTGTATGTACATAAACGTACACATTATAAATTATAATGTTCAATAATTTTTCTCTCCGCTTCTCTTTCTCTCTCACTCTCAACGAGTAATATTGTAGATTTTATGGACATTCGAAATTACTTAAGTATTTTCGTTCGAAAAATAAATCAAACGCCGAAGGCATTCTCCATATCTACGTAACATAACTTACATAATATAAGCCATAACGACTCATCGCATATATATATTAACAATATTATGTACCATGTTTGTTCGACCCAAATATAAATACTTCTGCGTATATCATAAACATGAAATCAGTATGTATTTTACGCATCGAAAAACTCACGATGTTGTTCGTTTTATAAAATTGAATTTAAACGCAATGTACAAATATTGTCAGAACGAAATCAATGAATAAAGTCTGCGAACGAATTCGTATCGTTAATTAAAAACGCCAATTACTATAATTATATTATATACAATGTGTATAATACAAAACGTGAATTTGAAATCAAAATTATCGACTAATTAATTATAATAATATTATTTATTATATCGGAACGCAATTATTATACTTATATATTATGTAAAAGAAAGTCATTTCAATTAATTCGTATTTTTTTTTTCGGATAACTATATATTATGTACCTATACATTCAAACGTCTTGAATAAATTTTAAGGATTTAAAATCGGAATTACAATTATTTAGACACAATGCCAAATTGTTGTATTATTGCAGGCATGCTTCCATTTAACTTTTCATTTTCATAAACAATACGTTCAGTTCATTTATCAAAAACGAGCAAAACATTATCAAAACGATAAAAGTAAATAACTCCATAGGGACCGAACACAAGAATAAAACATTGCTGTGTTTGGACTCTTTGGGCTTGTCTGAATATAGATTAGTTAATTTGCAAATAACATTATCGCGAGATCTCGATTATTATTTTCTAAAGAGTATTTCCAGCCGATTGTAAAATATTCTACAGTTTCCATTTCTTTGATGGCATATCTCAATGCTCTGATCGACTTGTCCAGTTTATGTTTATAAATTTCCTTGACTAACGTTTTACTCACATAATTCGGTTTAGTATAATATGTAGTCATTTAGATCAATCTATCGGGCACAATAAAATCGTCGTGATAATCTTTGAGCGCATTCATGTGTGACATGATATTTTTGCCATTTGGATATAACATGAGATATTCCAAAAATAGAGGATAAGATAAACATTTTAATAAAGATAAACCGCATTTTGTTTTCTTCTTTTATAATTGAAATTATCATTATTATTACTCTTTCTTGAAACTTCTAAAATGTTAATCAAAGAATTCAGATATATCAGGAAATTATATACTATCATCTTGCGTCGAGTTCTATATGTTACTCATCGCCATCCATAAGGTTCGTCTTGCAAAAAACCAAAATGCAGGGCCCCGGAGTACTGCTCCACCTTGTCACCCCATATGACGCTACTGCCTCTCACACTATACTCACGAACATCGCTACCACAGGCTTATTCAGTTTCATAACGATAATAACGTATCTACGCACGACCCGATAAATTAACGCGTCAGCCCGTTTTCCTCTGAATTGATTGACAAATATTATTATTTCGCGTTGAATAATATTATTATATTAATCACAATCAAATATAGCCTTTGTCACTCAGGAATAATGTAGCTTTCTACTGGTGAAAGTATTTTCAAAATCGGTTCAGTAGTCACAGAGATTACTTTCTACAAACAAACTCACAAACTTTACCTCTTTATAATATTAATACAGTATAAATAATTGAATGAGGATAAACTATAACAATATACATTATTATTCGTTTTAATCTTGTGGAAACGTACTTGTATCACCAGTACAGATACAACCGAAAATAAAATTATATGACTACTAACGAAACGAACTTAGGGTATTGGCGCGTGAATATAAAAAAAAAATAAAATATCCATCGTTAGAACACGATAATACACACAAATAGGTTTTCTCGGGTTTTCGTCATCAATCGATGATATAATATTATATATTTATATTGTAACTCCCGCCATCCGTTGTTGATGATCGACACGTTATTTGAAAATTGTTACGCGGAACAAATAAAATAACGAATAAGTGAGCACGAGGAATAACGATGCAAATAGAATCGTTTGTGCCGAAAACGGCCGGCATTCCGTCTAACCAGACCGAAACGAATAGGAAACTATGTTTACCGCGCAGTTACTTATTTCAATACTTCAGTAAATACGCAAATAACAATATAAAAAAACCAATTGAGACGCGTAAACACACATCACTCATATCGACCGTATATAGCATACAAAACTACATAGTATACACGCGCAATTTCATTTTTCTCGCGTTGAAAACACCTGTGAAGTTTTGAAATTCCGATATTGCCAAAAAACTCAACCATCGATTTAATTTATATTTATATATATTTTAATTTATCAGTTTAAAATATACGACCATCATTATTCCTTTAAGGTGTACACGTTTAATTTCAAATAAATTGTAAAAAAAAAAAAAGGTAACGGGACAATACGGAAGTTGAGGAAGTCAGTTCGAACGGATCACATGATCCAGTGTTGAGTTTATCTATTAAAGTGATTTTATTATTATATACTAACTATAAATCGTTGTTACCGAAAAACGGTTTTGAGAAAAACTCTGTTTATTATTATTATTATTATGATCATCATCATCATCATTTGTTATAGTTATTCAATATTCACGGATAAAAAAAAGTTATGACAAACAATTTTTTAAATTTTTTTTATAAATATTTTTAAAATACTGTGTCTAAGCTTGTAATAAATTTTCGGACCTTTAATATACTCGTAATAATTTGACAAGTCCTAACAGATATGATAAACGTTTTACCTTTTTTTTCTTTATTGCATTTTTACATGTTTCAAAAGCGCATAAAAAACTATTGAGAAAAATTGAAAAACGTGTCAAATATAGTACCAATGCTACTACAGGAACATAAATCATGTCAAGATCATCCGAACACGTTTTTTACGCAAAAAAAAGTGTTCACAGACAATAATATACATCATTGTAAAACAAATAGATATTTTCTTAAAATATGCTCAAACTATAAGAATATGTATCTATAGTTTTAGAATATAACAGCTCTCTCTCGGAAATTAACGCAATCACGTTTACGTCGATATTAGCTCTTCGAAAATAAAACTACACATATTATGTCGAATAACAATTACACGGACTTTTAATAATAGTATACTGTGCAGACACGAAATATGAGACTATTGAAAAATTTGATTTCTTTCAAAATGTAAAAGTTTCTGGATAAAAACTTAAAACTGTTTTTATGGTCGAGAATTTTGATTCAGAGACTATATTAACTTTTGTTAATATTACTGACGAGGTTTTTTTTTTTTTTTACAACATTTGGATTCTTGAAAACACAATTCATTCTTCGCTTCGCTCATAAACTAAAACTTAACCAATTATTAGGTAATTTCGTTACTAATTTACTGGTAGAATTTATAAATTAACGTTAATTTGAGAAATATTTTTGAAAAATTTTCATCTGAAATCCAATTCTATTAATATTATTCATTTTATTTTCTGAAAATTAACAATATCGTTACTATACAAACTATCGATAGATATATTTGTACGAAAATGTAAACTTTGAAAATCTGCCGGTGGCCGTACATACGTTGTTTTTGGTGTACTTCGAAACAATAATATAGTTCCGGATAGTAAACATTTTCCGGACAAACCTAGTAATTTATCGAAACGTCTCTTTTCATAACTATATTAAGTACTTTACCAGTCGGTAACAGTATTCTTTAATAACAAGATGAGCGGAAGGTGGTCGTCGGTGTGTAATTTATGAACTTAACTATTTGTTATCTTGTTGGTAGTAAATTATGTTGAAGTCTATGCCCCCGTACATACCGTATGCGGTTGTGGAATTTATTTCGCGATAATATCTGAATAATATATCGCCAAACGTAACACGTTATACTGAACAAAAATCAGTTTATAAATAATTACTCGTCATTTTATAAATAATCTAAAAAAATGAAACAAAAATATTCGACCACTGTCTTTACGTCATATAAAATGATGTCGATTAATTGTTCTCGCTATGTTATTTCAAAACTTTGGATCATGAAAACTGTACAATTTTATTTTATTTTTTCCGTTTTCTATTTATCTCAAAACAAAACTATATTCGTTAGTTTCAAAGAATATTTAGTTTAATAACAAAACTGTTATGTAACCGCATATTTCATTGAAGCTGAAAAAAGCTTTTTCGCGATATAATTATAATAGTATTAACATCAAATTACAGCCGGCCGTTTGAAGTTTACAATCGGTGACATTACTTTTCCCTCAAAAAAAAATCGTTTTCTCGTGTTAAAATCGCACATCTCGCGCATTTCGCCGGGACGAGCGAGAAAACGGCCGCGTGCTCATTTTGCCATACCGACGATTAATTTTTTAAATTTAAATCGACGAGTATTGTCACTTTCTAATAAAAACCTTCGTTTTTGATGCCAATTTTTTTTCCAATTTAATTTTGAGTAATAAATGAAACCAAACGATTACGTGATGCTTCATTTTTGGAAGCTATATTTTTCGTCTAACCACGTGAGAGATTTTGATAATATTTTTTTCATGGTTAGGTGTCTGAATAAATGTCTACAAAGCGTAAAAAAAGATGTCTGCAATTGCATTTATTGGATGCTTTTTGATCCACACACACACACACATATATACACATATATACACGTATATGATATAGCCGTGTTTTTTTTCATTTTCCTAACTTTTCCTTTTCGCTCGGGCGCACATGCGAACTGTGTTGAAAAACTACGCCACGGTTAATTTCTCCCCGCGGTCGATCGACGTCCGTTAGTACCACGGATACACGATGACTTTTCTTTGACCATCGACAAACCGTTTGAAAAAAAGGAACAAACATTGGAACCGAAAATACACTAAGAAAAAAAAGAAAAGAAAGCATTTTCCGTCGAATCGAATTTCTATCATATAAAATTTACGAAAACGACCGTCGGCGTACGTCACGCGAAACCGCCCGTCGCGTTAGATTTTAGTACACACACACACACACACACACACACACATGTTAAAATAAAGTCCTTTTAACCGTTCCGGAATCGTAAAACGTCTACATGGTGAAACGGTTTTCGAGCGAGCGGTTTAAAAAGTAAATTTAAGTACTCGTACACTATTAGTACTGTCGTCTCGATTCGCCGAATCTCTCGTTACTCCCAGACTGTTAATATTTAGTATATTTACGCAAAGTTATGTAGTTACAGTGTTAATAACTCTGTAAGTAAATAGTGTTCGCAAAAAAAATTAAACAACTAATAAATTATTGAAACGATCCGATATATAAATAAATTTTTAATAATAGCATTGACGATACACGTTTGTGACATAAATTATGTTCTACAATAACCAGTGATCGAAAACATTGGCGATGTTATTGATATTCGTTACGTTAAGATTTTAATTCTAAAATATATTTAACGTTTTACAAATTCAACATTACTATAGGTCATGACGAGAATTTGTGTCTTTTTTCTCCACATATATTAGTAAATTTTAAAACGCGTTCAACGTTAATATCGAAATAATGTTTCCAGCGTGATTCTGTAAAAAAAAAAAAAAACAAACATATTTATCATTTCAAGTGTTATTAATTTTATTAGAATTTCCGATATTAATCGACGGGAGAAAAAAACGTACATTATAAATCCATCATCCAGGCAGCGAAATATTGTCGATTCCCATTTGATATTCGCATATAGCGTACAGATGTGATACTTGTAAATTAATTATTGATGATTGCTAATATAATACATATAATATAATATTAATTTATGGGTTTTTTTTTGTTTTTTATAATAAAAACGAATTAGTTTTTTTCATCGTGATAATCGTCAAAAATATTTATCATCGAATCGAATAACACCGTTTATCACAATTTTGAATTATATTCAAAACACCAAAATAATATTTCCTCGCCCAGTGTTCTCCGAAAAAAGTCATGCGATCTGTAATGAATGAAAGGAAGATTTATTTTTTTTGATCCCATAGTTTGATAAACTATGTTTACACTACTTGATGTAGTGCGATGTAGTCGAACTCGCGTAGTTATTATTTAAAGTAGCTAAAAACTATATTCCAAATTATAGACAAACAATAAGTTTTGAATAATTATTGTTACAATTTAAATGGAATAAAATGTAAGTGCAAACTCGTGTTCTCGCGAAAAGAGTTTCGAAGTGGTTATAGTTGTACGCAAACCTTACATATACAAACAAGCCGCGTTTCATTTCTTCGAACAATGTTCTATCAACTCTTAACTAATTACTAAGTTACTACTACCCTAATGTTAGAAAAGGTCGGGCATACTTACCTAAGTAAATAATACATGTTATATCTGATTTTTATACCGAAAGTCACTCATGTGAACTTAATTTACTGCTACATTATATGTATATTGTATATATATATAACCGACAAAAATCCGGCAAACGTATACGTAATATTAATTATGATTGAATTTCTCTTCGCAGTCTTAATTCTAAATCACCATTCGACGTTCTTAATTTCAAATATATTCCCATGATTTCCATCAACATCCCATTCATTGTGAAATCTGACTTCGCGAATTAGTAGTTTCATTTGAGAAATCCGATACGCGTATATTATTATAGACAATTAAAGAAATTCATATTTTTTCGTACTTTAAGAATGATTTAAAATATGATGTTATTACTGCAAAATCTTCATTTAATATCCAAATAAATCGTTTGAAACAATTCGAGTTTCTAAACAATATCGTTTACTTGCTACCTATTTGCCATTGGAATTCTATACAAGTTTTCGAATAAAATTAATAGCGAAAACAAAACTGTAAAATAAAATAAGAGGTTTTTTCAAAAACGTTAAGAGGTACGTACCAAGCAAATCATTGAAACGGAGCAAAAATAACAATGTCCTATCCACACGGTAGATATAATTTTAATATCAAAAGTTGTTCATTTGTTATTATTCACGCGTAAATTATCGTATATAGTATTCATTTTGAAAATTATGTCGAACATTTTCTCGCAAAATAAAAAAAATTCCTCTTACATTTATTTATTTTCACGTATTTATTAAATAAATAAAAAAATATAAAACAGTAAATATATTCTGCAAACAGCTAAAAATGAAAAATTCACTTTACATCAGTTACAATATAAAGAACAATATAAATTTATTATTTAAAATTAGAAATAACTTAACGATGATGTCATTTAGTACCAATAAAAAAAATTTAAATACGCCCCTGATTTTGTTGCATAAAATAACAATATTATTTTGAACACTTTCAAAAATAATTTATCCAGATTGTAAACTTGCCGACGTTCCCGAAAAACTTGAAAACTATACCGACCGACGAGGAACAAAAAAAAATCTGCGGAGGTTCCCAAACTTTTTATAGGTGTCATCCACTTCTGACAATTTTCAAATTTAGGTGACTCGCCCAAATCAATTATTTCGTTTTTGATATGAAATATGGATAATTAGAATATTAACAATATATTTTTAAAAAAATTATATATATATATTTAATAATGTTGTATGAAGTATGATGTATTTGGTAAATAAATGTAAAGAAAATGACCGAATATCCAACTTTACAAGATTAAAATATGGAGAATTAGATGAAAAGTAGTGTTTGTAACTTTAGCAAAGAATATTAGGTATATTGCGAATAGAAAACCACAACTGCACTATATGTATTTACGGTTGAAACTGATTTTTTATTGAATTGTCTTCAAAAATTCAATTAGATCAATATAATAATGTTTTTTCAGCTCGTGTTCTTCGTGTGACAATTTTTCGCGACCCACTGTTTTGAGTCGTCTGCACTAATAGATTCATAAGTTAACAACAACGGCGGACGACGAGGATAATTTTATTGCAGAACCGACCAGTCACGACGATGCCGGTGGCCTTACGGTGAAGACGGAAAACCTCTCGCACGATAAAAACATACTTACGCACTCTGTATAATATGAACGATCTCGCCGAAGTAGCTTAAGATTACTTATAATAATAATAATAATAATAATAATAATAATAATAATAATAATAATAATAATAATAATAATAATAATAATAATAATAATAATAATAATAATAATAATAATAATAATAATAATAATAATAATAATAATAATAGTACACGTTCTTATCGGTGTCTAAGTTTCCTTCGGCAAGATAAATAATGTTTCTCGTGCGATCATACAGTGTGTGCGTGTGATGCGCCAACGGTGTGTGTCTGTGACGAGTTAAGCCCCGCGGGACGTCTTTATATGCATAAATAAATATGTAAACTGGTCCGCCGTCACAGCATCCACTCTCTAGGCGACACGATAACCGACACTCGTTTCTCGTATGGTGATTGCGACACGAGAGGAAAATATGGAGAGAGAGCGAGGAAAAAAAAAAGAAACCCATCACGTCGAATAAACGTCACACATTACAATACGCTGCAGACATATAAATTGTTCAATATATCATATTTGTGGCAACAGCGGGGCTAATACTCTTTTCTGCTAGGGCGTGTTCAATGACATGCCAGAAATCCGTCAAACGCAGCATCAGCAGCTGTATTGAACATTATCGTATACGACGCAACCGCGTGTACATCTGTCAAACGTAGGACAAGACCAGGATAAAAGGTGTATGACGTACTCACAATTTCTCTCCGGAGTAGAGAGTTCAAATAAAACGTAGAAACTTCCATCACCGTCATGTAAATGAATTTACATAATATTTTGAATTAATTAATTAATTTATTTTTTTGTATTATGCGTATAAATCAAATATCAATAAATTATTTTTCGAGTAATAGATATTGTTTTGATATATTTATCAGAATTTCGTAAAACAGAATAAGTATAATAAAAATTCCAAAAGTTATTGAAGAGTTCGATGAGAACATTGTTGGAATTCTAACGATTTCTTTACGCCAATTGTGAACATTGCTCACAAGTAATTCTTGCAGTTAAAAATAATAAACAATTTTAAATAAACGTTTTGTTTTATGAAAACGAATTAACTATGTCGATTACGTCTAATGTACCATTTTTCTAGTAAGTCTTTCCAATTTCCTGCCGTACATCTCCATTTATATGCTCTTTTTTGCAGAGACTGATCAAATCTTCGTGATAATCATTTATTTTATTTTCACAGCCGTCACGATCGTATCATACCATAATGATCGCCCCCACCGGCAAATACTGAACTATACATATATATATATATAATTTATAGCGATAAATTAATAATTATTTACCGACATAAATTTATCATAATCGTAACAGATTTCTGTTAAGCGCAACGGGAGTACGTGATATACATATAATATATGTACTGTTAGTCAGAGACGAGTAAAATTGATTTTTATTTTATGTACGTGGTGTATTTTATCGGTTAATTTACGTGTGGAATGATAATTGTTTATTTGTTTATATTATACGCCTAACCGGTTTTGAAAATTGTTACCACGCAATAAACAACAAATAAGTAACTACGGACGGTACTATCCTTAAGGGATAGAGGAAATAGCTTTCCGCCACCCGTATACGTACATATATTGGTTTTCAAACGTTACGTATTTGTATATTTACTTACCTGTTTACGTCAGACGACGCTAGTGGACATTTTTTTCCATCTAAAAAGAATTTTCCTATCTATATAATGCGTGTTCATTTTTTACGAGTACCGAAAATGCATTAGAGGAGAAGAAATGTTTCGAATTCCTATAATAGTTTTCACAAGAAAAGGTTTCCAAGGATCCGGTGAAATTTTCTCCGAATGCGCAACATTATCAAACTCTACTTTAGTCAGTTATTCGATAAAATTTCAAAAATAAATAAATAAATCCAAAATAGTTGAAATTCCCATCGACCGCGCGACCGTATTATAATATTTTTTAATATTATACAGACACGAAACTATTTCGAATTATTTCAATAGATTTTAAACTACGGACATAAACATGGGTACACGTTTCTGGAAAACTGCGAAATCGCTTTTTTAGGTTTTATTTTGTAAGTCGATTTAAATTCGAAATTATTGTAAAGAAATTTAAAAAAAAAAAAAAATGTCTGCCGATCTCCGCGGAAACCGGCAATGGAAAAAGCCGGAGTAAATTATTACAATAATAAAACGAATTCTTTTCTTATCGCGAATTTCAATACTCCGTTTTTGAAGAAATACGTCATTCCGAGTGTAATTCCCACGAAAACGTCAAAAAATTATAATATTTAAATAACGCGTTGTCGCTGAAAAATGGGAAAACAAACCTCATATATTACATAGCTGTTATAAAACAAATAGTGTACTCGGTGTCGAAATTATTTACAAACAATATTTCGTTAAATACATACGATGAGAAAATATGATATAACAAATAATGTTTTTCGTATTTTCCTGACGGAGTGTGGCACGATTAAAAAATGAATTTTGTTTCAATGCCGTTATTATTAAAATAGTATATTATAATAACGACGTGGTGCTGTCGACCGCGCGCCATCCATCGCGCAGCAGACCGAACACGACGACGACGACGACGACGATACGTACGAGCTAGACGACGAGTGGTGGTGCGCCGATAAATAATAATTTCCGCACGTACGACGGGGAAGGGGGGGAGGAAGGGAGACGAATAAAAGCCATTTGTTGTCGCACTCGCGCACTATATTATATAATATTTTCTATGGTTTTGGAATTTTATGCAATCTATCAGTTATCCCCGGAGCCACGGGTTTACGTTACAGCACATCATTTTCTACTGTACACTCGGACGACTACTACTACTACTATTACTGCGCGTTTATAATGTTATTACAACAATGTCCGCGTACGGACGTCGGACTGCAGGGATGACGGATGCGTCTAGACGTCTCGTGTTCGGGTCGCGATGACCGGGCGGACGACGACGGAGGTGGTGGTCGTCGCGCGGCGATGACAAACCGCACGTCGAAAACTCCTCTAGAACAAAAGTGCGCTGTGTGGAAGTGCTCTCGCCGATTTCAAACTCGAAACTTCGTAATACGCTATTCCGTTTTGCAGTCCGTTTAATAGGAAAATTGCAAAATTTCACGTCTGGGCGGGACGGGGGACGTGGGTGACGCGCGTTGTACGAAAAACCGAAATGCGCAACAATATTATTTTATTCACTAAACGGTATTCGAATGACAATCGGGGAGTGGGGGGGGGGAGGCGTAGGAAAGGGGTTTTGAGGACAAAACCTCCATCGAAATGTTCAATGTTTAGAAAAAAAAATTCTAATGAAACTGATATATTTTATGTATCAGTTCGAAACGTTAATATTAAATATTAATAAGTTCGTACATTTTATATTATAAGATGACGAAACATTGTGCCCGCCGTACAAAATCACGTGTTTCAAAACGGTAATATTATTACCTACGTATACAACCGTTTGCACAATATTCCAGAAATGACGTCCATGCATTACGCCGTTGTGTAAGTTCACGCAAGCGCGCCAGCATACAGTTTTCCGGACTTTATCAATACGAGTATGATTGATATATTTTGTATTTCGTATTACGCGGTTTTCGTCGTGTCATTTATTTTACCGTAAATCGTCGTGTGATTCTCAGGTGGGGACGGTAGTCATCTCAAGTAAGTAAAATATTATTTCAAAATTTTAAAACTACTTCAGGCGATTTATTCGCGTAGTCTTACTTTACCGCCGGAGTGCAAAACATATTTTAGACAAATTGGTATATAATAAATAATAATAATAATAATAATAATAATAATAATAATGATATAATGATATCGGACAAGTATGTAGTTGTAAGGTGTACCTACAACATAAACATATACGCGCTTATTAATTTTGTAAGTAGATGTCATATTTAGCATTATGATTTCAAACACAATTTCTACGAATTATAAAATAGTTACTACAAGTAGAGCAGGAATTTGTATGCATTTGTAGGTATATTTTTATTATTTATTTATTTATTTATTTTTTTTTTTTTTGGTCGATCATGACACGGATCATCACATTGTGTTATGATAAATGTGTACATTGTACATTATATTATGTTTTATGATGATGGGATTGAGAATACAATTTTTTCAACGCATATTTTTGCTTATTATGACATTTTGACATTTTAATGACTTAATTTTGCGATTATTCAACTTCGTATATCATATTTTCTTGCATATTTAAGTGTTTTATAATAAAATCTAAACTGATGTATTATTCATATACAAATTCCGATTTATATTCTTCATACTTTATAACTCCATATAACCCACATCTACGATAACTTTATTGGTATTTAGGTATATCGATGTATTATCGAGCGTAGGTACACATACACCTATCTAAATTATAAACTGTACCTATTAAAATAAAGTATTTTTTTATTCATTGAATGTTGATAAAATAATACTTTTACACGAATACGTGTACTATTGTTGTTGGATTGCATTACTATTATTTTACTGGATCGTACAATAATGCTGAGAAAATGATCGAAAAATATGAAATTTACACAGTTGTTGTTATTACTAGGTTCGTGTACTTACGTATTATGTTTTTTATCGTCTGTTTAACGGTTAATATCGCAAAATCAAAATACGCGGTTCTTTAAATTTGATGTTTGCGTTGAATTTAGTTTCAGCGAATAATAACGATTTTAAAGACTGGACGAATTATAATATTCAGATATAATACTGATAACGAGTACTATATATAGTATTAAAATATAGTAGTAATATAACATAATCATATAATATAATACCGTTAATAAACCATCCAACAATTTAACTAAAATTATATGCATTTATGTATAATTTTTATTCATTCATTTATTTATTTTATACACACACACACACACACACACACACACACACACACATATATATATATATATATATATATATATATATATATATATTTATATAACGATAATTTGTCGTTTTTTTTTTCGAAACAAATTGTTTTCAATTATTTAATATTTTTTGACTACATATTTAAATGCGTATGCTAGTGGTTTTAAGTGCGTTTTCGCCTGCATATTTTAGTGTATAATATCTTATATTAAATAAATAATGTACTTTAATTTTTTTCATTAAAATAAATGTAAAAAAAAATCCATATCATATAAATTACACGTATGTAATAGCTTTTTAGTTGTTTTTAATTGAGCCTCAAGGATATATTAATCACCTCGTGTACTTTTTAAAGAAATATTATTTCGAGTAATTTACCGAAATTATGTTTGCTTAGCCTCATTATTACACGCATACATTTCATATTTGTTTATATTGTAACCATCATATGTTTACAGATAATAGGAAGTTTTTTCTACTGGTTACTCTAAGAATCAGACATAAAAAACAAACAGAAAATACACATTATTAACATATGTTAAACACACGTTTTGCAAATAAATGTAAAAAATATTAGTTTATATCTTTTGTATACATAAAATCGTTTTTCTTTTCGGTTCTTATTACAATCCAACGTTTCACTTCATTCGGTTTTTAGTGTTCAACAACGTACTTATAACATATATTCTCCTTACATTGAAATACCACGATCATGGAAACATATAAGTGTACTGCGATTGCAACAGTTATTTGCTTTATTTTGAACGCCATTGTTCCAAGTAAGAATAATATTTATTTTATAAATTATATGCATACGAAGATACTTGTCTGCTGCAGTTTTTTTTTTTTAAAGTTTTTCGACAATAAGATCTGAGCAATAAAAAATTTGCTGATTATACACTATAATGCTACAATATTTTAATAGTAATAATTTTTGTTATTGTTTTATTCAAACGTATACCTAATTCATCCATTGTTTTTTGAGTACAAATTTTTGAGATTTTTATCAAATGTATTAATCGAAATTTTTAGTAAATCCGATATGTTAAAAGGTTTAAGGTAAACTTAAAGGGTGTAAAATATGATAAAAATAATAATAATAACAATAATCAAGATTATTCATTCTCATTCTTATTATTTTAGGTTGCAATGGTGGTAAGGACTGTGAACATTTATTATAATATATTACACATAATTATAATAACATCTTGTATTGATAAATATTTTTAAAACGGTTATAGGTTATATGAATGACGCGAGTTTTATTATTTTCCCGTTTTTAATGTAGCCATAAAAAGAATTATGTCTGTCACTGTTATTATTCCAATGTATATTTTGTAGAGTATTAAAAAACTGTTAATCCTGAAGTATATATTTTAGCGTTAAAGGTCGAAAAATAATTCTTCACTCTTCTCTCGTATAATTTTAAGTCATATACTATTTTTTACCAAATTATTATCACTTCAAATTAAACTGGACATTTGTAATTTAAATATTTTATTATTTTAGAAGGTCTTTCCGCTAACCAATTACACCGTAAGTTGTTATTTATTTTATACATCCTAATCTCAGCGATATTATTGCACACAAATTGACACATTGGTGCACATTACAAAAATTATTGTAAGTAAATATGTTGATAGTTTTATAAACATTTCTATTTTTATTATTCAAATAAACTGTATCTATTTTACCATCTTGCTCCAACATAAAATTTGTTTAATAGCGATTTATGTATAGTTTATAATTAAAAATTAAAATAAATATAAATATCTAGGATTTTTTATTTAAAGTGTTCATTAAATATCATAGAAATTATGCAAAGATTCAAACTAATTTAAATTAAATAAAATCTCAAAATTTACTAATTATGTTTATTAAAAAATTATAACATGGCTCCTTAATTTTTTATTTGATACTGGAATTAATTGCACTTTTATAGCAAACAAATTTTATCAAATTTTTTAATTTTCAACATTTCCTTTTAAACGGAATAATGGCAATTTTCTATTTTTGCGTTATTTTTTTAGGCTATCAGAGTATACGTAGTTGTAAGTTTAAACACATAAAATGTTGTTACACATACTCGTTCTAAACTAATATTATTATAAAATATGAAATGGACTATAATTAAAATTGTATTTGTTACATTCACTTCCTTCACAGTCGTTTTAAAATATTTATTACAATGTACTACATAGTGTATAACACTATTATTAGAATCAATATAATGCCATTATTTTAATTTAATTTCAGTGAAAACAATCAAATAAATTTAAAACTTAATTTATTATACCTTTAAAATGTATACCATTAATTATATGTATAATTTATGCTGAATGATTACAAATTAAAATAATTTTATTAATTTTTAGTGATTCGAAATTTATCAAATCGTATGTTTTTATATATTTTGATACAATTTTATCAATGATATTAATAATATTATTATTATCATTATTATTATTATTATTATTATTATTATTATTATTATTGAATTATAATATAATATCATATTTATTTTTAAATGTTTTTTACATTGATTTGTGTAATTCAATTGATATCTCATAATTAAAATCTCAAATAAAATTAAGAAATATATGGAATTTTTATAAAAATAAGGTGAAATTGGTCTTGCATTTTTCAGCGTTTGAAATGTTTTTATTATATTCATTAACAATGTTAATTTGCTAAGTTACCAACTTATGATCATTGCTATTTTTCATTTTTAATTTATTCTTTTAATTAACTTTAAACTTAACTTCAAATTTAAAGTCAAATTTTTGTTCTCTAAATTTTCATTTATTTTTCTAATTTTTATGAACGTTTTAATAAACGATATAAAATATTTCAATTTTTTTTAGACACTAGAGATCTTGAATGGAACGGTATTTTTATTAAATTTATATTCTTCATATACCATCGATATAAAATCAAAAATAAAATAAATATTGATAATTTTTCTGATTACATTTATCATAAAAGTAATAATATTTGTTATTATATTTATGTGCACACTTTTGTCATACATAATTGTTTGTGATAATTAATAAAGTTTTAACATTACTACTAAATTCACCAAATTGTCAAATGTTCGTATTATATTGGACGGTTCAAATTTAAAATATTTATATTTATTTTTAAGAACTTTCCGATTTACAAAGAGGTTTGTTATTATTTTTTTGAAATATTCGTATTTATATAATGTTGTTACACTTAAGATTAATTTATTTTCATTCAAAAATACAAATTATTTTAATAGTAATAATTATATGATATTACAAAATATTAAATAATCAAATTATTAATATCATAAATAATATATCATTGTTTAAATTTTAATAATGTGAATTAAAAATAAATATTTTTCTCTTGCCTTTCAAATTGTTCTTATAATATTTTTGGGTTATTTTACTAGAGTTTTAAAATTTATTCGCTTCAATATTATATTCAATTTTAAACATATATATGTTCGTAATTGTTCGATTGTTTTATATTTAAATATTTGAATTATTTCTTTAGTACTTTTCACTGTGGAAAATCGTAAGTTGTTATTAATTATCTATTCCTCAATTTCAAAATTATTAGACTTAAATTTGACATACTTTTAACAAAAATGATAAATTCTATGAAAAGTAATACATAAAAACAATGTTATAATAAAATATGAATTAGCTTATAGCATCAATTTTAGCAATTATATTATTTCCTAGATATTTTAAAGATGTTTTTACGAAGGCTTCCTATATAACAATATTAACGAAACTGTGTTTCGACATTATGAAATTTAAATAAATTTAATGAATCAACATATTACATTTACTTTTTATGTTTTCTAATTATAACTATTATTTATAAATCTTTTTAAAAGTTTAATTTATATACTTTTTTCAAATTTTCAACCCTGAGTGACAAAATGAGTGATAAATTTACAGCAAAAACTTTAGATAATTTATTTTATTTTAAGGGTGTATCAGTCTAAATACGCGTAAGTTGGTATATATTTGATAAACTAATTCTATTTAAAACCAATAAATTCTCTTAGCAATTAAAATTTTTTGATTATTATTGGTATAAAAGTTATAAGACATATTTGTTGTGTTAATTATATTAATAACTCATACATAACATGAAGTTAAACAATATTAGTTTTTTTTCACTTTAAAAAAAATGTTTCATTCCCTATGCTGACTATATCAATTATAATTATAATTCATAGGTCTTAGAAATTTAGAAGAACGTAAGATATTATTCGTTTTTAATAATTGTAATTACATATTTATACCCAGATAAATATAAATGTTCATGTTATCGAATTTAAAATATCAAACAAACGTTATAAATTGAATGATATTGTTTTAATGTAATTAAAATAAAATGAAACCAAAAAAATAACTTATATTCTAAAATTACCTAATAAAATTTCTTTAATAAAATTCTCAATGGCTGATTGGTCAAAAATTATGAATTTTTTTCCGTACATAAATCTTATATACTTTTTGATAAATTTGTCAAATTGTCAACTTTTCGTATTAAACTAGACGTCGGCAAATTTCATTATTTTTATCAAATTTAAGGTATTTCTAAACTCGAGAATTGTAAGTTATTATTAATTTTATAAACTAATATTAGGAAAATTTTTACACTTTATATTAGAATAATACTTTTTCTACTTCGGAATTTCGTCTCGGTACAATAGATAAGTCGATGTGGATATTTTATTAGCAAAGGGGATTGATTACATTTATATCCATTCACCTTGAACAATCGTGTATAACAATACTGGACCGCATATTACTTTTGTAGGCTCATAGTAATTTAAAATTTGCATTTTAATGATAAAAATTACATAGTACAAATATTGTCGAAATTATAATACCAAAAATTAATTTAATTGTACGCTTACGTTTTTATGAAATACGAGATGAATTTAATCAGTATATTATATAAACATTTAAAATTGTCTTGTAAAATTTTTTACTAAAGTAATAATATTATTTGTTAAGTAATAATAGTGTTAAGAATTTTTTTTTTTATTAGCTTTTAGCTGAAACTGTTATAGCTCAACACTTAGAAAATTACAGATTTATCCTTAAAGCTAGAACTAAATTACCGATACTTAAATACATACACGAATACTTATAGCAATGAACAGAAATATACACACATGTAAACATATATAATAAATGAAATATATTGTTAAGAATTGTATATATTAATTTTAAATAAACTGTAATATTATTTTATACACATATTTTTAAACAACAATAATATGTTTTAAATTTTTCAAATAATCAATATTGGAATAAAAATGGACGTTTAAAACTTTACATGTATTGTATTACTTTTTAAGACGATGAAACTGAGATAGAATTAAGTAAATTTTTATTTATTTTTATATCCTATAATCATTAATATTATATCACTTAATTCTTATATGTTTTATCATATGCTATACCTTAGGCATAGCATAGGAAAATTCTTCGAAGACTATGGTTAAATCATTAATTTTCTTTTATATTTCCATAATTTTTTAACGAAATTGTAAATCTGTAAAGGATAACTGTGAAGTGATTTTAAAAATATTCTTATAGGAACTTCGTATGCATATGAAAGAAATGTTTCTAACTTATATAATTTCGCTAATTTTAACGAACTCCATATTTCTTATTTATTACTGCTTTTGTATTCGAGAAATGTTATAAATTATTCTGATTTTTAGTCCTTGTAGAAGAGTTACAGCTATACTAATTATACTTTCTTCTATCCCGATTGTTATCGGAGAATTCTGGTTAAGTAAAATTCGAGCACTTTTAGCAAATATATGCATATTGAAATTGAGTTACACAGTCATTAATACATTCCTTTTCCAAATTATGAAATTTAAATAAACGTTTGTATATGTCAAATTTTTATCTTTTTATTTCTATGTATATCTACTCTAGTAAATGGTAAGTTAATATTCATTTTTTATCCTAAAACTAGCAAAAATATTGCAATGAAATTTGGTATATTACTGTCACGAATTACTAAATTAATGACTTAAAAATTTTTGTTTTCGAAACAAAATTTTTTTTATAAATTATTTATCTACGTTTCAAACAATAATAAAAGAATAAAATATACTTACTGTTCAAATGATTTTCTTGCATGTTACTATTTTTTGTTATGTCTTTTTACGCTAGAAACTGGTAAGTTGATATTCATTTTTTTCATTAAATCCTAATGATTAAAAACGCATCATTTTCGAAACAAATTTTTTATAAATTTTATGTTTACCCTCCATCTAATCTCAAAGAATAAAAATAAAATCTATTTACCGTTCAAATTATTTTCTTTCATTCCTCAATTTTGTTATAATACTATTTTTAAGTTCATTGCACTCTTATTTCTTCCCAATATATATGATATATCAATAGTAAACCAAAAATATTTTTTAAAATGACAAATATTTTTGAATAATGAATGACATTTGTAATATTAAATTTTTTTTTATTTTTAGAAGTTTTTGATCACTTGGAACTCAGTAAGTTATTTTTTATATACTTTAATTTATTTCCTAATACCATTAAAATTATGAGACATACATTTCATAAGTTAGTATAAAAAATTACAACTTTAATTAAAGTTTTCTATGACTTAATTCGTTATAATTTATTATATGATTTCTATTTTACCAAATATATTGTTAAAAAAGTCAAAATTGTATTAGTAATTTTATATATGTTACGCTTAAAATACCCATGCCCAATATATTATAAAAATTACAAATTGTATTAATTTAATTACATGAAAATTTGATATGATTTATATTTTTTAACGTCAGATCCAAGTATGTTGATATTCATTTTATACCTTAATAAACATATTATTTAATAAAATTTCAAGTTTACAAATTAATATGAAAAAATTATCATTTGACATCGTTAAACTACGAAATAATCTGTCCTATACGATTTGTAATGACTATATAAATTATTTTCATTTAATGATTGATGGGCCATACTATAATTTTCACACACTTCACATGTGTGTTTTGTTAAACAATTCTTTATTAAAAAACCACATTTATATTTTATTATATTTTTGCAGTTATGTGTTAAGCAGTTACTATGATTTAAATCGAATAGTGAAAAAATAATGTTGCTATTAGTTAGCCTAACAACATTCATTGTAATAATGCTAATAGCAACATTATTTACATCTTGTAACTAATCTTATATTTCTCCCGCAAATTATTATCATTATTATTATTATTATTATTATTATTATTTTTGTTATTATAAAATAATCACATCTAAGGTTTGCCAGCAAAATATTACCGATATAAAAATTATATACGTTGATAAGACTATATTTCTGTGTGATAATCGTTCGGCTGGCACATTTCCATTCCTGTTGTCTTCTATACCGTGTATTCGGCATATACAATGTTGCCACCGTATGCCATGATCAGCTGTGATTCAAGGAACTCAAAACCGTAATCGCGTGGCTAATTTAAAATTGCGTTAAACGCAAACAATAATATATATATATAAAATAAATAACATTATAAATTGTAAATATTAATTATTTTATATATTTTCTAATATATTTCAACAGATTACGGTACGTCGTTATTCACTTTATATTTTAATAGACAAAACTCTAAAACTCATATTTGATATATATGTGTATATATATATATATATATATAATTAGATCGCATCCTAAATTTTTCCACCCACGTTACCGAAATCATTAAAAAAGCCACACACGTTCGTGGCATGCTTTACCCAATCCTGAACAAGAAAAGCCCAATCCCGATGCGAACCCGAATCTGTCTTCTGAAATGTTACTTGGTCCCCACCCTAACGTACGCGGGTGCCGCATGGGCCCTTTTATCAGCAAATCCAACTGACGCAGAGTCCAAACAGTTCAGACGATAGGACTGAGAGTTGGTCTCGGGCTTACCTTCGCTTTTGAGAAATGATTTTTTTTTTTTTTTTTTTTGGGGGGGGAAGTGGGAGGATGAAATCTTCAAAAGACACCTCGAGAGGTAGTGACGGATTCGCCGCGGGGGCGCCTACCGTCTAAAACCTCCTCCCTGGGAGCAACCATAAGGATATACGCCCTGAGAAGAATGAAGTGGAAGAGGGAAGAGAACAGAGGATAGATTTTGAGGCGAAAGGTCGGTGGCCGCCACTGCTCTTAGTGCGGAGCAGTGGAGGCGCTCGCGTGCGTCATGAGGCTAGAGGTTCGGTGGGCCGAGGTAGTTGGGTGCTATCGTGTTGGCTGATCGGAAGGGGTGTTCCAGGAAGGAGCAGAGGCGATGTACCCAGTCGCGATTTCTGGGTGAGTAGTCTGCGGTTGCGGCGATCGTGGGGTTCGGGTGGGATTTAACCGAAGCGCGGAATCTAGTTGCGAAGATTGGGGCAGCTTGTAGGGGGGAGAGAATTGGGATTTCCTTTAGGATTTGGGCGCTCCTGATGAACCACGGAATTTGAAGGACAGATCTTAGTAGTCTCATGAAGCAGCCTTGGAGGATTCTGAGGCGGTTGTTGCCCGCCGCGCCCCAGATCGGAATTGCGTAGGTGCAGATGCATCTTACGATGGCAAAGAAGACGCGAAGTTTGGTCGTTGGGGCCAACCTTTTGTTGATGAAGAAGTGAGAAATGATATACTCCGCAATCAATTTAACTGTCCCACAATCGTAAATCAAATCCGCAACGAATCAAAAGCGATGTTCTTTCGTAACAGTCAATCAGATCACAATCATCTTTACCAACTCATTCGAACTACTGCGTTGCCAATCAGAACAACCTCCAAAGTCAAGCCTAGGCCATACTCCTGAGCGTTCTCCAATCACAAATAAAAACTATTCAATCCTGTTAGAACCCTCTTAAAAGTCCTATAAAATAAAAAGAAATAAGAATAATAAGAGCCAATAACTTTCTTAAATCATTTCGATCTACCCCCCACTACTCGTATAGACTCATGTCTGGTCTAGTAAAGGCGAAAGCCGTCTACTCTAGCTAAACAAAGCGTTAAGTAGTTCACCTGTAAGGGTGTTTTTGTACTTGTTAAAACTTTGTACTTTGTTGTTTGAATGACCAAAGCGTTCAGCATTCTTAGTGTTCAAACAATAGCATCATGCAATCAACATGCTATCAAAAAATTGTTATTTTCCATGTAATAGAGAACAGATAACAATTTACATGTCATTGAGGAATTTGAACAATTTATTTATTCCAGTGTGGTCCAATGTTACTAACTATATACATATATAATATGAGACGCTATCTTTTCGTTATTACTGGGAATTAATGGTCAATATAATATATCATACTTTGTATGTTATTGTTTTATTAACTAATTAAAATCGAAAATAACATTAAATTATTTTAACTCTTGAAATATTCGATTTTTAATTTGGTATCAAAATTATAAAATTAGTAGAAATTATGTCAAAATTATATTATGATAGGTTCACTGCATTTGTATCTCAAAATTATATGATTATAAACAATTAAACCTTAAATTTCTGTTGTACTTTCGTATAAAATGGAAGTTTACAATTTTAAATATTTTACTACAATTAAGGTTTAAGCTATCTAGATAAGGGTATGTTATAATTCATTTTATATTTCTATATAAAGAAAGTTATTTCACTGAAATTTAATTATTTTCTAAAATTAAAATTGCTAAATATCTAAAAGTAATGTGAATATAAAACATTAAATAATCTGTAATTATAATTTTAATAATCATTTCAACCCTTTTCGAGAACTCACAAAAATGCACGACAATGATTTTCGTTATTCACATTTACATAATCTAAGTTAATCTACATTTTATTGATTTTTACTATTGTTTAAATTAGATATTTGCAAAATTTAATATATTAATAATTTTATTAAGGTATTCGTGAAATAGAAAACAGTATGTTGTCATTCATTTTATATCGTACTGTTATCAAAATTATTACACTGAAATTTTATATAATTTTATAAAATTATAAGTTTTATATTAATTTAATGCCATTGAGGATTACAATAATTTAAAGTTATAATGTTATCATATTTATAAATTATGTCTCAAATTTTACAAATTTTCAACTCAACTGTTTAAAAGAAACATTGATAATTTTAAATGTTTTTATAATTTCTTAAGACTTAATTTTATCAGATAGCCGTAAGTGTTCATATTTATTTATTCAACAGGCGAGAACAATTTTTTATATAATGTGTATTATATATATATATATATGTGTGTGTGTGTGTGTGTGTGTGTGTATATGTGTGTGTGTGTGTGTTTGTGTGTGTTTAGGAAAAACGCGTTCAAAACGACTCGTCTCTTTGATTTTGGAATTTCGTTTTTTCGAAGGCATTCAGGAAAGCATTAAGGAAGTTCGTATTTTTTGGGTAGAAAAACGTATTGGAATTTCGTTCCTTTTTAAGAGGAACAAGAATATTTTTTTCATTCCTTCTTTTTCTAAATATAACGCAATGTAATTTTAGAATTTGAAAAAAGCTTTTTGATATTATGTACAATTTATTGAAGGCAGAACCTGAGCCCTTTTTTCGAAGAAAAATATTATTTTAAATGATATTTATATTAAAAATTATTATGTATTCTGAGCAATTAACCTAACCGTACTTCACGTGGAATACATTTTATTTTATTTTTACATGAAACGATATTGTTATTTGTAGAATAATATTAATTTGTTAACGTGAATAATTGTTATCGTCAATTGACCCGATTATTAGATAAAAGAAATATCACAGATAAAACATAATTAGAATCTAGAATTTAAATATTTATCTAATATTATTAAGAATTTAAAAAATATAGGAAATGGCACAAAATAATGTGTATGCTTAAAAATATGAATGATTATTATTTTATTTTATCCTTTCGTATTTTTAAAAACTTTTAATTTTTTGAGGAAAAAATATGTATCTTTTTAGGAACGAATAAATCTAGTTTCTTTCCTTCCATTATTTTAAATGTGGAACGAGAAATGACTTATTTCCTTTTTTACAATAGGAACGTGACTGTTAACTAATTCCTTTTTAAAAGGACCTTTCTGAGCACAGACACACATTTATATGTACCTATATGTATTCTTAATATTATCTGTTATACAACAAAACTTGATGTGTTCATAATTATAAGTATAACATAAAACATATAATTCCAAAGACATCAGTGTCATAAATAAAAATAAACAATATATTATTTGAGTTCTATTAATTACATTGATAACTTTTAGATTTTTGTTCTATATGTTTTGGCAATGATTTACTTATTCTATAATTGTAAAATCGATGTAAATCTACGATAATGTTACTGAAATTAAAATATCAAATTGTATATTTATATTAAATTTAATATAAAAAAAAATGAACCACTTATCATAATATTTATATTTTTATTAACATAATAAAAATAATAGTCAATTCTTGTTATAGCACTTTAATTAATAACACTCTTCTCTCATTTATACATAATTAAACACAGTAAAATTATTAAGAACATTATTTTTTTAACTTTTTAATCAAATAAAATATTTTTGTAATTTTTTAATTGATATCTGTTCCAGTACAGGGTAAGTTGCTATTCTTTTCATTCATTTCATTCAGTAATACTAGCAAATTTCTTACTCTTTTTATTGAATATAACGTTACAAGTTCTATAAAAAAACTAGTATATAGCTATAAAATTATCTACTCATATAGTTACAATATTATTAATTTCAATGCTTTTGTCAATGTTATTTATATTTCATAAAAAAATATGTAATATATACTTAATACATAAAAATAATCTAAATTGTAATGAATTTGATACAAATATGTCAAATAAATATTACAAATAACAATTTCTTAAATAAGTATATATATATATATATATGTATATATATATATATATATATATATATATATAAACAGGGGCATAATTACGAGAAGAATATGGGGGATCGATATATCCATGTACTTTCTTTTTTTATAACATATGATCTAATATACAAAAATTATAATAAAACTTATATATAATAATTAGAAACAAAATTAATGTTCTTTTGAGTTAACAAAATTTGTAAACATCATCCATAATATCCCTCAGTTTATTGAACGTTATCTATCAAATTGTATGCAGGTCAGTGACGGATATCTGTGGGGATGTGTGGATCGCCACCTCCCTTGGAATTTTCGTCACTTTATAATGGTTTTTATTAATTTTTAATAAACAGTAGAGTTGATTAAAATGTGTAATTATTTTGAATTATATCCTAAAATCTTGAAAAAGGGAAGGATTTAAATACAGGACTGCTCATATAGTGTTAATGGAAGTGGATGTGGATATCTTTTTCAGTTAAAATATTTAAAATATTCGTTTTATCTACATTTAATTGAAGCAATAAATTTCTAATACTGCTAATGGGAGGTAGCGGAGATTGAACTCCATGATCGAAAGGACGAAGTTTGTTAGCTTGACTTTGACTTGGCTTCTTCTTCTCAAGACATTGATATAACTGCTACTAATGCAGGTGCGGTTAGGAATATGTCACCGATATTCACTGTATTCAGATATTGAAGTTAGAAAAAATTAATTACTCTATACACTACATCAAAAAATAAATAAATTTAATACTCAGAGTACAGTACGAGTATACACAATCGTAGTTTCGCCGGTTAACGTTAATTTACGATTTTGATATTGAGTACAAATAGAGTACTGGCCGGCTCTAGCGAATGACGTTATTTTTTATTTATAAATAATTTCTTCCACAAACATATATTAAGTAACAGAAGTAATAAAAGTCATTTATTACGTCAATTTTATTTTTATCTCATACAAATATGATTAAACATTATACAGTCTGGTCGTTTTTTAAATTTTCCAAATTTTTTTTCAAATAAAAATGTATTTTTGTAATTTTAAATAGTTTTATTACTTACTTATTCAGAACATATCCTGCCAGAAGATCGTATGTAACACTATTCATCTTTTTTTCCTGTACTAACCAAAATTTACGAGTATTATAGAATTAAATAAAAATGTATAAAATCAATATAATATATTCTGTAATTTGATACATAAATCTGGATTTATATATCACATTTAATCTGGACGATTAAAATCTTATATATTTTCATTTTTTTTAACGTCTTCTCACGCCATACATCCTTAGTTGTTATTTATTTTATATAAATATTATTATAGTTATATTATAATATTCATATTATATAATACTATAAAAACATTACATTTAATTTTAATATATTTTTCCCGGAATTAAAATTTTGTGTTTTAATAAATATATAAATAGATGAAAAATATTCCTAATAAAATAAAACAAATACTTTGCTTTTAATTTTTAAATGTTCTAATTATACTTTTAGGTAAGAAATATTCAGGTATATGAATTTAGAATAATATTAATAACAATATTATTTATATTTTATTAATAAATATGAAAGCATTATTCATATGTGATTAAACGTTTGATAGAAGAACAAAAGTTATTATAACCTAATATACCCGATAAGTAACATGATGCTTCTATTGGTTTTGTTTTAATGAGGTTCCGTCAATTGATGAGTTATTAATTGAAAAGATAATCTTTGTTACGAATTGACTTTGAAACCATCCATTCAATATTCATGCGGTTTGATTTGATTTATCAACGTATTCAACACGGAATGTTATGTGCATAGTTCGAGAAAATGGATTAATGATTTCTCGCTTACCATGATTACAATACGACCAATTATGTTTATCTATTTTTCAATATTAAAAATTGTAGCAAGTGCAAAAAATATATCTCAAGGATATCAAATTGGTGTATTATACAGGAGAAATTTACTGTTATTTAGCAATAATCAATTTCATACAGCTAATTTGTCTACCAGTCTAATTATGATTTCAATATACACTAATGATTTTCGAAAGACATCGATCGAGTAAAAATTTAGAGACTTTTATGGTTCTTCTGATGGTTACCAAAAGATTTCCATTTTTACCAATTTTGGTAATAATAATGAATTGTTGGAATAATTTTTCGTATTAAGATTTAGTTGCATAAGAAATCGTTGACTATGTTATATATGTAACATAGTTACGTTGTATGTATGCATATATATATTATATATAGACATACATGCTTATCTATATAATTTGTATTAATAAATACAAATTATATCCACAATATATAAATGTATGGTAAACTAATTTAACTGTTCACGGCCGAAGCCATGCAATTCAGCTTGTTACTCGAAATATATGGAGTATCGAATATGACGCTTATTGAAATTTTGTAATATCTAAATACTCTTATTGCAAAAAATGTCTCATTATTAAATATTATTATTTGTAAAGGACAATGGATTGATATAAATCGTAAGTTCTCTATTATTTGATATCCTAATCCTCCCATAATCACATAATTACACTCAAATTCGTTATAGCTAGGTAGATGAATTAGAAATTATAATGGACAGAAAAACGGAACAGAGGAAGAATGTAACATAGATGAAAATGACAAAATAGTTATGTAGACTAATTAGAGACAATAGAATAAGAAATTAATACATAAAATGTAATATATGGGTGACATTTAATGTGGAGAAAGTGAGGGAGAGTAGGTTTAAAAGATTTTAAATGTTTGTACGGGTAGATAATTTAGAGGTGTGAGAATAGTAATGGAAATGAACATAGATAGGAAAGGAAGAAGAAAAGAACCGATCATGACGTGAATTCATAGAATTGGCGGTGATATGAAGATAACTGATATGAGTGTACGAAGAGGTTTAATGGTGGTAATGGTGGTGTAGAATTTGAACCGCTAACCTTATGCAGTTAGTAGTGTAATGAGAAAAATAAGCAGACGAAAATGAAATAAAATCAACAAATTATTTTACCTAGTAAAAGGTTATAAATATTGTTATCATAAAAATATTAATCATAAAATTATAAATATAACATACGAGTAAAGTTATACTATTATTTTTTACATACGAGTATTTACATATAATGAACAATAAAAACCCACATTTTTTTTCTAAATTTTCAATTTATAGAATTTTTGTATTAATTATAATTTTTCTTTTTATAATATTTTTATCACTTTTTTAAGGTATATTCATTTTAAATTACAGTAAACTATTATCCATATTACTACTACTATTATTATTATTATCATTATTATTATTATTATTATTATTATTGTTGTTGTTGTTGTTAATGTTATTATAATTATTATTATTATTATTATAATTATATTTATTATTGTTATACTTGTAATATCAAAAATAATTAAACTTAAATTTCATACTTAATATTCTCAAACTATTTATTAATTCCTTTTCTTCGCCCTCGTCTCTATTCCAACTATTTCGAATCGACCACCGATGTCTTGAACATCCATATAACGCCATTTTAAACACATTTCGCGCACAAGCCAGCAGTCTTCATGTCACCCACAATCGTATTCAACAACTTCTACGGTCTTCCTGTTCTTAAATATTTATTTAAAAATAGCCCGATTTCCGCTAATATTAATGTCATTACAAAATATTGAATAATCCATAATAACAATTTTACCTTGTATATGCACAATCTACATAGTAATTTTACTTTCCTCAATAATTGTGTGAAATAAATTTTATCGTTGTAATCTAGTTTATGTAAAAGAAACCCTTAAAGTTATCTTAGATCCATTAATAGTGTAATTATAATTATTATACACGTTACATAGATATTGTCTTGAATATTATTTTTAATTATCGGATCTTCAACCCTTTGCAAAATACTAAGTGTCTACAATTTTTCTTCATTTTTAAATAATTTATATATTTTTTTTATTTTTAAGATATCTATTCTCTATCTTTGAGTATGTTGTTATCCATTTTCTATCTTAAACCTTTTTAACCATTTTCTATTCAAATTAATATTCAAAAAATATAAATGTTATAAAGAAAATAATCTCATGATATTTATGTTTTCGAATATAAGTAGAAATGTATTATAGGTTATAATTTATAATTCAAATATAGTATATGTTAAAACTGCGGTTCTATTATTTGTTATTTTCTTAATAAAATTAATTATATAATAGGTAAATATTTGCATTTGAAATATTAATAATACATGTTTTGTTATTTGCTAGTTTTAATATCATAAACAATACATGATTAAACGCCAACAAATTTTCTTTGAAATCATTACTAATGACTACACTTAAAAGAAAAAATGTACTTCCTAAATTATAAATATTTTTATTTTTAAAATAAAAGGCGTATCTGATTTAGAAAAAAGTAATTTAATATTTACTTTATTATTAAATATTAAAATATTACCATAAATTATGAAATCGTTTTCAATATTTTCAATTTACCAACTCTTTGTATTCAACTGAATGTTTTTAAATATATTTATAATTTTTTAAGATATATTCGATATAGATGACCGTAAGTTGTAATCCAATTTATATTGTACATAATTAATAATCTAAAAATATAATTTTTTCAATAATATCGACATTTTCTCAGTTTTACAATTATATGACAATGATTTGAAAAGTTTAGAAATAGAAAATCAAAATAGATTTAACGCTAATGTTTTCGAAATTAAATTGTCAAATAAACGTAAAGAACTGTAATTATAACGTTGCTTTTAGCCAATTAAAGGGAAATTTGTATTATCTTATCGTTCTGTTATAATTTTACTCGTTAAAATAATTATTATAAAAGTCATTTGATATTTATTTTGAGCGCATAAATATTAATATACATGTATATAAATAATATTACGTATAGTAATTTTTCTACAAGTTTTTAAATTATCAACTCTTCGTTTTAAATTTGACGTGTTCAACTCAAAATATTTGTATTATGTTTTAAGGTCTTGAAAACTTCGATCAATGTAAGTTTTATTTATTTTTTATCCTAGTACTTGCAAAAATATTGAACTCAAATATTTTATCCAAAATTATTAATTTTTTTAAAAACTTACCTTACCAACAATCAATTTTTACGGTAATTTTAGTAATTGTCTAAGACCAAATTTTCGTTTCAGAGAAGCAAATAATAAGATGCTTTGACAAATGATTAAGGCAAACCTCTTTAGAATTTGACAAATACCTCCATGTATATCTACTCGCATGGTTGTTTTCTGTGTACGTGCTTCCATAATACTGTAGCTGTATTTCCGCAGTTAGAATATATTTATATTTTAATAAAAATATCATAATATATATATATATATATATATATACACTTTTTTTCTGATCTCGATTTAATATCTTCACCCTTTCCGCTATCAAAATTATATTTTTCTCTGTCATTCTTTAAAATCTGGAACGAGTTGCGAGCTATTTATTATGTTCCATATCTCATCATCATCACCAAATAGAAGAAATTCATTCTATTTAATTGTTATATTTATATTCTCTTTTAGGTTATCACGTAGTAAAACATCGTAAGTTATTAGTAATTTGATATTCTAATTTTGGTAAAATTAATACATTCTCATTGGATATAACTTCCTGAATATAAGAATTCCCCATGGAAAATTTCGAAAATCATGTGATTAAATTAATTTAAATAATCTGGAATAATAACAACTTTAATAATTAATATAACCAATTGACTAGTCTAAAATACTTATAACAGTGAAAGCAAAATAAACAATTAATTCGCTATACGATGTTTATCCATTATTTTAACACAATTTTAACACGACAACTCACGCAGGAAATAATAGATAAATAAAATTACCTTTCCAATTCAATACTTCGTCTGCTACACTCAACGTAAAACATAATTGTAAGACGTAAATACATATGGAAAGTTCTTGAAGTATTAATTGTTAAACTAATAATGTAAAGCAGATATTGAAATAGTCATGCTACGATATAAGACGATGAAACAATCCTACATCGATCATAACATTTTTTCCGATCCTTTAAATTTTAATCTCTTCCACTCAAAATAATTGCTTGCAATTTTTAAGTTTTCTATCATTGTTTAAGGTGTTGATAACGTACAAAATATTGGTAAGTTGTTTTTATTTTATATTTATACCCATTTATTAAAAATTTGAAAACATTTGGAAAATTGTCGTGATTTCTAAAAGAGAGTGCATTATAGCAGAAATATTATTGACCAAGATAATGACCAAGTAATTGTCAGCCTCCACAAAAATAATTTTCAGACAAAAAATTATTTGAATTTTATTATGTGACAGTAGACATATAAAATTATTTGCTGAGGATTAATTATTATAATATCACAAATTAAATGAATTCATCTAATTTATGACAATATTGAAATTAAAATGTGAATAAATGTTAGCACTTTAGTATTAATCGAATTAGAGAAAAACGTAATTAAAAAATTACCTTTAAAATAATAAAGGTTATTTGTTAATTTAACTACACTCTGGTCATATATATATATATATAAACAATTAATCATTATTAATATTTATACTTCTATTCAAAATTTTGAAACTATCATCACTTCGTTTATATATAAATTATAACAGTAAAAAAATTTTTGTTTTTAATATCATTCAATCCCAGACACCGGTAAGTTGTTATTTATTTTATTGCTATTCCTATTACTAATAGCAATTATTAGTTATACATTAAGTTAAAATACTCAAATTTCAAATATCTTGAAACAAAACTATAAATTTCATTAAGAATACTAATAACTGTTTTCATGAATGAAAATTAATAAATTCACCTTCACTAATTATATATCTAAATATTCCTGACATTATTTTATATTTTTTTTTTTTTTGCATAGATGTGTTTATTTAATAATTTTAAATTCAAATAAATAAAAAAGTTTATATATAAAAAATTAAAATGTAAAACAAATAATTCGAACTGTATTCTATATTTTTAATCTAATTAAAGGGAAAATAATTATAAATTGTCCTAAATGTTTAAGTGTTATTCTTATATTAATTAAAATATAATAAGTCGTTTAAGATATTTGAAAAGTTATTTATTATTTGTCATAAATTGTAATGTATACTTGGCTCAAACATATATAATTAAAGAATATCAAGTATTATAATACTTTTGAAATATTTATAATTATAAATCATTTGTATTTATTTGAATTAATGCTATTAAAAAAACTTATATTATTTTTAAGAAAATTTCAACCTCAAAGAAAGTAAGTTTCTTTTCATTCAATACTTAAAATCCTTCAATAATTTGTGAAATTTATTTGAATGATAATTGATACAGTATTAGTGGTATTACCTAAGTTACTAATCCTACCAAAAATATCAAAACCCATTAAATAAAATAATCTATAAATTTTCATTTATGTACGCAATGTGCGTATTCATTATATTTTAAAATAATTTACATGATTTAAAATTACATAACAGGTTAACTGCCACGGCATTTTTTAATATTTTTACAATATTTTTATGTGTACCACTTATGGTACACGGCTGAACATTATTTTCGTGCTACGTGTACCATTAATGGTACACTTGAGTCATTGAAAATAATAATAGCGTGTGCTATAATGGGTACACGTAAATGTGATTTTTCTATAAGAGATGTTTGTGTGGCCTACTAGAAATGATTTAGTACAAATAGCGAAACAAATTTATAATTTTTCAAAGATTTAATCAATATTATAAA
This sequence comes from Chaetogeoica ovagalla, assembly GCA_032441825.1. Classification (NCBI taxonomy): domain Eukaryota; kingdom Metazoa; phylum Arthropoda; class Insecta; order Hemiptera; family Aphididae; genus Chaetogeoica; species Chaetogeoica ovagalla. The sequence goes on along the minus strand of CM063748.1, from coordinate 4,613,208 downwards.
TACATAATGTGTTATTTATTATCAATATATTTTATACTTATGAACTCGAAAGAAACAATCTAGACAAAAGTAGGAATCACATAGTGAACAAATTGTTGATACGCGTGGTGTTTTCTTTCTTGCCATCTGCGATCCTATAAGTTAAAAAAAATTAATAAAATAAAAGAATACATTTTTATATGTTACCTTGTGCCCGAGAAATATATTTGTAACAAGCACTGCATCGACCTCTTTTTTTTTTTGTTCATTAACTTATGGCCATCATGTGACATTGGTTCTGGATCTTCTGGAACATTGTCTGATTGGTGAAGTAATCCATTAACAATGTCTTCTTTGAACTCGGTAATTGTCTTGTAATTTCAGTGACATCTTTATAAATACTAAAAGCGTTCAATAATGATGTGTTGCAAATAATATCCATAGCAACCCTACGGTACCATTTCACTCCTCTTCTTAAACAGCTACTATAAGATACCATTTGATCACATTTTTCGATGAATCCCTTACCACGGTTATAGTCAATAACAACGCTTGGTTTTGTTTTAATTCCTCTTTTAGTCATAAAATCTTCCATTGAGTTGGAATGTTTTGTGCTTATCATAAGAACATCCCTACGGTCTCTCCACTTTAATATCATAATTTTGCGATCACTCTATTTTGCAACTATTTCACCAGTCTTGAGTTTCTTCTGTAATACATCTTTAGGATTTATTTTTCTATTTGAACTAAGAGTTCCTACTAAATGTGTTTTCTGTCTGTGTACAATTATTAGTAATCATGAGATATTCCCAATAGAATACTAAAATAAATTCATGTCTAAATGAACGATAAGAAAACGTGGCTATATAAACACGGGGCTATAATGTATAATATTAAGTGTAAGTAATACTACAAAGCCGCATGTACCATTTTTGGTACATGTTAAAAATATTAATTTTTTTATGTAAATAGTTACATCATAACTATTGAAATACTATAAGCATAAATTAAAAAGCTCATTTTATGATTATTTTGGTGTAGCATATTGGATAGTCATTGAGATAAATGGTATGCGTTGTTTGGCAATACAACAGTGTACCATATATAGTACACGTGGCAGTTAACCTGATAATCAAAATATGTTTAAACTTACAACAAATCGAAAACAATATGTCAAAAAATGTTATAAAACACTTGCCATAGATTTAAGTTAATTTAAATGAAAAAAACAATTAAATATATTGTTAATGTTAAAAAAAATATTTGTGAATTTATTAAAATTATAAACGTCATTGATTTTTTGTTATATTCCCTATACTTTGCCTTACACATATATGATTAAAAAACAGTCATAAGGTCATATATTTTTTCATCCTACTTCGTATTTTAATTGTATTAAATTTGATGTTGGAAAATTTAAATATTTATAATATTTTAAAAGCTCTGGATTACATAGAGTTTAGTAAGTTAATTTTATTATATACTAATACTAACAAAATTATAACAAATCATATGAAAATATCTAAATCCAATAGCAAAATATTCCAAAGACATTTTAAATGTTTAATTTTTAATAAAAATTATTAGCATTGATTTGGGTATTTTAAAAACATAAAACCAAAATAAATGTAAAGTTAATGGTTAAGAAATGTAAATAGCAAATATTGTTATTAATTTTATATCATTATTTTAAACTGATTGAAGTAATATAAAGCAAATATAAATTATTTTCACGTTTGGAGCATTATAGACGTCATATAATTATAAATTGTCATTATTTATGTCATGTTTTTGTATTCTGAAATCATACATTTATGATCAGTCATTATTAGGTTCTATATTTTTTTTTTAATTTTACGTTTGCAAAATTAAATAGTTAAATTATCCTTTAAGCTAAAAAATCTCTGGATGATCGTAAGTTGTTTTTGATTTAATATCCTATAATGTGTCTAAAATTATTACACTATTACATAATATGTTAAAAAATATTTTTACTTTTATACGGCGATTTTATTATTCATATCAACACTGTCCAAAGTATTTTTCAAATTTGTTTTATCATATACTAACATACGTAAGAAAAAATTATAAAACCCAAATAAATATGAACGTCAATGTTGTCAAAAATTAAAAATTTGAAAAATACTACAAATTTGTATGTTTTTGATTTAATTAATTATTATGAAATTGAAACAAAAGACATCATAATTAAAAATGTTAATTATTTGTTAAAATGTTAATATTCATTAAATTTTTCCATATTCTTTTTTCTTTCCTATTCAACTAGACGTTTCCAATTTTAAATACATATATTATCTTTGAATAGGTGTTGTTATGATAAAGGAGGTAAGGTTTTATTCACTTTATATCCTGATTTAAGCAAATTAAATAAGTATATATTTTTATAAAATTAAATATTCTTAAGAATTCTATCACGATATATTCAATCATCTATAATTAAAATTTATAATTTTAAAATCATTAATAAGTTAAATATAATCATATTTTCGATATAAAAATGTTTACAAATTTTCATAAATTCATTACTACTGTTCTGGCCTTTAGTATAGGAAAAGTACAAGCAATAGATCATCTCGTTTTAAATTTCTCTAACTATATATTATGGTATTTGTTAACTACACTATGTTCTTGTACATATATGATTAAACAATAAAAAGTGTTATTACATAGAGATTCAAAAATTATTTGATCCATTGAAAGAAATTGACGCAAATCAACAATCCATAAATAAATTGTGCGTGTACATATAGTTCGTAAACACGATATGTAATCCACATTAAAATTATTTTAGATTTATCTACGGACCTTCAATTTTGTTTTCTAAATATTATGTACTTATTTAAGAATATAAAAAAAGAATAGCCTTTTTTAAGATGATTAATAATGAATATTCACTTTCAATAAGAAATAATTTGTTGTTTATATAATATAATATTAATTTATATAAAATTGTTGTTTATATAGTTTCATATAAATATTGATTTTAAATTATCTAATATAAGTTACATGTAACGTATTTATTTAAACCATATATTGTTATTGTATTAACATCATTAATATTAATGTTACCATAATAATTTTATATACATAATTTATTAACTCAAATATTGATTCATGTACGACATTTATTTGTTAATAACGTTATGAATGCTTGATTATATTATCATATACGAGTACTTGTATTGACCATAATATTATGATTTTTTTTTTTTTTTGAAAATAGTTTACGAAAATTTTCCTTTCGCAATTTGGCTTTTCTTTATTTTCTATTGGTACAAGATAAAACAAAAAAACTATTTTTGTGTATTTAAAATCAGAATACTCATAAAATTTACTCAAAGTATTAATAATTATTAATATCCTAGTGTATTACAATATTATGTAACTGATAGTATAACCGAGATCTAATTTGATGACTCCTATCAGGTAGGGGGGAAGAACGATCCGTTCGTCCTGGTTTGTCTCTGTCACTCTGTTGAATCTGAACTCGACTAAATATTATCAGGTCGCAACGACGACACGACGATCATTACTATACAGGTCCGCGCCGCTAAATTTAAACTCGTCTCCGTCGGATAATTTTGCACAATACGTATTTATTTTTTTTTTGTGCTAAAATATAATAATTTCCCTAACAAAAGTCCCTCTCATTCGTCGAACAAACATTTGAAACTCTCATTTTGTATTATCCGTATTACTGGCGATTAGATTCCACAGACATACAATTGATTCCTGACAATTGGGAAGAGATTATCTCATTGATCTCCTGTTGGTAAATTTCTTTCTCCGATAATTCGTAGCTACTATTTTAAATTATCGTCATACAAATAATATGTATTACTATTGTTATTTGTACATGTTGATTTGTTTTATTTAAATTCAATATTACTACGTATAATATAGTAATATCATGATATTGAACAGGAAAATTTAAAAAAAAATTAAAAGGAAATGGAATGGAACGTATGATTTTTACGTCGAATAAATGACGAGTTGAGAAAAATTATGAGCTAATTTGTATACGCTTGAACGAGAATTATTCAAAAACAAACAACCTTATTGCTATTCCTTGAGCGAGAATTAATCTTGATTGTCGAGAGAATTGTGTTTTGTGTGCCGAACACAAACCGTAGTCCTTAATAAGGCTATCCATTTAAGACTTACGTAGTAAACTTTATTTATATATTAGTTTAGCGATCCGAACACGAAGTACTGCAGGAATCAACCAGTCTAATGCTCTTGGAAAGTAACAATTGTGTCCCTCTAACTGTATGGCGCAACGGATGTTCGTTATACACTCGAGCAGTGTATTAGAAGCACAGAGTGCTAGAAATCGAAAAGGAAATTTTATATTATTCTCGCCTCTACTACAGTTCTATCACTCCAGTAGTTCGTCATGACTATAGCACAATGCGACTAGACAGACACAACGAATCGGTAATAAGTCGTATCGTTATATAAGCACGACGCATCTCCCAGTGGATTCCGTGGTCGTGTTATTAATACGAAAACTGTGTTTGATCCGCAAAGGGAAAAATATTGAATACTAATAAAAATAAAATATTCAATTCATAGTATAAAGTCCCCTAGCTATCCTATATTTTTTTTTATGTTTTCGAAATTTATGAACGGGCTTGTTATTTTTTCTTTAAGCCATTAACGAATACGTGTATTATTGTTTACTGGATTTCATTATTATTTTACGAAATCACACAACAATGTTAAGAAAATGATTGAAAAATATAATATTTACACAGTTGTTGTTATTACTAGGTTCGTATACCTGCGTATGTTCTTTGAATTTGATATTTGTATTGAATATAATTTCGCTAAATATTAACAATTTTAAAAAGCGGACAAATTATAATATTCAGATATACAACTGATATACTAATTTATAACAACAATGGTAATTTGTTGTTATTTTCTAAACAAAATATTGTAATGATATGCACTCACTCATATCATTAATTTAAATTATAATTTAATTACATTTTATATAATTTGCACACTATATTTTACGAAATAAAATTATCGGATCACTCGCGCGTACTATAGCACCGGAATACATATTTAAGCCAAAAAAAAAAATATATATATAAAATAAATAAAAAAATCACGCACTCGAATATACAATTGGGAGGTCGCCACACGGCAAACGTCCCTGAAATAATGGATATAACCCAGGGAAAACGGAAAACCCGTCACTCCAAAGACATACCTAAGAAATCCAATGAAATCGGCATCTTTTTAAAATATCATTAAATAAAATTCACTTTTTCCACTAAAATACAAAAATAACATAAATTATGAGATTGACCGATGACCTTTGAAGACAATAGACACGACCCGTTAACACTATCCGTAATATAGGCAATATCCGACCAAAGGCTCGTCTACATCATTTGTGATCGACAATCCTTGGTCCACCGCCGGCCGGACAATAATACGTCTGACAACAAAAAAAAAGGAAGACGTCTGAAATAAGTGATAGGATTTAGAAAGTTAATAGAAAACCGGTAAAATAACGGTCTTGATCGGTCAATACCAGTCATAAAAAAAGGGAAAGTCGTGCCGGCATCATCACAACCTAACCTAACCTAACCGCGGCGGTCCGTTTGATAATTTTTATCCAATCAAATTTAACAACATTTAATTCTTCGGTCTCAGACTCTTGTCTCACTCTAGTCAGTGCTTGGCCGGCGTTTGATCGAGTGCGTGGTCGACGCTTGGCTGGTCCATGGACAGAGTGTAGCTACACTGCACGGACGAAGAACTTCTCCAGCACAGGTCTTCTGGTACGCGTGGGCACTTCACTGTCACCAAGCTGAATTCTGTGTTCGAATCTATTCTTCTACGCCTTTACACTGGGGACGACTTCCATTTACATGAAAGTGGCGTCCCAAACTTTTTAATTATTATTATTATTATGATTATTTATTTCCTTAGTATTTTATTGAGTTTTTTCACTTTTTATTTTATTATAATTTCACTTGCGTCGACTTCAATCTTAATTGTCGAGAGAATTGTGTTTTGTGTACCGAACGCAAATCGTAGTCCTTAATAAGGCTCTCCATTTAAGACTTACGTAGTAAACTTTATTTATATATTAGTTTAGCGATCCGAACACGAAGAACTGCAGGAATCAACCAGTCTAATGCTCTTGGAAAGTAACAAGTGTGTCCCTCTAATTGTATGGCGCATCGGATGTTCATTATACACTCGAGCAGTGTATTAGAAGCACAGAGTGCTAGAAATCGAAAAGGAAATTTTATATTATTCTCGCCTCTACTACAGTTCTATCACTCCAGTAGTTCGTCATGACTATAGCACAATGCGACTAGACAGACACAACGAATCGGTAATAAGTCGTATCGTTATATAAGCACGACGCATCTCCCAGTGGATTCCGTGGTCGTGTTATTAATACGAAAACTGTGTTTGATCCGCAAAGGGAAAAATATTGAATACTAATAAAAATAAAATATTCAATTCATAGTATAAAGTCCCCTAGCTATCCTATATTTTTTTTTATGTTTTCGAAATTTATGAACGGGCTTGTTATTTTTTCTTTAAGCCATTAACGAATACGTGTATTATTGTTTACTGGATTTCATTATTATTTTACGAAATCACACAACAATGTTAAGAAAATGATTGAAAAATATAATATTTACACAGTTGTTGTTATTACTAGGTTCGTATACCTGCGTATGTTCTTTGAATTTGATATTTGTATTGAATATAATTTCGCTAAATATTAACAATTTTAAAAAGCGGACAAATTATAATATTCAGATATACAACTGATATACTAATTTATAACAACAATGGTAATTTGTTGTTATTTTCTAAACAAAATATTGTAATGATATGCACTCACTCATATCATTAATTTAAATTATAATTTAATTACATTTTATATAATTTGCACACTATATTTTACGAAATAAAATTATCGGATCACTCGCGCGTACTATAGCACCGGAATACATATTTAAGCCAAAAAAAAAAATATATATATAAAATAAATAATAATCACGCACTCGAATATACAATTGGGAGGTCGCCACACGGCAAACGTCCCTGAAATAATGGATATAACCCAGGGAAAACGGAAAACCCGTCACTCCAAAGACATACCTAAGAAATCCAATGAAATCGGCATCTTTTTAAAATATCATTAAATAAAATTCACTTTTTCCACTAAAATACAAAAATAACATAAATTATGAGATTGACCGATGACCTTTGAAGACAATAGACACGACCCGTTAACACTATCCGTAATATAGGCAATATCCGACCAAAGGCTCGTCTACATCATTTGTGATCGACAATCCTTGGTCCACCGCCGGCCGGACAATAATACGTCTGACAACAAAAAAAAAGGAAGACGTCTGAAATAAGTGATAGGATTTAGAAAGTTAATAGAAAACCGGTAAAATAACGGTCTTGATCGGTCAATACCAGTCATAAAAAAAGGGAAAGTCGTGCCGGCATCATCACAACCTAACCTAACCTAACCGCGGCGGTCCGTTTGATAATTTTTATCCAATCAAATTTAACAACATTTAATTCTTCGGTCTCAGACTCTTGTCTCACTCTAGTCAGTGCTTGGCCGGCGTTTGATCGAGTGCGTGGTCGACGCTTGGCTGGTCCATGGACAGAGTGTAGCTACACTGCACGGACGAAGAACTTCTCCAGCACAGGTCTTCTGGTACGCGTGGGCACTTCACTGTCACCAAGCTGAATTCTGTGTTCGAATCTATTCTTCTACGCCTTTACACTGGGGACGACTTCCATTTACATGAAAGTGGCGTCCCAAACTTTTTAATTATTATTATTATCATTATTTATTTCCTTAGTATTTTATTGAGTTTTTTCACTTTTTATTTTATTATAATTTCACTTGCGTCGACTTCAATCTTAATTGTCGAGAGAATTGTGTTTTGTGTACCGAACGCAAATCGTAGTCCTTAATAAGGCTCTCCATTTAAGACTTACGTAGTAAACTTTATTTATATATTAGTTTAGCGATCCGAACACGAAGAACTGCAGGAATCAACCAGTCTAATGCTCTTGGAAAGTAACAAGTGTGTCCCTCTAATTGTATGGCGCATCGGATGTTCATTATACACTCGAGCAGTGTATTAGAAGCACAGAGTGCTAGAAATCGAAAAGGAAATTTTATATTATTCTCGCCTCTACTACAGTTCTATCACTCCAGTAGTTCGTCATGACTATAGCACAATGCGACTAGACAGACACAACGAATCGGTAATAAGTCGTATCGTTATATAAGCACGACGCATCTCCCAGTGAATTCTGCGGTCGTGTCATTAATACGAAAACCGTGTTCGATCCGCAAAGGAAAAAAAATATTGAATAAAAATGAAAATAAAATATTCAATTCATAGTATAAAGTCCCCTAGTTATCCTATATTTTTTTTTATGTTTTCGAAATTTATGAACGGGCTTGTTATTTTTTCTTTAAGCCATTAACGAATACGTGTATTATTGTTTACTGGATTTCATTATTATTTTACGAAATCACACAACAATGTTAAGAAAATGATTGAAAAATATAATATTTACACAGTTGTTGTTATTACTAGGTTCGTATACCTGCGTATGTTCTTTGAATTTGATATTTGTATTGAATATAATTTCGCTAAATATTAACAATTTTAAAAAGCGGACAAATTATAATATTCAGATATACAACTGATATACTAATTTATAACAACAATGGTAATTTGTTGTTATTTTCTAAACAAAATATTGTAATGATATGCACTCACTCATATCATTAATTTAAATTATAATTTAATTACATTTTATATAATTTGCACACTATATTTTACGAAATAAAATTATCGGATCACTCGCGCGTACTATAGCACCGGAATACATATTTAAGCCAAAAAAAAAAATATATATATAAAATAAATAAAAAAATCACGCACTCGAATATACAATTGGGAGGTCGCCACACGGCAAACGTCCCTGAAATAATGGATATAACCCAGGAAAACGGAAAACCCGTCACTCCAAACATACCTAAGAAATCCAATGAAATCGGCATCTTTTTAAAATATCATTAAATAAAATTCACTTTTTCCACTAAAATACAAAAATAACATAAATTATGAGATTGACCGATGACCTTTGAAGACAATAGACACGACCCGTTAACACTATCCGTAATATAGGCAATATCCGACCAAAGGCTCGTCTACATCATTTGTGATCGACAATCCTTGGTCCACCGCCGGCCGGACAATAATACGTCTGACAACAAAAAAAAAGGAAGACGTCTGAAATAAGTGATAGGATTTAGAAAGTTAATAGAAAACCGGTAAAATAACGGTCTTGATCGGTCAATACCAGTCATAAAAAAAGGGAAAGTCGTGCCGGCATCATCACAACCTAACCTAACCTAACCGCGGCGGTCCGTTTGATAATTTTTATCCAATCAAATTTAACAACATTTAATTCTTCGGTCTCAGACTCTTGTCTCACTCTAGTCAGTGCTTGGCCGGCGTTTGATCGAGTGCGTGGTCGACGCTTGGCTGGTCCATGGACAGAGTGTAGCTACACTGCACGGACGAAGAACTTCTCCAGCACAGGTCTTCTGGTACGCGTGGGCACTTCACTGTCACCAAGCTGAATTCTGTGTTCGAATCTATTCTTCTACGCCTTTACACTGGGGACGACTTCCATTTACATGAAAGTGGCGTCCCAAACTTTTTAATTATTATTATTATTATGATTATTTATTTCCTTAGTATTTTATTGAGTTTTTTCACTTTTTATTTTATTATAATTTCACTTGCGTCGACTTCAATCTTAATTGTCGAGAGAATTGTGTTTTGTGTACCGAACGCAAATCGTAGTCCTTAATAAGGCTCTCCATTTAAGACTTACGTAGTAAACTTTATTTATATATTAGTTTAGCGATCCGAACACGAAGAACTGCAGGAATCAACCAGTCTAATGCTCTTGGAAAGTAACAAGTGTGTCCCTCTAATTGTATGGCGCATCGGATGTTCATTATACACTCGAGCAGTGTATTAGAAGCACAGAGTGCTAGAAATCGAAAAGGAAATTTTATATTATTCTCGCCTCTACTACAGTTCTATCACTCCAGTAGTTCGTCATGACTATAGCACAATGCGACTAGACAGACACAACGAATCGGTAATAAGTCGTATCGTTATATAAGCACGACGCATCTCCCAGTGGATTCCGTGGTCGTGTTATTAATACGAAAACTGTGTTTGATCCGCAAAGGGAAAAATATTGAATACTAATAAAAATAAAATATTCAATTCATAGTATAAAGTCCCCTAGCTATCCTATATTTTTTTTTATGTTTTCGAAATTTATGAACGGGCTTGTTATTTTTTCTTTAAGCCATTAACGAATACGTGTATTATTGTTTACTGGATTTCATTATTATTTTACGAAATCACACAACAATGTTAAGAAAATGATTGAAAAATATAATATTTACACAGTTGTTGTTATTACTAGGTTCGTATACCTGCGTATGTTCTTTGAATTTGATATTTGTATTGAATATAATTTCGCTAAATATTAACAATTTTAAAAAGCGGACAAATTATAATATTCAGATATACAACTGATATACTAATTTATAACAACAATGGTAATTTGTTGTTATTTTCTAAACAAAATATTGTAATGATATGCACTCACTCATATCATTAATTTAAATTATAATTTAATTACATTTTATATAATTTGCACACTATATTTTACGAAATAAAATTATCGGATCACTCGCGCGTACTATAGCACCGGAATACATATTTAAGCCAAAAAAAAAAATATATATATAAAATAAATAAAAAAATCACGCACTCGAATATACAATTGGGAGGTCGCCACACGGCAAACGTCCCTGAAATAATGGATATAACCCGAGGATAGCAGCATACCCGTGACTCCAAAGAAATCCAATGAAATCGGCATCTCTTTAAATTATCATTAAATAAAATTCACTTTTTCTACTAAAATACAAAAATAACATAAATTATGAGATTGACCGATGACCTTTGAAGACAACAGACACGACCCGTTAACACTATCCGTAATATAGGCAATACCCGACCAAAGGCTCGTCTACATCATTTGTGGTCGACAATCCTTGGTCCGCCGCCGGCAGGACAATAATACGTCTGATAACAAAAAAAAAAGGAAGACGTCTGATATAAATCATAGAATTTAGAAAGTTAATACAAAACCCGTAAAATAACGGTCAATACCAGTCATAAAAAAAGGGAACGTCGTGCCGGCATTATCACAACCTAACCTAACCTAACCGTAGCGATTCGATTGATAATTTTTATCCAATCAAATTTAACAACATTTAATTCTTCGATCTCAGACTCCTGTCTCACTCTAGTCAGTGCCTGGCCGGCGTTTGACCGAGTGCGTGATCGACGCTTGGCTGGTTCATGGACAGAGTGTAACTACACTCCACGGACGAAGAACTTCTCCAGCACAGGTCGTCTGGTACGCGTGGGCACTTCACCGTCACCGAGCTAAATTCTGTGTTCGAGTCTTTTCTTCTACGCCCTTTTTACTGTCGACGACTTCGATTTACGTGAAAGTGGCGTCCCAAACTTTTTAATTATTATTATTATCATTATTATTATTTTTATTATTATTATTATTATTTATTGCCTTAGTATGTTATTGAGTTTTATCTCTTTTTATTTTATTATAATTTCACTGGCGTCGACTTCGATCCACACGTTCCAACCATTTAATTTAATTTTTTGGTGTCAAACAACGCAATATAGTTAAGACATTTTTATTAAATAATAATATTTTGATTTTTCTTCCAATAAAATGAAAGTAAAAAAGAAATTTATACCACATGAATTATACGTAAATAATATTTTAAATTTTTTTAATTTAGACTCAAGGAATTAATCAACTCGTATATTTTTCAAAAAAATTTTATTTTAAGTGATTTAGCGAGATTATATTTTCTCAGCCACATTACTACTTTCATAGAATTCATAATTGTTTATGTTAAAACCACCATGAATTTACAGAGAATAGAATATTTGTTCCACTGGTGGTTACTCAAGAAATCATTTGTAAAAGGCTAGTCTTCAGTTACATCAAACAGAAAACACACATTATTAACATATGTTAAACACAAGTTTTGCAAATAAATGTAAAAATCATAGTTTATATCTTTTGTAAACATAAAAATGTTTTTCTCTCCAGTTCGTATTACACTCTAAGTTTTCACTTCATTTGGTTTTTGGTGTTTAACAACGTATCTATTACACGTATTCTTCTAACATTGAAATACCACGATCATGGCAACATATAAGTGTACTGCGATTGTAACAGCTATTTGCTATATTTTAAACGCCATTTTTCCAAGTAAGAATAATATCTATTTTATTATAAAATACATTTGAAGAAACTTGTGTGTTGCACTTATCTTTAAGAGAGTACATGTAGTTCTTTTACATTAGGTTTTGTGGAATAAAAAATGTACTGATTATACACTAAAATGTAACAATGTTTTAGTACTAATAATTTTTATTATTGTTGTATTTGAATGTATTCGTAATCCATCGGTTATAATTGGAGTATAAATTTTCGAGATTTTCACTAAATGTAGTAATATTATAAACAACTTATAATTAATTGAAATTTAATATATTCGATATTTTATACTGTTTAAAGTAAACTTAAAGGATGTAAAATTTACTAATAATAATAATTATTATTATTATAATTCTTAATATTTTAGGTTGCAATGGTGGTAAGGACATTTATTATAAAATTCCACATAACTATAAAAACATCTTGCATTAATATATATTTTTAAAACGATTATAGATTATATGAATGACGCATGTTTTATTATTTTTTTGTTTCCTATACATATAACTATAAAAAGAATTATATCAGTCACTGTAATTATCCTAATGTATATTTTGTAAAGAATTAATAAATTGTTATCCTGACGTATATGTTTTAACACCAAAGATCGGAAGAGAATAACACTCTTCTCTCGTATAATTTTAAGTGTTACATACAATTTTATTACCAAATTATTATCACTTCAAATTAAACTGTATATTTGGTATTGAAATAGTTTATTATTTTAAAAGATCTTTCCGCTGATCAAATCAACCGTAAGTTGTTATTTATTTTATACATTTTAATCTCAGCGATATTATTACATACAAATTTGAGACATTGGTGTACAACATAAATTTTGTTATACGTATACTCGTATTTGTAGATATTTATATAAACATTTCATTTTTTATTATTCAAAAAAATTGTATCTATTTTATCGTCTTACTCCAAAGTATAATTTGTTTAATAGTGATTTATGTAGTTTATAATTACAAAATTAAAATAAAGTTAAATTTTCAGGATGTTTTATATTAAAGTGTTCAATAAATATCATAGAAATTATGCAATGATTCAAACTAATATAAATTAAATTAATATTATTAATTTAACCTAATTTTTTAAATTTTACGAATTATGTTTATTATGAAGGTGTAACATGTCTCCGTAATTTGTTATTTGATACTGGAATTAATTGCACTTTTGTAACAAACACATTATATCAAAAGTATTAATTCAAAAATTGTACTATCAAATTTTTTAATTTTTCAACATTTCGTTTCAAACCTAATGATTGCAATTTTCAATTTTTATATTATTTAATTAGGCTATCAGAACATACTTAATTGTAAGTTCAAAAATATAAAATTTTATTATAAATATTCTAACCTAATGTTATCGTAAAATGTAAGATGGACTATAATTAAAATTGTATGTATTATATTCACTTCCTTCACAGTCGTTTTTAAAATATATATTACAATGTATTACATAGTGTATGACACTGTTATTAAAATTAATATTATGCTATTATTTTAATCTGATTTCAGTGAAGACAAACCAATAAATTTAAAATTTAATTTATAAACCCTTTAAAATATTTAGTATTAATTATATTATTTATATTGGATGATTGAAAATTAAAATACTTTTTTAAATTGTTTAGTGATTCAACATTTATCAGCTCGTACGTTTTTATGTATTTTAATACAATTTTATCAAAGAAATTGACATTACTATTATATTATAATACAATATCCTATGTATTTTCAAATGTTTTTGTTACATTGATTTGTATAATTTAATTGATATATCATAATTAAAACCTCAAACAAAATTATAAAATTTATGGAATTTTTATACAAATAATGTGAAAATCGTCTTGCAATTTCCGCCGTTCGAAATGTTTTTACTATATTCGTTAAGAATGTTAATTTGTTATGTTATCAACCTATTTGTCATTTCTAATTTATTTTATTAAATAACTTCAAATTTAAAGTCAAATTTTTGTTCTCTAAATTTTCAATTATTTTCTAATTTTTATGGACGTTTTAAAAAGTTATATAATAAATTTCTTAGGTACTAGTGATCCAGAATTGTATGGTACTTTTATTAAATTTATATTTTTTATGTACTATCGTTATAAAATCGAAATTAAAATGAATATTGCTAATTTTTCTGAATGCATTTATCATAAAAGTTATAATATTTGTTATTATATTTATTTGCAAACTTTTGTCATACATACCTGTATGTCAATAATCAATTAAGTCTTAAATTTTCTATCGAAATTACCACATTATCAAATGTCCGTATTATATTGGACGATTGAAATTTAATATATTTATATTTACTTTTAAGGACTTTCTGATTTACAATTAGGTATGTTATTACTTATTTGAGATATCCATATTTTTGTAATGTTATTACACTTAAATTTAATGTATTTTTATTCAAGATTACAAATTATATAAATAATTGAATGCCATTATAAAAATTAAATAACAGAATCATTAATATTATAAATACTATGTCATTGTTATGTTTTAATAATGTGAATTTAAAATAAGTATATATCTCTTACCTTTCAAATTGTTCTTATTATATTTTTGAGTTATTTTACTAATTTTAAAATTTATTCTCTGCATAATTATATTAAATTTTAAAAATATCTATATTTGTAATTGTTCGTTTGCTTTATATTTAAATATTTGTATTATTTCATCAGTACTTTTCACTGTAGAAAATCGTAAGTTGTAATTAATTATACATTTCTTAATTACAAATTATTAGGCTTAAATTTGATAAATTCTATAAAAAAAAATACAAAACAACAATGTAATTATAAAATATTAATTAACTTATAACAACAATTTTAGCAATTATATTATTTACTAAATATTTTAAGGATGTTTTTACAAAGATTCCTTAAATATCGGCGTTAATGAAATTGTATTAATTATTTATATGCTGTTTTTTTCAACATAATGAAATTGAAATCTATCTATTATAGCAATATATTACTTTTTTTTCTTAAGTTTTCTAATTCGAATTATTATTTACAAATCTTTTAAAGAAAATAAATGTATGTTCTTTTTACAAATTTTCTACTCTGAGTAACATAATGAGTAATAAATTGGACAGCTTAAACATTAGATAATTTATTTTATTTCAAGGATGTATAAGTCTAAATACACGTAAGTCCGTATACATTTAATAAACTAATTCTACTTAAAACCAATAAGTTCTCTTAGCAATTACAATTTTCTGATTTTTATTCGTATAAATGTTATCATATTTTTTATGTATTATCTATATTAATAACTCATCTATTACGTAGAGTTAAACAATAATATGTTTTTTTTTAAAGTTGAAAATAATTTTCATTCTCTATGCTGACAATTTCAATTATAATTATAAATTATAGGACTTGAAAATTTGGAAGAACGTAAGATAGTATTCGTTTTTAATATTATTGTGATCACATAATTATACCCAGATAAATTTATATCTTTATGTATCGAATTTAAATATCAAACAAACGTTATAAATTGCATGATATTGTTTTAATGTCATTATAATAAAATGAAACCAAGAAAATAACTTATATTCTAAAATTATCTAATAACATTTTTTCAATAAAATTCTCAATGGCTGATTGGTCAAAAAATTATGAATTTTTTCCGTATATAAATCTTATATTCTTTGTGAAAAATTTTCCAAATTGTCGACTTTTCGTATTAAACTAGACGTCGGAAAATTTCAATATTTTTATCAAATTTAAGGTATTTCCAAACTCGAGAATTGTAAGTTGTTATTAATTTTATAAACTAATATTAGGAAAATTATTACACTTAAAATAGATCCATTGTTATCCGTAATAACAAATTCTAGAGAATTAATAAGTAAATTTAATTACATAAGTAGAATAGAAAGATGATATTGTAACATTTATACGATGATAAGTTGTAGCCGTCTCATCATCCGCAATTTTCAAACCTAATTGTAATTAATATTACATACAAACATTCGATTGATCGCTAGGTCAGCGACAATTTAAACGCACGCATATTCCGACATAACGCGCCCGCCAACCACAATAAAAGTGGGAAAGAGTAAAAAATTAATTAAAAATATGACATACAAGCATTAGATTGATCGCTAGGTCAGCGACAATTTAAACGCACGCATATTCCGACATAACGCGCCCGCCAACCACAATAAAAGTGGGGAAGAGTAGTCACCAGATGGCGGTACGACAAAACATAAAGGAAGTGGTCACGCAGGAGAGCACATATAAATAGCCGTCCGAGACCAACAGTTGTGTGTTTGTGGTTCTAACCGCTTTTCCTAAGCCTTCCTCCAACGTTCTCCATATTGTTTCGTAACGCTTTCTGGTGACTACTTTTTTTGCCCGTTTTATTCTTATGTCGTCTACGTTCCAGGCACGTTATTTTTCCTATTTCTACTTCGGAATTTCGTCTCGGTACAATAGATAGGTCGATGTGGATATTTTATTGGCAAAGGGGATTGGTTACATTTAAATCCATTCACCTTGAACAATCGTGTATAACGATACTGGACCGCATATTACTTTTGTAGGCTCATAGTAATTTAAAATTTGCATTTTAATGAGAAAAATTACATAGTACAGATATTGTCGAAATTATAATACCAAAAATTAATTTAACTGTACGCCTACGTTGTAATGAAATACGAGATTAATTTAACCAGTATATTATATAAACATTTAAAATGGTCTTGTAAAATTTTGTACTAATGTAATAATATTATTTGTTAAGTTATATAAGTTAAGTGTGTTAAGAATTATACATATTAATTTTAAATAAACTGTAATCTTATTTTATACACATATTTTTAAACAACAATAATATGTTTTAAATTTTTCAAATAATCAATTTTGGAATAAAAATGGACGTTTAAAATTTTACATGTATTTTATTATTTTTTAAGACGATGAATCTGAGATAGAATTAAGTAAATTGTTATTTATTTTTATATCTTATCACCATTAATTTTATATCAATTCATTCTAATATATTTTATACATCTTAGGCGTAGCATAGGAAAATTCTTCGAAGACTATGGTTAAATCATTAATTTCCTTTAATATTTCCATAATTTTTTAACGAAATTTTAAATCTGTAAAGGATAACTGTGAAGTGATTTTAAAAATATTCTTAAAGGAACTTCGTATGCATATAAAATAAAAGTTTCTAACCTTATACTTTCGCTAATTTTAACGAATTCTATATTTCTTATTTATTACTGCTTTTGTATTCGAGAAATATCAGCAATTGTTCTGATTTTTAGTCCTTGCAGAAGAGTTACAGCTTTACCAATTTACTTTCATCTATCCCGATTGATATCGGAAAATTCTGGTTAATTTAAATTCGAGCACGTTTAGCAAATATATGCATATTGAAATTGAGTTACACAGTCATTAATATAATCCTTTTCCAAATCATGCAATTAAAATAAACGTTTGTAATTATCAAATTGTTATTATTTTATTTCTATGTATTTCTACGCTAGTCGACGGTAAGTTGATATTCATTTTTTATCCTATAACTAGCAAAAATATTACAATAAAATTTGGTGTAAAACGGTCAAGAATTACTAAATTAATATAATAAACCAATGTCAGTAATTAAAAAGTATAAAATATTACAATTTTAACATTTCTATCTGCATTTTAATAATCATTTCAACGTTCTCGGAAATCTTTAATAATTTAATAATAATAATAATAATAATTTATATATTTTTAATATCAATTAAAATAATTTGACAATGCCTAGAATAATTTATAATTTTAAAATCATAATGATTTATAAAATCTGGTTTTCCAAACAGAATTTTCTTTATATATTATACATTGACGCTTGAAACTATAATTAAAGAACAACATATATTTACTATTCGAATGATATTCTTGCATTACTTAAATATGTTATTTATTTTAATGTCTTTCTATACCAGAAAACCGTAAGTTGATATTCATTTTTTTATACCAATTTTAGTAAAAATATTGCAATAGAATGTGTAATTATGAATAGTAATACAATTCATAATTACAAATTTCATATAAAATATATCAATATCAGGAATTAAAGAATATAAAATATAAAATAAATATTTGGCAATGTTAATTTTAACATATATATATATATTATAATATTAAACCAAAGATATTTTTTAAATTGACAAATATCATTGAATAATGAATGACATTTATAATATTAAATGTTCTTTTTTTAATTTTTATAAGTTTTTTATCACATGGAATACAGTAAGTAATTTTTAATATATTTAATTCATATCCTAATATGATTAAACTTATGAGGTCTACATTTCATAAGTTGTTATTAAAAATTACAACTTTGATTAGAGTTTACGAAGAATTATTTCGTTACAAACTACTAGATAATTTCTAATTTACCAATTATATTGTCAAGAATGTCAAAATTTCATTAGTAATTGTTACGCTTAAAACACCATGCCCAATGTCTTTTTTAATATTACAAATTGTATTAATTTAATTTCATGAAAATTTGATATGGTTCATATTTTTCAACGTCAGATCCGAGTATGTTGTAATTCATTTTATACCTTAATTAACTTATTACCTATTTATTAAAATTTCAAATTTACAAATAAATATACAAATTCATAATTTGCCATCGTTAAACTATCAAATAATAATATGTCTATCCTATACGATTTGTAATGATTATATAAATTATTTTCATTTCATGATTAATGGGCCATTCTATAATAGTCACAAACTTCACATGTGTGTTTTGTCAAACACTTCTTTATTATAAAACCTCATTAATATTTTTTTATATTTTTACAGTTTAGTGTTAAGCAGTTTCTATAATCTAAATCAAATCGTGAAAAAAAATTGTTGCTAATATGAGGCCTAAAATCATATTTGAAATGATGCTAATACTAACATTATTTACATCATTTAACAAATCTTATATTTCTCCCGCAAATTATTATTATTATTATTATAATTATTATTATTATTATTATAAAATAATCACATCTGAGATCTGCCAACAAAATATTACCGATATAAACTTAATATACGGTGATCAGACCATCTTTCTGTGTGATATTCGTTCGCTAGGCACATTTCCACTCATGTTGTCTTCAAACAATATTATTTCTAAATATATAAAATAAACAATATTATTATAACTAAAAATATATTATTATTTTAATTTTTTTCTAATATGTTACAATGTCAGTTTGCGGTACGTTGTTATTCACTTTATATTTTAATAGACATTCAAGTTTGATATTTATATATATATATATATATATATAAAATGGAAGTTTGCAATTTTAAATATTTTATTACAATTAAGGTTTAAGCCACCTAGATGTTGGTAAGCATAATTCATTTACTATCTTTATATAATGAAAATTATTTCTTTGGAATTTAATTATTGTCCAAAATTAAAATTACTAAATATTTAAAACCAATGTGAATATAAAACATTAAATAATCTGTAATTATAACTTTAATAATTATTTCAACACTTTTCGAGAACTTATAAAAATGCATAACAATAATTTTCGTAGTTCACATTTATATAGTCAAAATTAAACTACATTTTATTGATTTTTACTGCTATTTTCATTTGATATTTGCAAATATAATATTTTAATGATTTTATTAAGGTATTCGACAAATAGAGGAGAGTAAGTTGTCATTTATCGAAATCTTATCAAAATTATTACAGTGAAATTTTATTTAATTTTATAAAATTACAAGTTTTATATTAAACCAATGCCACTGAACACCATAATAATTTTAAGTTATAATATTATCATATTTATAAATTATGTCTCAAATTTTTCAAATTGTTAACTCAGCTGTTTAAATGAAACATTTATAATTTTAAATGGTGTTATACTTTCTTTAGACCTAATTTTATCAGAAAGCCGTAAGTGTTTATATTTATTTATTTAACAGGCGAGAAAAATATTTTATATAATGTGTATTAAATATATATACTATATATAAATATGTTTAGGAGAAATGCGTTCTAAACAACTCGTTTCTTTGATTTCATTCAATTTTCAGAAACGTATTAAGGAAATCCGTTTTTTTTTTTTTGGCGAAAAAAACTTATTAGAATTTTGTTCCTTTTCAAGAGGAACAAGAATATTATTTTCATTCCTTCTATTTCTAAATTTAACGCAAAAATATTTTAGAAATTATAAAAAGCTTTTTGATACTATATACAATTTATTAAAGTCCGAACTTAAGTCCTTTTTTCGACGAAAAATATTTTTTTAAACTGTATTTATTTCAAAAACCATTATAAATTTCAGGCAATTAATTAGCCCGTACTTTACGAGGAGCAAATTTAATTTTTTTTTTATACGATACAATATTATTATTTGTGGAATTATATTAATTTTTTAAAGTGAATTGTTATCGTCAATTGAGGCGATGATTAAGTAATGGAAATACAGTAGATAAAACATAATTAAAATCTAGAATTCCAATATTTAGATATATCTATTATTATTAAGAATTTAAATAATAAAGGAGATGACCCAAAATAAGGGGTCCTGTCCCTTCCATTCTTTTTTTTAAGACTCGACCGAGAAAGGATTTTGTTCTTTTTTACAAAAGGAATGTGAACGTGAACTAATTCTTCTTGAAAGGACCATTCCAAGCACAAATATACACACATATATATACTTATTTATATGTATATTTATTTTTAATACTTGCAAAACGACTACAACAAACTTTATGTATTTAGAATTTTAAGTTCAACTTAAAAATCTGATACCAATGTCATTAGTGTCATAAATAAAAATAAACATTAAATTAACTGAATTTTATTAATTACATCAAAAATATATAGGTTTTTTTTTCATATTTCACGACATTGATTTAATTATTTTATAATTGTAAAATCGATGTGCATCCATAGGCACTATTTGGTGGGTGCTTGGAGGTGCTTAGCAACTCCAAATTTTTAATTACATCATGGAATTTTTACTTGTTGTAACGTATGATATATTGATATTATGTCATAGGTATTAGCATCTAGCACCTCCATAAATTTAATCAAAATTGCACTTATGTGTACATCTAAAATAATGTTATTAATACTAAAATATTAAATTCTACATTTATGCTTAATTTAATATGTAAAAAAAGCAATCTACTCATTATAAATTTAAATTTTCTATTATATTTGTTATTTACATAATAAAATAAGTATTCAATTCTTGATATTACCTAAACTCTAAAGTTCTAAATTTATTTGTCATAAAATAATTTGATTCATAGCACTTTAATTAATAACACTCTTCCCTCATTTATACATAATTAAACACTATGAAATCTATAAGGACATTATTTTTAATAATATTTTCAAATCATTTAACCAATTTAAAAATGAGTGTAATATTTTAATTAATATACAATCCAGGACGTGGTAAGTTGCTATTCTTTTCATACATCTCATTCAGTAATACTAGCAAATTTATTGCTCTTCTTATTTAATATAACGTTACAAATTATTTAAAAAAAACTAATATTTAGATATAAAATAATCTACTTCTATAGTTACAATATTATCAAATATAATGACTTTGTCAATGTTATTTATAATTCATATAATGATTTAAGTAGTCCATACTTTATACATAAAAAGAATCTAAATTGTAATGGTTTTGAAACAAATATTACATAATACAATTTGTAACATAAATAAATATATATATATATTATATATATACACATAAAGTGCGTAATTACGAGAAGAATATGTAATATGGATGTACCTATGTACATTCTTTTTTATATAACACATTATATAATGTACAAAAAACATAATTAGAATTTATATATAATAATTAAAAACAAAATTAATATTTTTTTGTGTTAACAAAATTTGTTAGCATCATTCATAATATCCTTCAGTTTATTGAACGTTAACTCTTAACTGTTGTGCAGGTCAGTAGCGGATATATATGGTGGATGGGTGGATCGCTCCCCCCCCCCTTGGAATTTTTGTTATCGTTTTTATTAATTTTTAATAAACAGTAGACTGGATTAAAAATTGAAATTGTTTTAAATTGATTCCTAAAATCTTGAAAAGGATTTTAAAGAGAACAACTTACAAAGTGTTAATTGAAGGGGATGTGGATATTTTATTCTATTAAAATATCTAAAATATTTGTATTTTCCACAATTAATTAAGCTTTAAAGTTTTAATACCGATAATGGGAGGTGGCTGAGATTGAACTCTATGATCGAAAGGGGGAAGGCTGTTAGCTCACCATGGAGTTTGAGTGCGCCTCCCTTCTCAAGACATTGATATAACCGATACTGATGCAAGTGCGGTAAGGTATATGTCACCGATATTCACCGAATTCAGATATAGATGTTAAAACAAATAAAGTACTTTATAAACTGCAAAAAAATGAAAAAAAAAATAAAAATTTAATGCAAAATATGATGTTTTTATTTTAAGAAAACAATAAAAATATATTAACTACAAGTATCAATCACTTTAACTTTGATATTATTGGTTAAAGAGTTGTTACTATAACGGGGGGTTATCCAATTCTCTATTCAATATTCCCTCCCATATGCCATTCGTAATTACATCACTGTAAATATACACAATGATACTGACAAGAAATAAATTCGATACTCGCCTATGGCGAATGATGTTATTTTTTATCATAAATAAATTCTGGCACAATAATATATTAAGCAACAGAAGTTATAAAAGTTATCTATTAAGTCAAATTTACTTTTATCTCATACAAATATGATTAAACATTATACAGTCTAGTCGTTTTTCAAATTTTCCAAACTGCTCCTTTTTAAGTAAAAATGAATTTTTTCAATTTTA
Source organism: Chaetogeoica ovagalla (assembly GCA_032441825.1). Lineage (NCBI taxonomy): Eukaryota > Metazoa > Arthropoda > Insecta > Hemiptera > Aphididae > Chaetogeoica > Chaetogeoica ovagalla. The sequence continues at coordinate 4,589,863 of CM063748.1, read as the reverse complement.
AATATTACAATTACTTTTTATGTATTAAGGATATATCTCGCCAGAAGAACGTATGTAACATTATTCATCTTATTTCCCTATACTAGCCAAAATTTATTATAGAATTCAATAAATATGTATAAAATCAATATAATATATTCTGTAATTTTAAATATTAATCTGGATAAATTTTTTTTTAAAATATTTTTATTATTTTTAACGCCTTCTCAGCCTATATATCCTTATTTGTTATTCAATTTATATCCATATTATTATATTCATATTATATGATATTATAAAAACATTACATTCAAATTTGATGCATTGTTGTCCTGAAATAAAATTTTGTGTTTAATATATAAATAGATGAAAAATATTCCTAATAAAATAAAAAAAAATATTTTGCTTATAATTTTTAAATGTTCTAATTATATTTGTTTAGTTGTAAAATATTCAGGTATATGAATTTAGAATAATAATAATAATAATAATTTTATTTATATTTTATTAATGAACAATAGAGCTTTATTTATATATATGTACATATATATACATATATATGTGTGATCAAACGTTTGATAGAAGCACAAAAGTTATTAAAACGTTATTTACCCGATAGTTCACATGATGTTTCTATTAGTTTTGTTTTAGTGAGGTTCCGTCAATTGACGTGTTATTAGTTGAAAAGATAATCTTTATTACGAATTGGCTTTGAAACCATCCATTAAATAGTCATTTGGTTTAATATGATTTATCAAGCAAATCCATACGGAAGGTTATATGCATAATTCGAGGAAATGCATTAATGATTGCTGGCTTACCATGGTTACAATGCATTCAAAATTGTTTAACTAGTTCTCAATATTAAAAATTATAGCAAGTGCAAAAAATATATCTCAAGGATATCAAATTGGTATGTTAATCAAGAAAAATTTACTGATGTTTAGCAATGGTCAATTTCATACAGCTTATTCGTCTACCTATATAATTATGTTTTTAAAAAAGACCAATGCCTTTCCAAAGACATCGATTGAATAAAAATTTAGAGACTTTTAAGATTCTCCTGTTGGTTACCAAAGGTACTATAAATATATACAAACATATATATTTATGTATATATATTGATTTCCAATTTTACCAATCTTGGTAATAATAATGAATTGTTGTAAAATATTTTCATGCTAAGATTTGGTTGCGTAAGAAATCATAGTACTATGTTATATGTACATTGTATATATGTACATTCTATATATATATATAAAACATTGTACTATGATACTATATATAATATATATATATATATATATATATATATATATATATATATATATATATATATATATATATATAGATGTTTGGTAAACTTATTTAACTGTTCACGGGCGAAGCCATGTACTTAAACTAGTTCCTCAAATTATATAGAGTATAGAATTATAAAACTTATTAAAATTTTTTAATATCTACTTACTCCTATAATAATAAATGTTCGCATTTAAAATATTATTCTTTTTAAAGAACAAAGACAAGATATACGTCGTAAGTTGTGAATTCAAATTATCCTAATCCTCTTAAAATCATTGCACTCAAATTCGTTATAGGTAGCTAAATTAATTAGAAATTATAATAATGGTCAGGAAAACGGAAGATAGGAAAAATGTAACATAAGTGAAAATGACAAGATAGATATGTATACTAATTAGAGACAATGAAATAAGAAATTAATACATAAAATGGAATATATGGGTGACATTTATTATGGAAAAAGTGAAGGAGAATGGAATTAGAAGGAAAGAAATGTTTATGCGGGTAGATAATTCAGTGGTTTGAGAAAAGTTATGGAAATAAACATAGAAAGAAAATGAAGAAAAAAAGGACTGATCAAGATGTGGATGAATAGAATTAGCAGTGGTTTGAAGATAACTTTAATGAGTGTACGAAGGAACTTTTAATGAAGGTTAATGGTGGTGTAGAACTTGGATCGCTAACCTTATAGAGTTAATAGTGTAAGATGAAGAATAACCAAATGAAAATCAAATAAAATCAACAAATTATTTTACGTAGTAAAAGGTTATAAATGTAGTTGTCACAAAACTATTTATCATGAAACTATAAATTTACCATAAGAATCATACGAGTAAAATTATACTATTGTTTTATACATAAATACGTATAATGATCAACAAAAACCCTATTTTTGTTATTTAGAAATTTTCAATTTCTAGAATTTTTGTATTAATTCAACTTTTCCCTTTTATAATATTTTTATAATATCACTTTTTTAAGGTTTATTCAAAATAAATTACAGTAAATTATTATCCATATTACTACTTGTACTATTATTATTATTTTTATTATTATTATATTTATTATTGTGTTACTTATAATATCATAAATAATTACACTTAAATTTGATGCATAATTTTCTCAAACTATTAATTCTTCTTCTTCGCCCTCGCATCTATTCTAACTATTTCGGATCGACCACCGTTGTCTTAAACTTCCGCTTAACACAATCTCATATACATTCCACGCACACACCAGCATTCTTCATGTCACTTACAATCGCAATCAACAACTTCTTCTACGATGTTCCTGTTCTTAATAATCCTTACAAACATATCCTGATTTCCGCTAATAATAATGTTATTACAAAATATTGAATAATCTATAATAACAATTTTATCTTGTATTTATACATTCTACATTGTAGTTTTACTTTCGACGATAATTGTGTGAAATAAATTGTATCGTTGTAATCCAGTTTATGTAAAAAAAAATCCTAAATTTATCTTAGATCCTTTAATATTGTAACTATAATAATTATAGTATACACGTTACATAGATTTTGTCTTGTATGTTATTTTTATTTTTCGAATCATAAACCCTTCGCAAAATACCAAGTGTCTACAATTTTTCTTTATATTTTTAAGGTATTTATATTCTATCTCGGAGTATGTTGTTATCCGTTTTATATCTTAAACCTTCTGATAATTCTTCTATTTAAATTGATATTCACAAATTATAAAATTTATAAAAAAAATAACAAATACGATTACCTCGTAAAAATACAAACTAATTTTGAACTAAAATTTTACTTATAAACTATTCTAATAACATTCATCAAAATAATAAAAAAATTTTGTCAATAATTTACCTAATTTTCTATTATCAAATCAAAATTAACCTCATAAAATTGATGTTTTCGAATTTAATATATATTAAAAATGCGATTATATTATTTGTAATTTTTCTAATATAATAAATTATATAATAAGTATATCTTTACAGTTGAAATGTTTTTATTATATGTTTTGTTATTTGCTATTTTTAAAGTCATAAATAATATATTATTAAACTCAAACAGATTTTCTTTCAAATAATTTCTGATACCACTCTTAAGAGAAAAGATGTAATTCCTAAATTATAAATATTTTTATTTTTAAAATAAAAGGTGTGTCTAATATAGAAAAAAGTAATTTAATATTTACTTTATTATTATTATTATTATTATTATTATTATTATTATTATTAAATATTGCTAAACATTATGAAATTGTTTTCAATTTTTTCAATTCACCAATTCTTTGTATTTGACTGAACGTTTTTAAATATATTTATAATTTTTTAAGATATTTTCGATCCGGATGACCGTAAGTTGTGACCTATTTTATATTATATATAATAATTTACCAAATTATATTTTTAGTTTAAAAATATCGACATTTTTTTAAAGTCTTAAATTTGTATGACAATGATTTGAAAAGTTTAGGAATATAAAATCAAAATAAATTTAAACACTTTTTTTTCGAAATTAAATTGTCAAATAAATGTAAAAAACTGTAATTATAACGTTGTTTTTGGCCAATTAAAGGGAAATTTATATTATCTTAACGTTCTATGTTATAATTTTACTTGTTAGAAAACATTATAAAAGTGTAACTGCACAAACCAATAGAGGGCGATACCGTATGAGATGAAGGCAAACCGTGGTAGTGACTAATGAGAGAATATCGACGCGCGACCACGGTGCGTCAATAGAAGGCGATTGCGAGAAGTTAACATTAAGAAACGTTACATCCCGTGGGGAATAGGCTCCCATACGTCAACGGAAGGAGCGATCAGGGTCGTCAAAAAACGGATATAATCGTACGGAGACGGACATAACCGAACCCAGACGAAAAGACCCGAAAAACCCAACCCGTGGTAACTAAAGCACAACAGAACAGAACCCGCATCATCGAGAACTGCATTCAAAAACGAAGCAGAATCCGGTTAGTAAGCGTTTCTTACACAGTCTTTTCTTTCCCCGGCAGACGCTTTTTTGAGCTCCGCCGATCCATCTCCTCTCGCAACTTACTTGAGCTGCAACTCTTCTCCGGCCGACCTTATTTGAGTGACGCCCTCCGTTCCCCACGATCACAACAAGCACCTGCTCGGGTTACGCCTGCATATCCTCCTTGTTACAAGTGCGAGCCGCTCT